>JAUCMX010000027.1:15973814-16003814 GCA_033459395.1 Hemibagrus guttatus
ATTTAATTTAATTTAATTTAATTTAATTTAATTTAATTTAAATAAAATAAAATAAAATTAAATTAAATAAAGGTCAGATATTATCTGTTATGCTGCCTGTGTGTGGTTTGATAAATATATTTGTATTAATTGTTTTTTGTTTGTTTACGTCCAAATATTAAAAAATGAAAAGAAATGAAGTGAAATGAAACCGAGACTGAGGTTAACATCCGCAGCCGATCCAGCTTATGTGTGAGTTGTGTGGGAAAGTTTTGGACGTGTTCGGGTTCTGCTGCAGTTCCACATTCACAGCAACTCTCACAGAGTGTGAAATCTCCGAGTACACGACCACAGAACACGGCAGATGGTGAGGATTATTTTAAGCTCAATTCCCTTCGTGGTGTTTTATCGGAACCCCGGGGAATCCGCAGCGGCGGGAGTCGCGGCTCGCTTCCTGCTGTACGTGTCAGAGTCTATCACCATTACCGGGATTATTATTGCTATATTTATTTATTTAAGGCAAACTTTTACAACACAGTCGCAGGAGAGTTAGATGTAGAGAACGATGTAGAAATGAATAAAAGGTGGATTTGTGTAACTACACTTCAGCTCACTCAGCGTTCTGGAGCCTTCGTCCATCTGGTAAATAAATCAGAGAGAATTCAAACGGCATCCTCGCCATCAATCACCGCACAAATTGGAGAATCGCTACATCATTAGCCGAGACCCAAATCACTTCTGAAAGCATTGTGAAAGCAGCTGAGGTCCATTTGCACTGGAATTAGATAAGGGATGGGATCATTAGTGAGGGTGATTATGGAGACGTGAGAGACAGAGACGTCTGTTTCCCCGAACGTCGCAAATCCACAACTGAGAAAACCTTCCTAAGCGTCACCTGATCTCTTCACACCTCGATTTCTCCACCTTTTTGACTTTGTGATGCCTCGATTTTTGCTGTGGATAAAATTTGTTCCATAATAAATGAAACTGTCCTGAAGGAACTTTGACACTGGCTTGACATCTCAGAGCTGGTTGCTAAGGTGTTGCTAGGGGGTGCTATGATATTCCAGGTGGTCTCTAGTTATCTGCTAGTTGTATCCGTGCTATCCCACCTTGCTGCTAGGATGTTGCTAGGTGATTTGGTTGCTATGCTGTCCCAAGTATTTACTAAAGTGATGGCAAGGGGCTGCTGCAGTATTCCAGGTGGTTGCTAGGGCATTGCTAGATGGTAGCAATGATATTCCGGCTGTTTACCAGGGGGTTGGTACAGTATTACACCTGGTTGTTCGGGGTTGGTAAGTACCCACAATGACATAACCAGCTGGTTGCTAGGTTGTTGGTATCATAATCCAGCTGGTTGCTAAGGTGTTGGTATCATAGTCCAGCCAGTTGCTAGGTTGTGGGCATCATAATCCTGCTGGGTGCTAGATTGTTGGCACTGTAGAAAAGGTTATTGGTATCATAATCCAGCTGGTTGCTAGGATGTTGGTATCATAGTCCAGCCAGTTGCTAGGGTGTAGCCATCATAGTCCAGCTGGTTGCTAGGTTGTTGGTATCATAGTCCAGCTGGTTGCTAGGGTGTTGGCATCATAGCAAAGCCAGTTGCTAGGTTGTTGGCATCATAATCCGGCTGGTTGCTAGGGTGTTGGCATCATAGCCAAGCTGGTTGCTGGGGTGTTGGTATCATAGCTGGTTGCTAGGGTGTTGGCATCATTGTCCAGCTGGTTGCTAGGTGGTTCTGTCATATTCCAGTGGGTTGCCAGGGATTTCCTAGCTGGTTGCTATAGTATTCCATCTGATTGCTATGGTGTTTCTAGGAAGTTGCTATTGCAGGTATTCGCTACGTTTTGCTAAGTGAGCTCTGTATCATATTCTAGGTGGTTGCTTGTATGTTGCTAGACAGTTGTGATGATATTCCAAATTGATTCCAGGTTGTTGCTAGTTGCTTGTCATATTCCACTCGGCTGCTAGGTTATTGTTTGCTGGTTCACAGTGGTTGCTAAGATGTTTCCAGTAAGCTGCTACGGAGTTCCTATTTGTTGCTATGGTGTTTCTTGGACACAACAACCAATAGGGTTAGAGATACACAACATCCAACCAAACCATCTAAAGAATCTTGATGGAAGCTGATTAGCGTCACGCTGTACATCTCTGAGTTGAGAAGGTGACAGATCTCACACGCTCATCATCTGATGTTCTTCAATAAATAAATACAGTCATATCACTGATGGAGAAACCGAGACGAGTATAAGGGTCAGTTTGAGGTAGTGACATTTATTTGCCAAGTGGTAAAAGTCACATAACTGCCAACTTGTATAGATTTCACCCTTTTGCAACCACATTGTTCATCAAGAAAGAAAAGAGGTTGGTGTGAGGGAAGGCACACAGTCAGATATACAGCAAAAATACAAACAATCTGATATATAATACAGTCCCCAATGGGCGAGACATACAGTAGAGAATATTCAGTAAAGTGGAACTTGAGATCATCAACCTAATACTCAAGAGGATGATGATACCAACAACATAGCAACCAACTGGAATGTCATTATTGCCACATAGCAACACCATAGCAGCCAGCTTGGAATATCATTGGTACCACCCAGCAACACTCTAGGAACCAAGTGGAATGAGATTTTGACTACCTAACAACAGCTTAGCAACAAGTTATGCAATTGTGACTATCTAGCAACATCGTAACAAGCAGTTGGAATGTAATTGTGACTACCTAGCAACACCTTAACAACTAGTTATGTAATTGTGACTACCTAGCAATACCTTAGCAACCATGGAGAATGTCATTGCGACCACTTAGCAACACCTTAGCAACTAGTTACGTAATTGTGAGTGCCTAGCAACACCTTAGCAACCAGTTGGAATGTAATTGTGACTTCCTAGCAACACCTTAGCAACTAGTTATGTAATTGTGACTACCTAGCAATACCTTAGCAACCATGGAGAATGTCATTGCGACCACTTAGCAACACCTTAGCAACCATGGAGAATGTCATTGCGACCACTTAGCAACACCTTAGCAACTAGTTACGTAATTGTGAGTGCCTAGCAACACCTTAGCAACCAGTTGGAATGTAATTGTGACTTCCTAGCAACACCTTAGTAACTAGTTATGTAATTGTGACTACCTAGCAATACCTTAGCAACCATGGAGAATGTTATTGCGAAGACTTAGCAACACCTTAGCAACTAGTTATGTAATTGTGATTACCTAGCAATACCTTAGCAACCATGGAGAATGCCATTGCGAACACTTAGTAACACCTTAGCAACTAGTTAGGTAATTGTGAGTGCCTAGCAACACCTTAGCAATGATGGAGAATGTCATTGCAACCACCTAGCAACACCTTAGCAACCACTTATGTAATTGGGTCTACCTCAACACCTTAGGAACCAGTTTGAATGCAATTGTGACTAGCTAGCAACACCTTAGCAACCCTGGAGAATGTCATTGTGACCACTTAGCAACACCATAGCAACCATGGAGTAGGTCAATGCAGCCACTTAGCAACACCTTGTAATTGTTTGTACCTAGCAACACCTTAACAACCAAATGGAATGTAATTGTGACTACCTAGCAACACTTTAACAAATAGTTATGGAATTGTGACTACCTAGCAACACAACCATCAAATTGTTCATCAAGTAAGCAATAATTAGGAAAGAGAAAGGTGTGTGGGAAAACACAGCAGAATATACAGCAAAAATGCGAACAATCTGATAATACAGATCAAGACACGCTCCAAGGGGTGGGACATACAGTACTGTATATATAGACTAACAAGATATGAACGATGATTGGAAACTATTTTGGGGATTTCTTTTTCCTAGATCATTAAACTAGAGGACGTATCCTGAAATCTAAAGCCCTGGAGGTTGTAACACAGGTCAAGGTTTCCTCAGGTGTAGGATCTGTGGTGTGTTATTATTGTGTCTATCTCTCTCTGTCTCTCTGTTGTTGTTTTTTTTAAAGTTACCTACCTGCTAGCGCTGGCTACACTGCTAAAAAGCATCATGAATCACTCAAGCATCCCTCTATTCCATCTGGCGTTTTTCCACATGGGTGTTTTTCAGTCAGATCAATCATCGTGTCCTGACGAGCAAGCGGCTACACAGCAATGGAGGAAACTCTTCTGATTGACGTTAATATCATATCCACAAATGGTCCACTACTCAAAACGTCAGGCTGGATGTTGGGAGAAGGAGATGATGGAGCGATACAAAAGGGAGATTCAGCAAAAAAAAAAAAGACAGATCCTTTATATGAGACGGACTCTGCAACTTTGAAAAGTGGGTTGGAAAATGTGGGTTTTACGCATTACCTTCAAAGTCTTCCTCAGATACTAAAGACTTCTGTTTTTAGATCATACTTGCGTGAACAAGATGGCTGCCGAAGATGTCCTGTGGGTGTGGCTTCTGTCGATGCTACATTTGTGCCATAAAGGTGAGTTAATGTAAATATTTGTTGTTGACGCTCATTCCCGTCACCATGGGCAGGTCTTAGGGGGCTGAAACCACAAGAAAGCCCCACCCAAACGCCCCACCTCCAACCATCCTCTGACACACCTCCAGTTTTCGGATCTTTCACCAGGAGTTTCATGGCGTTTAAAATTATAACGTTTTATGTTTGGAAATCTTTTCTGGATTAAAGCCTGAATTATTCACGCTTTTCACTTCACGGCTGTGCCACGTATCCTGCGGTCGCTTGTATCTTCCAGCTTCAGCGTTATCGAGCTTCCCATTTGCATGTCAAAAGCCCAGCTCCTGAGTCATGCTGTTGCCCCCAACCCGTCCCCACCCACACACGCACACACACAGAGGAAGAAATTACACAAGTGATGGCTAAAAGTCCAGAAGCTCAGCAAAGCACCCTGTGGTGTGGATTAGAAGAGAAGCGAGCGCCGTCATCTACACCATCAAAAACACAGATGTTCGTGGCCCGGGGATGATGATGCGCAGAGCCAGCGCCGCTATTGGACGCAGCCAGTTGGCACGGAAATAGAAATAAAACAGGAAATGAGAGTTTAATTGCATTTTCCACAAGCTTCCACCAACTTTCTGAACATTACACAGCGCTGTATAAAATTCTGGATTCTGACTGGTCAAAGCTGTTCATCAACTTCAGCACTATGAGTAGGTTTAACAGGTTACACAGAAAATAATCAACAAAAGGATGGATTTATTTATTTATTCACGTATATGTTGTACTTTTTATCCATTTATTGCTACATTTAATATTATGGCCTGTCCATGAGCTAGTTAATTTTATCTTTATTTTTTTTTTTTTTTTTTATAAAGTTCAACACAAGGTCTGTCTGAGGTTTTCTTTTTAATTATTTGACAGAGCATTCTTTCTCTCTCCCCGTATCTCAGATGTAATTATTCTCTGCTCTTTCTGCTTCACTCACTCCATTTAATAGACTTTCAAACTGGTGACAAATGTCAAGAACTCGAGAAGCCCGAGCTGCTTGTTCGTCAGCGGCGATGTCTCTGCACTCGACGGGACAAAACGGCTCTCGGTGAAGGACGCTAATGATTAATATAGATGAGGTTCAGACCAGGTGAGACACACAAACCCCGAATGTGCTGTTAACCTGTGCACAATGTTAAGAAAAGCTGTACATCCAGAGGAAGGAGTGTTAGCATGAACGAACATGGGGCCGAAATAAATAAAAAAATAAGGTAGCCTTGAATTATGTCCGCCGCAGTAACACAGAGCTGGCTAATTGAAGGAATCCAAGCTGACTCTGAGACACACAAACTAGCAGCTCTGACACACTCACCACTGTGGCAAAGACAGAGCGACTGTCTCGCATGATAATGAGGGACGAGGTACAGTAGAACAGCGACGGATCTATGTGTGTGTGTGTGTGTGTGTGTGTGTGTGTGTGAGCAAAACTAAAAGAGAGAGAGAGAGAGAGAAAGAAAGAGAGTGTGTATAATGAGATGATGAAAGGATATTGCCTATTTATTTATTTATTTTTCATAATTTTCCACAAATATTTTTATATGTAAAAAATATATATATTTGAATAAAAAGAATATATGAATAGAATAGAATAATAGAATAGAATAAATGTATTAATTAATTAACATGTAATTAGCAAACTTAAAATTAAAAAAATCTAATTCAATATAAAATAAATTTAACTAATAAATAATGAATATTTAAATTTACTTTTACATAATTATGTAAAAGTAGTAAATAATAAAAAAAAATTATCGAACATTAAAATGAATGAATAAATATTAAAATTAATTGAACTGAACAATATTTTCGGAATTCAGCTCATTTTATTTTTTCTTTTTTTATTACATTGTACACAGCTCACAATAGTTATGTTTTAAATTTACTTGCACACTGAAGTGGTTTATTTCACTGATTATTTATATCCTCATTTTTTCAGTATTTAAGGATCTAGAGGAATGTCAGAGAATAATATACACCAACAAGAAAAAGTTTTTTTTATTTATTTATTTTTTTTTATTATTTAACATTATCACGCTGCTGTAATAGTGATGTAATGTTGTCATGTACCAAAATCCCTGCCATCAAATTCCATGAACATCATCTTCGCTCCATTGTTGGCAGGAAACTAGAGAGATTCTTTAGCAAGCAAAGTGGTGAATTAAATTTCATGCCTCTTAGCTGTGTTTCTGTTCAAGGCTTACTTTGACAATCCCATTTGTGCTCAAAGGCAAAAAAAAATCCCCTTTCTAAACACTTACACACTTTTAATTTGAAGATCAGGGTTCAAGTTATAAACTCGGTGTGTACTGTAAGATCAGACATTACTGGTAAGGAAAGTGTGAAGATGGTCAGATTAAATCACAGAACTGACCACTTTGTGGTCCTTCGTGGCCCTTTTTTGGATCAGGAAGTGATTAAAAGTATGTAAGAGTTTGATTTTACTGCTAAAAAAAAAAACTAACCATAAAAAGCAAAGCTATGAGCCAGAGTGGTATGATGAGCTCCTCAATACATGTTCTTTTTTTGTGACATCATCATTCCAATACTCAAGCACCATGAACACTACATTACATTTAGATTAATGCGCTAGTTCTAATATGTTATTGTTTCTATAGCAACAGCTCATACAAAGGGGTATGGATGGCGAATCTAAGGCGTTTTGATAACAAAAATGATTTGAGAAAAAGAGAAAGAGAGAGAGAGAGAGAGAGAGAGAGAGACATTATGAAAGAATAGGTTATAATTTAGTAAAATAGACATCAGTTTTGTCAAATTGATTCCAAAGTTTTATAAAGAGGAGGATCTCGTTGAAGTTCTCCATGAAATCCAGAGCTATGGAAGTATAGCAAGTACACAAACACGGTAGTGTTGTCCAACCTTGACTTCTCAAATTCTCGCAAAAAAGTTCCTCGTCATGAACGTTCTTCTTGCTTTTGACTAACAGCAGCCGTCAATCAAATGCAGCTGAAAGAAGCGTAAGACAATCAGGGTTCCCGAACGAGAGATTACACTCTGCTTAAAGTTGCTATTTCCACCACATCTCTCCAACAGGAGCGAAGAGCTCTTAAATCCCCTCCAGTTAACCCCGAACTCCTCAGCGTGAGCCGCAACGCATCGCCAGTGGCTGCCGGGCCTTCGAGGTCACCTTCAAAACGACGCTTACATCATCATAACAGCTGCACTCCAAACCTGAACCGGGCCGACTTTCATCTGGCGAGGAGAGCTGTCAGCTAGACTCCCGCCGACTGCAGCTGCGACTTCCTTTTATGTCTTTGATGCCTCTGGAAAATACTTCACTCATTATATAGCCACGTCTTATAGGGGCCAGGCAAACACCATGACCTAGAATAGTCATTTGTATTTAATTAGACGCACTGAGACCAAGTTGTGAATTAAAGAAGGAAAAAATTAGGACTTTCATCAGGGGTAATTAGGCATGTTTGGAAAAAAAAACTGGGTAATATTGTGTAGTCTGAATGATAAGCTTACATAACGACTGTACCAGCTAGGTTTGACTTGTTCCATTGTTAATTTTTTTATATGTATTATTTATTTAAACCTTCATCATATTAATTATTTAATTCAATTATTTACTGAAACATTTTATTTGTTAATTTTATCAACATTATTTTTTTTGACATTTTTATTTATTCATGTTTTAACATGTTTGTTTGTTTTCATTTTTTATGTTTTTATTTATTTATTTAATTACATGAAATACTTTTTTACTTTTTTATTTATTTATGTTTTTATATATTTATTTTGTTTATGTTTTTATTTATTTATTTTATTTTCATTCTTTCTCTTTTAATTACATTTTTTTCTTTTGCTTTTTTTTTGTTTCATTTTTCTTTATCAGTTTTTGTTCTGATATTATTTTATTTTGATTTTTTTTCCAAATCACCTTCACCAAAGTTCTCCTCCGTTCACATGTGTGGAACATGAGTACAGCTCTCATAGAAAGTCATCACATATGTGCAGATTAAAAACCCCAAAACTCCACGAAATCCTGGAGGAACTGATTAACTGATCAGGAAACATCTTAGCAGCGGTATGAATTCAGTGACCACATCGTGCTCATGAGCAGAGGACAGATTCAGACAGCCGACTTATTCGACCAGCAGCAAACAAAATGCCTGAGTCTTTTTATATCGAAACCTCAGAGACAAGATGGTGAGATTTACACAAAGCCTCCTGTCTGAGCCGGACTCCAGCTGTAATCCAGCTGTCTAGACCTGACTCCAGTCATAACACACAAACACCACACACTAAAGCAGCTCCCTCTTCTCCATGCTCATCTCCCTGTTCTCCATGTTCTCCATGTCTTTCTCCATGTTCCCCCTGTTTACCATGTTCTCCATGTTTCCCATATCCTTCTCCATGTCCTCCCTGTTCTCCATGTTTCCCATATCCTTCTCCATGTCCTCCCTGTTCTCCATGTCCTGCATGTCCTTCTCCCTCATTATTAATGTTCTTCATGTCCTTCTCCGTGTTGTTCATGTCCTCCATGTCCTTCTCCCTGTTATCCATGTTCATCTCACTGTTCTCCATGTTCTCCATGTTCATCTCCAAGCTCATCTCAATGCTCCACATGACAAGTTCTATGTTCTTTTCCATGTTGTCCTTGTTCTCAATGTTCATCTCTCTGTTCCCCATGTACTTCAATTCCTTCTCCATGTTCTCCCTGTTCTCCATATTCATCTCCATGTTCTCCATGTTCACCTTCATGCTATATGTTCTTCTTGTTCATCTCCCTGCACCATATTCTTCATGTTCTCCATGTTCATCTCCATGTACCACGTTCTCATCCCATAAAACCATGTCAGCATGTAGTAGAACCAGTGCATTGATATAAACCAGTGTTCTGACGTTTCAGATTTGAGAACTCAGCAGCTCTGTGGTATAAACCATTGCTTGGTTGACGCATCGTTATATTTAACCGTCGATACAAAGATTCCAACGTCATGTTTACTGACACCTGACAAGAACAGGTAGCAATTAAGCCTCGCCCCCTTTTCCTATAAATAAAGCCAGTGAGGACTTGAATGCTTTGATCCTGGCTTGAAACGCTGGTCTTTATCACATGGCACTGCTTTTTTTTTAAGCCACACTGCTGAATGTAATAAAAGAAATCAAATCAGTGATAATGAGATAATGAGAAGATCATGTTGGATCAACAGCAAGCAAATGATTAGACCGCAATAATAAAAAAAAAAATAATAAAATTCGGCACAAAGCAGCCGAGGTGCTCAGGGACTGAATGAAGGACAATGAGACTAGCAGAGGTGACATCTCTAATAGTCCCGCTCGGATGACCTTCGTTAGCGAGCCTTGTCATCGGAGCGTGCTCTGTCATTACCAGTTTATCATGAGAGACGCCGTGCTCGCCAGGCCGTGCTGCTCTATCTCTCCGTCTCCGTCTTGTCCTCGTCCACCTTAAAAGGCAAATGGGTCCGGAGCAGCCGAGCGTGATGCATTGTTTTCTCAGATCAATCAACGGACCTGGTATGAGCGTTCGAGAAAGCGGTCGCACTCATACGACAAGATCTGTGGGGCAGCGTGGATGGATGTAATCGCGTGTCCAAGGTGGAGGCTGCACTCGACTCTCAACGCTGTGATGAACATCCTGAATAGCGAGGACTGGCACCGTGCTGCAGCTTCTACACTATTTTCCACGTCCTTTGATCTGAGCAATTTGCTGATATTTTCTTTCTGTGAAACCGTTACTATAGTTACATCTGTTGTGAGTTTTTTTTTAAATAACTATCGTATACAGAGAGAGTGCAGTGGACAACGTTGTAGAGCCATGGAACACAAAAAATGACACAATAATTACATAAATAATCTGGTTCAGATTGATCAGAAGGTTGTGATTTAAAAAATCTATCATAATGCACTTTAGGTTACTGCGTCATTGTCAAATTCAAATGGTCAAATCGGCCGCTATTAGAATTACAGAAATCTGTTCATTTATCGCTAGGAGTCAGAACGGCAATACTTAAACACATATATGACATAAATATACACAAATATTCCATAAATTGATTGTATTGCTATCAAAATAACTACATGCTATGTTGAGATAATAAGACATTACATCAGAATTAGGAGATAATACACTATATTGCCAAAACTTTTGGGACACCCCTCCAAATCATTGAATTCAGGTGTTGTTTTTCAGGGCTTGGGCTCGGCCCCTTAGTTCCAGTGAAAGGAACTCTTAATGCTTCAGCATACCAAGACATTTTGGACAATTTCATGCTCCCGACTTTGTGGGAACAGTTTGGGGATGACCCCTTCCTGTTCCAACATGACTGCACACCATTGACCAAAGCAAGGTCCGTAAAGACATGGATGAGCGAGTTTGGTGTGGAGGAACTTGACTGTCCTGCACAGAGTCCTGACCTCAACCCCATAGAACACCTTTGGGATGAATTAGAGCGATGAAAACCTAAACCCAAAACCTTTAGCAATATAGTGTATGTTGTAATAAAAAAGCCAATACAATGCAATGTCAAAAATAATTAGAAAGTAACTTAATATATTAAAATTAAGATAAAATCATGACATAATGTACTGAAATAAGAAGTTCCCACATTTTTTAATCTCAAAAATGAGATAATTTGTCAGAATTATGAGATAATAAACTTACAAGACATTTGGTTAAAATCATGACATTTTAAATTGAAATAACACAAAATTAAGTGATGATAAAGTTTAACAAAATATCTTAAATTTGAAAATTATCAAGCTGATGTAGCAAGATAGGTCAAATAAAAACGAGATAACTCGGAATTGACAAGTGATTAAGTCAAAATAATGAAATGTTAAGGCGACATAATAACACACTGTTTTAATAATGAGTTAATAAATCAATATAATTAAAGCAAGTTAAAATATAAACACATATTACGTTGAAATAACAAGAAATCAAGTCAAAATAATGATGTAATACCTTAAAAAACAAACAATTGAACTTAAAGTGATGAGATACTATTGTTAAAATAAGATTCCTTAACAGAATAAGTAATTCAATAAGAATAATGAGTTTGTAATTTGAAATAAGAGATATTCGATTAAAATAATGGCACACGGAGTGAAAAATAAAGACACATCCTGAAAGATGGAGGCAGAAATAATGAGATAATTTGTCAAAATAAGCAGAGGTGTCATATTAATGAGACAATCCTTCAGAATACGCTAGATAATGAGATATTACTTTAAAATCATGACATATGTTGAAATAATTCCAAATTAAGTGAAAATAAAGATGCTAAGGAATTATGTTGAAAGAAGGAGATTATTTCTTTAAATATAGAGATAATTTTTTTTTGTTTGTTTGTTTATTTAGAATTGATCACCAAGTTATTATAGCTTCATTTTTTATAGTTATCAAAAATAAATAAAAAAATAAAAGGCTAAAGGGGGCACAGTGGCTTGGTGGTTAGCACGTTTGCCTCACACCTCCAGGGTTGAGGGTTCAATTCCCGCCTCCGCCATGTGTGTGTGGAGTTTGCATGTTTTCCCCGTGCCTTGGGGTGCCTCCGGGTGCTCCGGTTTCCTCCCCCAGTCCAAAGACATGCGTGGTAGGTTGATTGGCATCTCTAAATTGTCCATAGTGTGTGATTGCGTGAGTGAATGAGAGTGTGTGTGTGCCCTGCGATGGGTTGGCACTCCGTCCAGGGTGTATCCTGCCTTGATGCCCAATGACGCCTGAGATAGGCACAGGCTCCCCGTGACCTGAGAATAGATCGGATAAGCGGTAGACAATGAATGAATGAATAAAAGGCTAAAATAAATGGTATGGCATGGCTGCTGCTCATCAACAGGTCCGAGACCTCTGAAACCATCCGGATTATAATTGTAGTTAAAGAGCAGCTGGTTTGGCGGTAGTCACATGGTGCTGTATTAAGCAGGAAGTGAAGCAAATGGCCCGAGGAATAAATCAAGGTCCTAAACGGAGGCGCTTTTATAAATCAGTGTCAGGTTAATACACTCCCGAAGGACCCGACGCCATCTAGAGCGCAAATAAAGTTTACACAAACGCTGCGTCGTTTTATCTCTCGATCGTTTGCGCCACTTTTATCCCAGCGTGACAGATAGTCTTGTTTTCTACATCGGATTTTTATTAAACAAACAAACAAACAAGCTCTTTTTTCTTTTCAGGCTTTTATCACAGTTTTTCTACAGTTAAAGTCGTTCTGCCTCGGCTCTGTAGGGGTTTCAGGGGAAGGAAGATGATGACGGTTTGAATTTGTGCAGCCCCGAGGCTGACAGTCATCTCCGGGACGAGAACGAGGAGGCAGAGTGAGTGGGAGATGAGAGGAAAAGACTCCGCCCCCCAAAGGGCCTTAAATTGAAGGAAGAGATAAAGAGATGCATATTGACTGAATCGGAGTAGAAAGAGACGGTTAACCCGGCATTGCGGCGGCGCTTTACAATAACTCGCAGTGACAATGAGCAGTAGAAATCTATCTAATGGCTGACTTGTCAGAATCGGATTCATCCAGGCAGCACAGACGAAAGATAAAGGCAAGGAGAGAGAGAGAGAGAGAGAGAGAGAGAGAGAGAGAGAGAGAGAGAGAATAGGAAGACAGATAGTGAGACAGAAGTTGCTTTTTTATTTTCTGCTGATGTCATGATAAGAGCAGGGACCATTGGTTTCAATTTTCTGAGGGAAAAAAAAAGAAGAACGTGTGAGATATGAGACGAGACAAAGACCGGCTGCTGTTATCAGGCTTTTTTTCTTCTTCTGATTCCCCTCACAGCTTGCAAACTCTTTAGAAAATACATCACTGAGGCTGTTTGATTCATTTTACAATGAAAACGGCCGAACAGACTTTCGAGGAAAGGACGGATACGTGGGCAGATGAAGAGAATCGGTTTAGTCACGGTTAGGACGGATTTGGAATATGAGTAACATTAACTCAGTTCTAGAGTTCAATCATGAACCAGGAGTCATTGAATAAAAAAAAAGAAAGAAAAGAAATCTCTGGCTTAGTTTTATCCCAATTCATTGCATTTGACTGAATAATCCATAATAATCCAATAAGCTTCAGAAAGTCCAACTCACCAAATATATTGTGAGGCCAAAAATATTTCCAAACATTTAACGTTATTTATAATCTGTCTTGTTTTTAAATTATTAACATTTGCAATTTTATCTGATTCAATTCCAGAGAAGAGATTAGTTGATAAAAATGAAAAAATCAAAAGCTAGGTGATTTTTCGGGCGTTTTTTTGTTGACAGATCGGTGGCGTGGGCGGTCTGTTCTATTTTTAGCCCAAGCTTGGTGGCACGACTTCCTGTGAGGAGCCTTGACATGGAATGCTTGGCTTGGGTCAGTTCTTTGTAAGCATCCATACAGTTTACATACGCTTCGTATTGGTCATATTGGTCATATTTCTGGGCGGCTGGAACGGATTATCTGCATTTACATTATTTCTGATGGGAAAATTCACTTCGCAATACAAACTTTCACCTTAAGAACTCGCCTCCAGAGTGAATTAAATTCGAATGCCGAGGTTCTACTGTATAATTTGTTCTCTTTGATCTGACCAAGTATGTATTTTTCTTTTTTTCCGAAACCAAATCTAAATTGGGAAGTAACGCCTACATGAGTCGAATTTCCTCTACTCTTTCCTGTTTTTAGAGATTGTTTTTCGTCCACAGCCTGATAACCTTAGTATGATGGATGAGTGTATGGTTTATGGCCTGCGAAAATGAAACCTGACCTTTAAAATAAGTAGAATAATGAAGCCAGGGCTAGTGTGCCTAGCTTGAAAAATAGTGTAGACCTGGTGATACATCCAAGCTCCAGAGATCCTGTCATGAAAGTGGGTTCCTGATGCTATATATATATATATATATGTATTGATAGCACATCCAAATCAATCGTTAGATCAGAGTTACATAACGAATCCAGTACAGTATACACGTGCTAATTTGTTCATTTAAATGGATGAAGTCTGCAGGGATGCCGATTAGACATCAGGAACAGCTGTGTCTGAAACACATCACTGATTATCTGGCATGTGACCTTCACTAACAAAACCGAGAGGAAAACTAATTAGCAAGTCGTTTCATACATATAAGGAAGATGAAACAGTCACAGAATATCGGAAACAAACAAAAAAAACTTTCCTCGCAAGTCGGCAAAGAGAAAAAACCCCAAGAAGCGGATAAATGTATTCGACACCAGCGTGAAAGAAAGTCAAACAGCATTCTGCACTTTGCAGCACCTTTGTTTGAACACGCTGTAGATTTTCACTTTTATGTGCCGTGCAGTATGTCTACTGTCAAATAATTTTGGTTTTAATTCATCAAAAGTGCACGTAAATCCGCAACCCCCCACCGCCACCCCCTCGACTGCTGCCTGAACATTGATTAAATCCATTTATAAAGCTCAGCTCCACACCACACGCCTAACGCCAAACTGGTTTGTGGAGATGATTTGTTGAGATTCGATTTCTTCACTGTTAAGCAATAAAACTCACCCGTGCGTATTTTATCAATTCGGTCTGCGGAACGCTTCGTTCGTTCGTTCGGCGGGGAAAACTGCTCACTCACTCAAACTGCCTCTCTCTCACGTGAATACAAAACATTTCAAAGATCAGATGGAACCAGATCATGCGCTTTATATAGTAACTTCCTGTGTGAGCTGTCCTTGGTTAACGAATATTACAGACAGTTTGGTTACGCTTTGCTCATCAGAAGCAGCAGAGCAGAGGATTAATCCACATTTCAATTTTCTTCCTGGAAACACAAACAAGTCTTTTCAATATTTCTTGGTATTTGCTCAGGTATCCTCCACACTGAAAGTAAAAGCTGGTTGAAGTGACTTCGTTCTAAACGGCTACGTCGGTTCCACGCGATTGAACTAAATTACATTAACGCGATTCGGTGTTGTTCGTCTAACGTGAATTGAGCAGATTTTCTGGAGTTGTCAGCACGATTGCGGTCGTTTCAGAAATCAGAAATGGCGTGGAGAAGGATTTGAGATAAACAGAGATAAAAATAATGCTTCATGACTCGTCTGATTAATTAATATTAGCAGTTAGGTTCCAAATCTCAGTATCAGTATCGCTATCAGTACTTAAAAAATTGCACCAGTTCTTCCAGGAGACTTCCACTGTTTTTGTTCTGCTCATTTTTCTCTTTTATTTATTACAAGTTTGTGTTTATTTCTGTGATCGCAAAATCATGAAATCGTGAAGCGACTGGAGAAGGACCCGAGATAAACAAAGCTAAAATAATGCTAATTAAATCATATTAATACTGTAGGTTCCACGTTTCAGTACTTAAAAAAACTCAGAAGTCCTGCACCAGCCTCCTTTCTGGATGTTTGTGTTTATTTCTGTGATCTCAAAATCATGAAATCATAGAGGAACTTGAGAAGGAACTGAGATAAAATAATGCCCCATGACCCGTCTGATTAATTAATATTAATAAATAGGTTCCAAGTTTCACTATCAGTATCGCTATCAGTACGTAATAACACTCCGACCGAAGCACCCAGGATTGATGCGTTCCTATTCAGGACCCAAATCCTGATGGAGCACCGAGGTGTTGTTCAGCGCCACTTTAATCCAGACTTCTCCGGTCCAGTGATGGACGTGTATGCTTCTGCAGCTCACTGGGTTAATCATTCTCCTGAACCCTGCAGAATTGCTTATCCTCACCTCTGAAGCCCTGCTTTGCTGAACTCTTCCTTATAATTTAGAGATCTGCCACGGACGAAGATATCGAATGCAAAAGCTGAAGAATGACTCGTCAGTAACTCTGTTTTAACACAGGATCCCATCAAATTTTTTTGTTGTTGTTGTTAAAAACAATCACACAATTGCGACTTTTTTAGCTCATAATTACACGTTAACAAAATTTTAAATATTTTTTTACACAATTGCAAACTAAAAATCGCACAATTTTTTGTGTGACTATTTTCTCGTAACCAGAGAGTTGAAACAACTGAAGCACTTTTTTTTTTTTTTTTTTTTTTTTTTTTTTTACAATTGCAAAAAAAAAAAAAAATCGCAGAATTTTTGGCTTTTTGTCTTGAAATGATGAGGTTATCATTTCATTAAAAATCGTACAATAACAAGATTTTCTCATATTAACGAGTTAACACAACAGAAACAATTTTTTTTTTTTACAATTGGAAGTTTAAACAAAAATCACGCAGCTGTGATTTTTTTTTTCTCATTACTGTGACTTGACACAACCGAAATTCTTTTGGTTCACAACAAATGTATACGTAATAACATTAATTTTAACTTAAATTAAAAGATAAAAAAATTTAAATTCAAGATAAAAATTCACATTTGGGGGATAAATTGGTGTAAGGTTTACTCATACATGGCATGAAAAACAAGCTTCTACAGTTAGTTGTATCAAATAAATAAATAAATAAAAAAATAAAAAATCCATCCGTCTACTGGTAATTCTCTAGTGATTGGAAGCCTCCTGGAAGAACTTCCTGGAAGAATTCAATGTTTTTTTTTCCTGTTCGTTTTTGTCTTTCTGTAAGTCGGGATGTTTGCTTAGAGCCTGAGATACTAAATATTTCAACAAACTCATCTTTTAGAAGCGATTGTAACCCGTTAGTTATATAGTTGGATCTTTTTTCAGAAGCTAAACCGTGTCAGACTGCTAGCATACGCAGGTATGTTAGCCACATCTCCCTGCAGTCTGTATTCAGAGAGATGCTTGTACGCCGGTTTTTATGGGTCAACGATCGTGGATTTGTTCCCTCATTATTCATGCAGCTAAAAAAAAAAAAAGAAAATAAACACTCGCTGGATTGGCAGATTACCAACAAGCTTGACATGCAGAGGTCCCAAGCGGAGAAACCTTTTTTCTTTTTTTCTGCCGAATACAAATCCTCCTCAGAGACGGATAGGAAGAAGGGATTTTGGTCCATTAATATGAATAGGAGCAATATATATATATATATATATATATATATATATATATATATATATATATAATATATATATATATATATATATATATATATATATATACATATATTATATCATATTTGGAATAAAAGAGCAGCGATGCCGAAGGGATCAGTGGGGAAGACTTCTGAGGGGTTTTACGTCTTGCTTTTAAGATGTTTTTTTTAAGCCTACACACAAACTGAATGATTTCAGAGACACCAGGGATTAATCAAACACACACACACATATACACACACACACACACACACACACACACACACACACACACACACACACACAGATGGAGAAAGAGAAATCAAAATAAATACATAAAGAGTGGTTTTGGTGGCAGTGAAAAGTAAATCCAGACTTATGGATTTGTTTTAAGTGCAATTTGGTGCAACTTTTCAAGTTAAAATTGGAAGCTGTATGAATTTTTAATTTCTGATAAAATATCACAGTTCTGACTGTTTAGCTACAGTTTTGCCTGTTTTGTTTTTTTTTGTTTGTTTGTTTTTTCATTCGAACACGTGTGTGATATGGGAATTCAGGGCTCAGAAATGTAGATTTGATGTAAATGCATCCAAGTGTGAAGTGTCCATGGGAAAGTGGACATGGTGAGAGGTCAAACTCTCAAAGTATTCAGCCAATCACAATTGAGACAATTAACATAGAGTAGGGTACAGTAGAGCAGAATAAAGTAGATTAAAGTAGAGTAGAGTAGAGTAGAGTAGAGTAAAGTGGAGTACAGTAGAATAAAGTACCGTAGAAGGAAGTAAAGTAGAGTAGAATAAAGTAGAGTAGACTTTGAATAAAGAAGTAGAAAGTAGAGTAGAGTAGAGAAGAATACTGTAGAGCAGAATAAAGTAGAGTAGAGTAAAGTAAAGTAGGGTAGAGTAGAATAAAGTAGAGTAGAGAAGAGAAAAGTAGAGTACAATAAAGTGGGGTAAAGTAAAATAAAGTAGAGTACAGTAGAGTAAAAGTAGAGTAGAGTATAGCAAAGTGGAGTAGAGTAGAATAGAGCGGAGTAGAATAGTGTAAAGTAGAATAAAGTAGAGTAGAATAGAGTGGAGTAGAACAGTGTAAAGTAGAATAAAGTAGAGTAGAGTAGTGTAAAGTAGAGAAGAGCAGAGAAGAATACTGTAGAGCAGAATAAAGTAGAGTAGAGTAGAATAAAGTAGAGTAGAGTAAAAATAAAGTAGGGGTAGAACAGTGTAAAGTACAATAAAGTAGAGTAGAGCAGAATAAAGTAGAGTAGAGAAGAATACTGTAAAGTAGAGTAGAGTAGAGTAGAAAAATACTGTAGAGCAGAATAAATAGAGTAGGGGTAGAATAGTGTAAAGTAAAAATAAAAGGGAAAGTACAATAAAAGTAGGGGTAGAACAGGAAAATAGAATAAAGTACAGTAGAATAGTGTAAAGTAAAGTAGAGAAGAATACTGTAGAGCAGAATAAAGTAGAGTAGAATAAATAAAGTAGAGTAGAGTAGAATAGAGTGGAATAGAATAGTGTAAAGTGTAAAATAAAAATAGTGTAAAGTAGAGTAAAGTAGAGAAGAAATTTGAGCGAAAAGTAGAAGAGTGTAAAGTAAGTAGAATAAAGTAGAGTAGAGTAGAATAGTGTAAAGTAGAAAAATAGAGTAGAGTGGTAAAGTAGAGTAGAGTAGAGAAGAATACTGTAGAGCAGAATAAAGTAGAGTAGAGTAGAATAAAGTAGAGTAGAGTAGAATAGAGTGGAGTAGAATAGTGTAAAGTAGAATAAAGTAGAGTAGAGTAGGAAAATAGAATAAAAAGTTTTGGGGCAGAAATAGTGGGAAAGTAGAATAAAAAGTAGAGTAGAGTAGAATAGAGTGGAGTAGAACAGTGTAAAGTAGAATAAAGTAGAGTAGAGTAGGAATAGAGGGAGAAGAACACTGTAAAGCAGAATAAAGTAGAGTAGAGTAGAATAAAGTAGAGTAGAAGAGAAGAAAGTAACAAAAAAAGTAGAGTAGAGTAGAATAAAAGTAGAGTAGTGTAAATAAAGTAGAGTAGAATAGTGTAAAAAGTACAATAAAGTAGAGTAGAGCAGAATAGGAAAATAGAGTAGAGTAGAGTGGAATAAAGTAGAGTAGAGAAGAATACTGTAGAGCAGAATAAAAATAGAGTAGAATAAAGTAGAGTAGAGTAGAGTAGAATAGAGTGGAGTAGAATAGTGTAAAGTGTAGTAAATAGAGTAAAAGTAGAGTAGAATAGAGCGGAGTAGAACAGTGTAAAAGTAGAATAAAGGGAGTAGAATAGTGTAAAGTAGGGGTAGAAGAAAGTACTGTAGAGCAGAAATTTAAAATAGAGTAGAGTAGAATAAAGTAGAGTAGAATAGAGTAAATAAAGTAGAGTAGAAAGGGAAAGTAGGGAAAAAATAAAGTAGAGTAGAGAAGAATACTGTAAGCAGTAAAGTAGAGTAGAGTAGGGAAAAAAGTAGAGTAGAGAAGAATACTGTAGGGGCAGAATAAAATGGGAAAGTAGAATAAAGTAGAGTAAAAAAGTAGAATAGAGTGGAGTAGAATAGTGTAAAGTAGAATAAAAAGTAGAGTAGAGTAGAATAGAGTGGAGTAGAACAGTGTAAAGTAGAATAAAGTAGAGTAGAGTAGTGTAAAGTAGAGTAGAGCAGAGAAGAATACTGTAGAGCAGAATAAAAGTAGAAAAATAGAGTAGAATAAAGTAGAGTAGAATAGTGTAAAGTACAATAAAGTAGAGTAGAAAAAATAGAATAGAGTAGAGTAGAGTAGTGTAAAGTAGAGTAGAGTAAAAAGTAGAGAAGAATACTGTAGAGCAGAATAAAGTAGAGTAGAGAAGAATAAATGGGTTTGAGCAGAAATTTAAAATAGAGTAAAAAAATAGTAAGAATAAAGTAGAGTAGAGTAGAAAATAGAGTAGAATAGTGAAAATACAATAAAGTAGAGTAGAGCAGAATAAATGGGAGAGTAGAATTTAAAATAGAGTAGAGTAGAGTAGAGAAGAATACTGTAGAGCAGAATAAAGTAAGTAGAGTAGAATAGAGTAGAGTAGAGTAGAGTAGAATAGTGTAAAGTAGAGTAGAGTAGAATAGTGAAATAACAATAAAGTAGAGTAGAGCAGAGTAGAATAGTGTAGTAGAATAGAGTAGAGTAGAGAAGAAAGTAGAGCAGAATAAAGTAGAGTAAGTAGAGTAGTAGAGTGGAGTAGAAAGGGAAAGTGAGTAGAATAGTGTAAAGTAGAGTAAAGTAGGAGTAGAGTAGAATAGAATAGGTAGGGGGAAAATAGGGAAAGGGGGGGAATAAAGTAGAGTAGAGTAAAGTGTAAAAAATAAAAGGGAAACAGGGTAAAGTAGAAGTTTGTGAAGAGTAAAAATATTTAAAATAGAGTAGAGAAGAGTAAAGTAGAGTAGAATAAAGTAGAGTAAAGTAAAATAGAGTACAGTAAAGTAGAGTAGAGTAGAGTAAAGCAGAGTAGAGCAGAGTAGAGTAGAGCAAAGTGGAGTAGAGTAGAATAGAGCAGAGTAGAATAATGTAAAGCAGAATCAAGTAGAGTAGAGTAAAGTGCAGACAAAATGGAAAGTTACTGTATGAACTGTAATGGCATAAGCACATCTAAAGCTTTTTTTAGTTTCTATTGAAACACATGAATTACATTTAAGCATGCTAGCACTGCTAACGGCTAGTCATCAAGCTAACATCAGCAAAGCCTAACTAGCTAGATATTACTAGGATGGTTTGGCATAAAGTGTTTAACATCACTGTAAATAAAAAATAAATAAATAAATGTTAAAAAAAAAACCCATATTGGTTTGATCAGTTTTGAGAGCACTTTTCATCAGAAATTTACATAAAATTGGCATTTTTAAGAATTCATTTTTTGACTCTCGCATTTAGGATTCAGTTTGTTCTTTTTTCCTTTTCATTGTTTTTTTTCTTTTCTTCAAATTAAATTCAAATTATGTTTTTTTTTAAATCCAATCTTATCAACAATCCCTAGCAACAACACACAACAAAACAAATATATATATATATATGTATGTATGTATTCTTAGATCATATTCTAATATCGGCTTTCAAGCTTAATTTTTGAAAAAACCAAAACTCCAGTTTAAACACAGATGAATTCTGCCAATTATAAAGCATGCTACTGGGAAAACACGTAAAGTCTGCCACAGAAATCAAGCCCACAGTTAGAAAGACCTCAGTGGTGGCAGGATCGCAGATTCCCCACAATCTCTGGCACTTTGACAGCCAAGGAAAAAAATAATTAGCCATCAGCCATGATCTCTGTTCACCTATTATACTCTTCTCTCCACACTCCCATAACTGTCTGTCTCTCTGTCTGTCTGTCTGTCTGTATTCCGCTGTCTCTGACGCAGTTTATAGTGACACGTGACTGAATCGTGCTTCAGAAGATGCTGCTGTGTGGACGTGAGCCATCCTCATAGTTGACTTCCTGCCAGTCGGTGTAGCTTAGCACCAAATCCAGTCCAATAAAGAAGCCAAAATTAGCAAATTCCAACAAGCTCTTGGTAATAAGACACATCAGCCTGACAGAAAGACCAAAAACAACCTAAAATACGTGAGGACAGTCTATGCTTGCTGAATTTAAGAAATCAGACCAAACTGTCGAATGACTAAGCGAATGTAGCGAAAAACTTGACATCTTAGCATGAAGCAGCTTTGCTATTGCAATTGCGAGTTAAAAAATCACACAATTATGATGTCTATTTGTTTTCTTTTTCATGAAACTGTAATTCTTGTCATAATTTTTTTTTTTTTAACTGAAGCACATTTATTTTTTTCACAAACTTGATTTTTTTTTTTTATCACACAAATTGTATGTTTTTTGTCCCACCACCGAAAAGAAATTTATGTTAACGTCCAAAATTAGCGGGTAAATCTTTTGACATCGTCGTAATGGTTTTCAAACCTGATTTGAAGGCTACAAAAGATAACACATAGTAAAATGTCTCCTTCATCAGTTATATTTCCTTCCAATTTTTTATTTCTTTGCCTGTTTTTGAAGAAAAATTTAGAAGTACCAAAAAAAGACACCTATAAAAAGTTTTCATTTCATTTCATCTATCCACCTTCGATGAGCTAAAAAATCGTTTGGAAAAGTTACAGAAAATGACCAATATGTAGCGAAAAAAGAGAATTTAATATTCAATTCAATTCAATTCAATTTTATTTGTATAGCGCTTTTAACAAAGAGCATTGTCTCAAAGCAGCTTTACAGAACATATCTAATATCTAATGAGCGACAGAATGATGCACACTGTCCCTGTTAGCATGTGGTGCTTCGGATTCTTCACTACTGAGGAGGAAAAATCAATTCTCAGAGAAACCCCCTTCAATTAGCCTGACATTTTGTGAAAGGTCATCCAAATTAATGAAACATGTGAGAGATGTAATTGTGGCATTTCTGATTTTTTATTTTTTTTCCAAACTTAGCCAACATCCAGCTGTAATGTTTATGTTATTTGTTTAATTACATTGAATTTCATTTCATTTCATTGAATTTTTTTTTTTTTTTTTCCCCCCCTAAACCCCACCCACTTGTACGGGCTACCACTGGATAGGAGTGGGCAGAGTCAGGATATGTTAGGAATATAATACTGTAAATTTTATATTTTAGAAATCTTTAAGAAATCTGATTGCTGTCTATTTTCCAAAACCAACATTTTGGAAAATAGACAGCTTTTTACTAGAGTCACAGATGCTGAACAGATGAGATGGAGACACTGTCTGATTTATCTCTCCAATTGTCTTTAAATCAGACTAGAGGGAATAAAATGCTTATCCAAGGCTAAAAAAATCTCCTCGTTCTGTGCATTCTCTCTCTCTAGCTAGTCCCTGATCTGAGAAGTCACCTCTGGATAAATAATTCACACAAATTGAGGAATAAAAAAATAAACAAAAATAGTAAAAGTTAGTAAAGATTTGTTTTCGTATGTTATCTTATCATTTCTGCTACAGTATTATTCAACTGGTTTGGTCCAGAGAAATACTGGACATCTGGACAGTCAGGTTGACATCTGGACAGTCTGGTTCACATCTGGACATCTGTCCTGCAGTCCTCCAGTCTCACGATGGACACACCCCCAATCGTTTGAACCACAGCATCCTGAATCCAGTACATTATAGGAACGGAAGAGTGCACAGGTTCTGAAGTAGCCGTCTGTCCTTTTCAGTGTGTATGCAGAAAAGATCAGGCGAGACAGGTAGAAAGACTCTGCGAATGAAAGCTTCCATCTCATCCTTTTTATCTTAACTCTGCCTTCCTCAATGTTCTTCCATTCCAGGGGTAATAAATCATGTTGGCGCTTACAGATTGGGGCCTCGTCTCCGAGCCCGGTTCGGTTAAACAAGCACAGGCTACTTCCTTTCCTCGCCAGCGCTATTCTCTTTTCATCTGTCCATCTCTTCCTGGAAGATTTGTATATGGAAATTTTAACAGCGAGACCTAAATGTTAAACGTGGTGAGATTTTCTGCGTTTTTTTGCTTCTTTTGGCTGGTGATGTGGACAGGGAGAGACCTGAAGCTGAAGAGCTCAATCTGGAAAGATTTTTAAATATATATTATATTTAGATATATTAGATTAGATTATTAGATTTAAATAAATTAGATTAGATTTGGATAGATTAGATTAGGTTATAAGATTACATTTAAATAAATGATATTATATTTTTAAGCAGGTTAAAGGTTCTGATCCAAAATCAGAATATTTCAGATTAGTTGCAACTAAATCTTCATAATTCTGATTTAAGCTTCATTTAATTAAACATTAATTTAGCATTAAGGTCTTAGGAATTGTAAACTAAAATATAATTAAACATATATTATTATTATTATTATTATTATTATTATTATTATTATTAATAATAATAATAATAATAATAATAATAATAATAATAATAGTAATCTTATATATTATAATACACTGATCAGGTATAACACTGTGAGCAGTGAGAGGTGAAGTGAATAAGACTGAGTATCTCCTCATCATGGCACCTGTTAGTGGGTGGGATATATTAGGCAGCAAGTGAACATTTTGTCCTCAAAGTTGATGTGTTAGAAAAATGGACAAGTGTAAGGATTTGAGCGAGTTTGATGAAGGGACAAACTGTGATGGCTAGACCACTGGATCAGAACATCTCCAAAACTGCAGCTCTTGTGGGGTGTTCCCAGTCTGCAGTGGTCAGTATCTATCAAAAGTGGTCCAAGGAAGGAACAGTGGTGAACCGGAGACAGGGTCATGGGCCTCTCATTGATGCATGTGGGGAGCGAAGGCTGGCCCGTGTGGTCCGATCCAACAGACGAGCTACTGTTGCTCAAACTGCTGAAGAAGTTAATGCTGGTTCTGATAGAAAGGGGTCAGAATACACAGTGCATGACGGGTCAGGGCTGTTTCGGCAGCAAAAGGGGACCAACACAATTGAAAATTGGAAATTGAAAATAAATGATCTGCTGATAGATTTAGTATAAAGCTTAAAATCTTTATAGAGACATCCTGAGTAATCTTATATTTGATTTATAATGATCTCATAATTAGATTAGATCAATTTGCACACGTTAACGTATTTTTACCAAGATTTTATTTTTATTTTTTTTTCCGCAGTGGACAAAATGTGTAAAAGTGTGAAGTGTGAAACGTGGGTCCAAATACTTATGCAAATCAAGTGTACATCAAGTGTATATGGTGATATTTGAAATTTGATATAAATACTCAGCCTTTTACCCGGTCGCAAAGAAAAAATATATATACAAATATGCACGGTGGCTTGGTGGCTTAGTGGTTATCACGTTTGCCCCACACATCCAGGGTTGGGGGTTCGATTCCTGCCTCTGCCGTGTGTGTGGTGTTTGCATGTCCTCCCCGTGCCTCAGGGGTTTCCCCCGGGTACTCCGGTTTCCTCCCCCAGTCCAAAGACATACATTGTAGGTTGATTGGCATCTCTAAATTGTCCGTAGTGTGTGATTGCGTGAGTAAATGAGTGTGTGTGTGTGCCCTGCAATGGGTTGGCACTCCGTCCAGGGTGTATCCTGCCTTGATGCACAATGACGCCTGAGATAGGCACAGGCTCCCCGTGACCCGAGAATAGATCGGATAAGCGGTAGACAATGAATGAATGATTTATTCTGACGTGTGAGGTATAAAGTTTCAGATGATTTTAAGACACAAACCTGTGAATTGTCGTGCAGAATTTCAGGATATAACACCTTCAGAAACACGCCTTCACATGCGATCACGTTGACATAACAACACATTCACATCACTTCATTCTTCGTGTACGTTAACAAACTGTGAGAAAACAACAAACGAGATTTATTTAGCAACCTTTGCCAATAAGAGCTGGTAATCCTGACTGGCGTGTCAGCTCAGGTGACCCATTTCCACCTGCCAGGCTACTGAAACCTCTAATCCTTCTGGCAGATAACATTTTCCGCAGATACGAGACATATTTCATCACTTCGGTCCCTGGTGTTGGTTTTGCCTCAGAGGCAGAGGCTTGGCGAGGCCAGGTTTCATGATGCACACGGACCCTCAGGCCCGGGGAAAGTCTGAGTAAATTAGCCACCAGCGTTAACCTATACGCTGACATCCATCTCTGGATCTGGGAGAGCGGAGCGGACTCGACGCTCGGCCAAACGGGAGGACAGGGAGCGGTGACTCAAATCCAGGCAGCTGTCGTTAATGAGAGAAAGCAAGTGATTTGTGGGCCGCCATGCCAGCCTCTTCTCTCTGCTCGGCCAGCACTTTACACACAGCCAGAGAGGCATTTAACACGAGAGCCTCATTCTGCTGCGGCTAGTGTCTGTTTTCCTATTAAACTAACTTTAATCAGATCAATTGCCACTCTGTAAATTTGCACTCTGGTTAGCAGCCTGTGCTGACTTTAAACAAAAAAAAACCTTTAAAAGTTAGCTATCTAGCTAACACACAGGTGATGATATCTTTCACATAAACACATGTGAGTACGATGAGAACGAATTCCATGCGATGTCCCGAAATACCACACCATGTGATCACATGAGCAATAAAACTGCACATAAAAATAAACGTGAAAATAAATAAATAATAAATGTTATGGAAAAAAATCCACATAACCAGTCCAAAAGCTACGCTTTTCTCTAAATATGTAATTTTTTTTTTTTTTTTTTTTTTACTTTTAAAAAACGTAATTTTTACAAATGTTACAAATGTAACTTTGATTTTTATTCCAACAAAAAAAAAAAAATGTACAAAATTATATATTAAAAAAAAACAAAAAAAAAAACAGCCTGAGGCTTTGTTCATGTTGTGGCGCTGCCCTTGAACTTCAGAAGTCTTGCACTAACATCACGCTCACGAGGGATTTAATTATGGAGATTACCACAGGCTACAGTACATATGTCCCTGATCCCGGCAAAATCTGACAATGTACGAGTGCTGACCAAGATCCAAGATCGAGGTGAAGCAGTCAGTGATGCACACACTGTTAATAATCAGAGAGAGTTTACAGTGAATACACTGAATAATTAACCAGTTCATTTTAAATGTCCCTGGCTCTGACTCATCTACAAGGCTCTGATTTTTGGCTGATTCTCATATCCAAAGCATCCATTCTTCCATTCGTAGTTAATCCCAATCTCTTGATTAGTGTCATATCCAAGGCTTTGGTTTTTATTTAATCCCAGTCTATTGATTAGACACAAAGTCTCCAAGGCTTTGATTCCTACTTAATCCCAGTTTCTGAATTAGTCTCAGTCTCAAACGCTCTGATCCTTTGTTTAATCCCAGTCTCTTTATTAGTCCCGGTCTCTACGGCTTTGATTCTTAGTTAATCCCAGTCTCTTAATCAGTCTTAGTCTCAAACGCTCTGATTCTTTTTTCACTCCCAGTCTCTTGATTAATCCCAGTCTCTAAGGCTTTGATTTTTAGTTAATCCTAATCTCTTTATTAGTCTCATATCAAATGCTTTGATTCTTTGATAATCTCAGTTTCTGAATTAGTCTCAGTTTCAAACACTCTCATTATTTGTTTAATCTCAGTCTCTTGATTAGTCTCAGTCTCAGTGGCTTTAATTCTTCGTTAATCCCAGTCCTTTAATTAGTCTCAGTCTCAAATGCTCTGATTCTTTGTTTAATCCCAGTCTCTCAATTAGTCTTATTCTCAGTCTCAAAGGTTTTAATTCTTGGATAATCCCAGTCTCTTAATTAGTCTCAGTCTCTAAGGTTTTGATTCTTAGTTAATTCCAGTCTCTTGATTAGTCTCAGTCTTGGTTAGCATGAATCGTTAAAGCTCTGTTTCTTTAAACTCCTGTTTATACTTAGACACTAAAGATCAGGCTGTTGGTTAATCCCAGTCTTTAAGGTTTAGTCCCACTTGATTAGTCCCAGTTTTCTAGGATACGACTCTTGGTCAGTCTTAATCTTTATGTCTCAGATTCTTACTATTTAATGCTCTGATACTTGGTTAGGCTCAGTATCAAATGACTAGACTGCTGATTAGTCCCACTGTCTATGGATCAGAGACTAGAGACCTAGTCTCTAATGCTTTGACACTTAGTTCGTCCAAATTTGTAATGCTCTGAATTTTCATTAGTCCCAGTCTCAAGTTTTCTAACTCTTGATTAATCTCAATCATCTCACTTAGCCACAATTTTTAAGGCTCTGATACTTGGATAGTCTCAGTATTAAATGACTAGACTCTTGATTAGTCCTACTCGCTATGGATCAAGCTGTCTCAGACTCTGATGCATTACCTCTTGCTAATCCCAATCCCTGAAAGTCTGGCTTGTATTGTTTTCCACTTTTTTTTGGCTTCTGCTTCTTGGTGAGCTTCAATATTCTCAGCTCTGATTCTTACTTATCTCCAGTGATCTGATATCTGGTTTATCTTAGTCTTTAAGGCTTGTACTTCTAGTGTTTTTCTTTAACCTGATTTCTGGTTACTCCCAGTATTTAAGAATCTCCTTCTTGGTCTTCAGTGAGAGACGCAGCGTGATTTCAGCGTGATGTGATTTCCATTGCATTTTCATCATCCTGGATGGATAAAGACGTGAGACGGGTCCCGTCTCGTCAGGGTTCTGGCAGGAAGCGATTTTCTCTGTACAATACACAATGCGATGTAATTTCCTCCTAGAATTTAATGATGCAGATCTGAATGAAAGAAGAAAAATGCTTGTGATGACTGATACTCTTATGGCTTTGAAGAGCTTTTAAAGTTGTTGGTTGTTATTTTTTATTTTTTTATTTCAGGGCTCGTATTTGAAGCATGGTGTTCACACCAGAACAACATGAATCCATTATACATATTCTTCCCTCTGGACTGGGATCGAGAATAGTTGATGCAGGCCCAGCTGCACCAGTGCCTCCAGTCAATACTATTACAAGGATTTTCTGGTCAATATTAAACCCCTGTGTGGATTCTACACCTCTAACCTGGTATACAGCCTTCACATTAAATCACACGTACGATATTATGCTAAATCTCCGTGCTCTTTCCAAACACATGGCACAGTTTCCACTCCTTCCTTTTCAAAAGGCATCTGACATCAAAAATACACCACAGGCCACAGGAGGATGCCTCAAACCACACCGTCACACAGCACAAGCTTCAATCTCAGATTTACTGACTCGAGACATTTTTTTCTTTCTTTCTCTTTTTTTTTTTTTTTTTAAACCACGCAATATAACACCAGTCAGCATAAATAAATCTGTGGACTGACAATGAAATGACATTAACAAGTTTCCAGCCATTTGGATAATTGCGAAAGCTCAGGTTGCAGATTAATAGCAAAGGTGTAGTTCGTAGGTGTCGTAGTGACAGAGATTATTACGGTACCTCAAGCTGCAGTAATGATGAACGAGGCAAAGCTCCATCAAGTTATGAGAATGATATTATTAATTAATTTCAAACTAACCACAAGCCTATAAACACATTAGCCTGCTGCTGAGATCTGCACAGAAAAAAAGTACATTATCAGATCCTCCTTAAAGTGACATAAGTATTAGTGTTTATTATTTTTTTTTAAAATAACTTATGTCCCAGTTAACACACACACACACACACACACACACACACACACACACACACACACACACAGACTGTAACACTTATTAAACAACTTTATTTGGTTATAACTCTCGTAAACATACACGGCACTGACACTGGAGACTCCTTCCATAAATCATCATATCAGTGATTCTACATGATTTTTTTCAACTGTTGTGAATGAGCCGTCGCTATAGAAACGACGATAACCTACTAGAGACACACAAGCTTTTTTAGGATGTTGTATCAGTAAATGCAGAAATAAATAAACATTCAGACATAAACATTTTTAACAGCATTCATCGAACAGCTTTCTAAAACTCTAAGCATGTCAGTCTTTGCTGTTAATCGAGTGGGACTGAAACTAAGGCGGTTTGTAAAAGGGAGATTCTTCTTCTTCTTTTTGTAATAGGAAACTTACATTTTTTGAATTGTTCTTTTCCCTATAAAGCTTAAGTATAAGTGTTGGTTTATTACAAAGTGTATAGTTCTATTTATTTATTTATTTATTTATTTGGGGTTTTTTATTTTGACATATTTAAGAATATGAGGAGGTTC
>JAUCMX010000027.1:16008814-16011314 GCA_033459395.1 Hemibagrus guttatus
AATAGATAGATAGATACAACATTATTGTCATTGCAAAGTACAGGTACATAGCAACAAAATGTGGTAATACTTGCAGGCATAATAATTAAACCTAGCTCTGGTCAGGTCTGAAATGCAGTACACTGTAATTTTGTGTTTTTTCCCCCTTTCTGATAGAGCGTTATTTGTGCATGGTAATGTGTATATGACAAGAGGAAAATTTAGACTGGAGCTAAAAATTGGATTGACTCAGGTATTGATTTGTGCTGTAGATCTTCACTAACAACATTTCCTAGCACTCTATCATGAAAAATGTGACTCGGATGCAATCACAGTAAAATCTCCAGTAAATGACTGGAAATTTCTCTATTTTATTTTGACTACATTATACTATATTGGCAAAAGTTTTGGAACGTCTGCCTTTATATGCATATGAATGTAATATGCTCCCTCTGCAGCTGTAACAGCTTCAACTCTTCTGGGAAGGCTTTCCACAAGGTTTAGAAGTGTGTTTATGGGAATTTTTGACCATTCCAAGGCCTAGCTTACAGGCTCCACTCTAATTCATATCACAGGGGTTCTATCGAGTTGAAGTCAGGACTCTGTGAAGTTCCTCCACACCAAACTCGCTCATCCATGTCTTTATGGACCTTGCTTTGTGCACTGGTCTGCAGTCATGTTGGAACAGGAAGCGGTCATCCCCAAACTGTTCCCACAAATGTGGAAATGTGAAATTATCGAAAATAAGCATGAAATTGTCCAAAATGTCTTGGTATTCTGAAGCATTAAGAGTTCCTTTCACTGGAACTAAGGGGCCGAGCCCAACCCCTGAAACACAACACCTGAATTCAATTATTTGGAGGGGTGTCCCAAAACTTTTGGAAATATAGTGTATTTGGCTCGCTGATTTGTAATATTTTTTTTTTTTTTTTTTTTTTTTTTTTCAATACAGCATTTCCCAAACTAGGTACCATGACCCCACCTGTAGAGGTTATGACAGAAACTCACATCCTCACTTTTTTTTTTAATTTAATTTATTCATTTCACTTATTAACGTTATGAATACATATCTAACTCAGAAGACAGATTTTGCTTGCTGTCATTCTGGGAATTGCATTTATTTAAACCATCCCTGTGTTATTTTAATCTTTTTCTATCCACTATCCTGACATGTAGCACTAGTGTAGGAGTTCGGAGCCAAATTTCTCCATTCATCTCCCTCCTACTGTTGGTTCCTCGAAAACATCTCAGTGGAAGAAGAGAAGTCAAGACAACCAACATGAAGATATGCTGCATTATTGATTCAGTATTTATGGATTTGGAAGCGGATCTGTAAGTAAAGAGGTGGAACCAGAACAGGTGGCAGCCTGCATAAAAAGAGATATTTTAGGGATATTTTAGAGATATTTCTAAAGATGCCGGTCATCTTCAAGGTGTTTAGGGTGGAACGGATGTGTCAGGGCTCTCACCTGTATAGTGTATGGAATAATAATGGTTCAAGAAAAATAGAAATTGATCCTCTTCATCATGGAAACAATAACTTTGTATTCATAGCTTTATTTCAGGCTGTGGAACACAATTCCAGTGAGCACCTTTTCTATTCATTACACATCGACTGAAGATGGACGTTACGGTGGAAATGTGCAACAGAACAGAAAAGTGTTATCATCTGGAGGTCATGGGTTTAAATCCCATAGATGTGTAGATGAGATGGGAGGGGCTTATGCTCGGCCTCCTGCCAATCACAATGATAGCAGTCAATCATAGCCATTTCTGAGCTCATGTATGTGGAAGAGAATGGATATAATTTTACTATTTATTAACAAATGTGTGACATTAATGATGGATTATTCCTTGGAATTGATCAACTGATTGATTGATTGATTAATTGATTGATTGATTGATTGATTGTTGATGTCTTGAAATAGGAAAGCATTAGAAGCATTTCAATTGTGATAATCACTCTATTTATTAACGTGTTATTACACTGTTTTCTACAGTTTTTCTACAGTTTACGGTTGTTGTTGTTGTTGTTGTTGTGGATAAATCCAGCACAGTCAGTAAATTTCTTCATTTGTTATTCATTTTATTTATTAACAATATGTGTGACATTAATGATGGATTATTCCTTGCCCTGACTGGTTAGAACTTTGGAAAGTCAGTAAAGTGGGGATGTGGAGTGATGTTCATATGCTTGATGATTATTCACATAACTGAAGAATATTCAGATGAGTAGGATTGCAATTTCTACCTTTACCCTCTTTGATCAGAAGATGAGGTACGATGTGGATTAGAGCTGACTGATGGGTGGGAGTTGGGGAAAAATAGAAATGCAAGCTCATGCATCTATCTCTGAAGGTTCTTCAATCATGAAAAAAACACCAAGAGTCTGAAGGTCACACAGGTCTCCTGTTTAATGACGAATTATTTTTGTTTAGGTTGCACATATATTCAAATTTTACATTAGACCTAAATAAAAAAAAAAAAAGTAGGCTTGAGGTTGCAGAAAATTCTTTGTTTA
>JAUCMX010000027.1:16016314-16021441 GCA_033459395.1 Hemibagrus guttatus
AGAACCTCAGAGACAAAATCTAGAACCTCAGAGACAAAATCTAAAACCTCAGGGGCAAAATCTAAAACCTCAGAGACAAAATGTAAAACCTCAGAGACATAATCTAGAACCTCAGATACAAAATTTAGAACCTCAGAGACAAAATCTAGAACCTCAGAGACAAAATGTAGAACCTCAGAGACGTAATCTAGAACCCCAGAGACAAAATTTAGAACCTCAGAGACATAATCTAGAACCTCAGAGACAAAATGTAAAACCTCAGAGAGAAAATCTAGAACCTCAGAGACAAAATCTAGAACCTCAGAGACAATATCTAAAACCTCAGGGACAAAATCTAGAACCTCAGAGACAAAATGTAAAACCTCAGGGACAAAATCTAGAACCTCAGAGACATAATCTAGAACCTCAGATACAAAATTTAAAACCTCAGAGACAAAATCTAGAACCTCAGAGACAAAATGTAGAACCTCAGAGACGTAATCTAGAACCCCAGAGACAAAATTTAGAACCTCAGAGACATAATCTAGAACCTCAGAGACAAAATGTAAAACCTCAGAGAGAAAATCTAGAACCTCAGAGACAAAATCTAGAACCTCAGAGACAATATCTAAAACCTCAGGGACAAAATCTAGAACCTCAGAGACAAAATGTAAAACCTCAGGGACAAAATCTAGAACCTCAGAGACAAAATTTAGAACCTCAGAGACAAAATCTAGAACATCAGAGACAAAATGTAAAACCTCAGAGATAAAATCTAGAACCTCAGAGACAAAATCTAGAACCTCAGAGACAAAATGTAAAACCTCAGGGACAAAATCTAGAACCTCAGAGACAAAATCTAAAACCTCAGAGACAAAATCTAAAACCTCAGAGACAAAATGTAAAACCTCAGGGGCAAAATCTAGAACCTCAGAGACAAAATTTAGAACCTCAGAGACATAATCTAGAACCCCAGAGACAAAATTTAGAACCTCAGAGACAAAATCTAGAACCTCAGAGACAAAATGTAAAACCTCAGAGACAAAATCTAGAACCTCAGAGACAAAATCTAAAACCTCAGGGACAAAATCTAGAACCTCAGAGACAAAATGTAAAACCTCAGGGACAAAATCTAGAACCTCAGAGACAAAATGTAAAACCTCAGAGACAAAATCTAGAACCTCAGAGACAAAATCTAAAACCTCAGGGGCAAAATCTAAAACCTCAGAGACAAAATGTAAAACCTCAGGGGCAAAATCTAGAACCTCAGAGACAAAATGTAAAACCTCAGAGACAAAATCTAGAACCTCAGAGACAAAATGTAAAACCTCAGGGGCAAAATCTAAAACCTCAGAGACAAAATGTAAAACCTCAGGGGCAAAATCTAGAACCTCAGAGGTTTTTTGAAACTTGACAAATGTATTTCCTTTCAATAGAAAGAACATGAAATGGAAAGTTAACACTGAGACTCTGGTATCAAATAACGTGGGATCAGAAATTATGCAATAGAAGTAAAATATTTTCTACAGTCAGATGAGTAAAGATTCATTTAGACAGAAGGGCAGAGTCTGCGATTTGGGAGGCGGCTCATGCCTACAATCACAACGACGGTGGACGTTTTTAGAAAATCAGAGTGAAATTTCTAAACATTCAACAATAGATTCTTTTTAGTTATTGTCTCTCTTCATCCTCCAGACCTACACCCAAGACACGTAGTGAGCGTACGGAATGAGTCACGCCATGCTTACGGAGGAACCGAAGAAGTTATTGCATCACCAAATGAAAAGTAAGCGGGATTAACTGAACCTGTGCTAATTAAAGCGATTCAGGTCTGCAGACACTAAAAGACAGACAGGTCTGCAGTATTAACAGCAAAAAAGGTGACTTCAAAGACATGATAACAGAAAATTAAATCACTTCATTTATCGTGTTCTGAGATAATCTCGCTGTGTGTGTGTGTGTGGGTGTGTGAGTGTGTGTGTGTGTGTGTGTGGGTGTGTAGGTGTGTGAGTGTGTGAGTGTGTGAGTGGGTGTGTGGGTGTGTGGGTGTGTGTGTGTTGGGAAGCTCAGTATCCGCTCACTTTGTAGCATAATGAATTTCTGTGAAAATCCTGGCATGTAATGAATGATGCACAGAGTAACCTTTAGCCTTTATGAGTTCCCAGGGTTCATCTGGTGTTTTGTTTGCGTGCGCGCGAGGATGAAACGGTCATGCCTTATGTATGACGGCCGAATCATCACGCCACTGAAACCCCCCTCCCTCCTTCCTCCTCCAGCCGTGCTTTCTAGTTTAGGGGAACAAAAGCAGAGGTGGTTCTAAAAAGTGCACAACAGGCAACGATTACTCTCCAACAAAGACAGAGTAATATAAAGCGCTCACCGGGCCTCAGGATGCATAAATCATGCGTATCCTCTGTGTGACCCGCCAGACTCGGGCTTTGAGCCCGGTGCCTGCTCCTCATGATGAAAAGCTTCATTTGAAATCCGGTGAACCCCATCAGAGTTGGCTGTGACATACGCATACACGCACACACTCACACACACTCACCTGGTTCGACCCAGTTCCCTGAACGTGCAGTACCGAGCCTGGTTCCAGGTCCTCTCTTGAAACTTAGTGAATTTCTCACACGTGAAAATTGCACATGACCTCCTCGTAAAAATGTGTGAAGAATGCAAAAAAACCCCAAAAAAAACAAACAAATCCTAAATAAATAACATATATGAATCAAAGAAATGAGTCACGTGTAAACGAATCAGATGTGATTCATCACAATAAACGAATCCTGTGTTGAAGAGTCAAACAAATCGCAAACAAATCATGTGAAAAATCATGTGTAGAAGGAAATAAATCAATCAATGTGCAAAAGAATCAAATGAAAAAATTGATTCTTGAAAATAGATCAAATATGTATAGAAGAAGTTTGTTAATGGATCATGAATCATAAAGTGAATCATGTGAGTCATATGTAAGAAGAAACAATATGTAAAAAAATATAGACGTAGTAAACAGGAATCATGTAAATCAATCCCGTGTAAAAAAAAAAAAAAAAATCACAAACAATACCATTATTAAAAATAAATGAAATGTTTAGAAGAATAATTTGATAAATGGATCATGAATCATAAAATGAATCACGTGTCATATGTAAGAAAAAGTAATATGTAAAAAAATATAGAAGTAAACAGGAATGATCTAAATTAATCCTGTGTAAAAGAATCATATTAAAAAATTAATAAATATGTGTAGATGAATCATTGGATAATAAATGAATCATGAATCATGAAGTGAATCATGTGAGTCAAATGTAAGAAAAAAATAATATGTAAAAAAATATAGAAGTAAACAGGAATCATGTAAATAAAACCTGTGTAAAAGAATCACATAAAAAAAAAATAAATAAATAAAATATGTGTAGAAGAATCGTTTGATAAAAATGGATCATGAATCATAAAGAGAATCATGTGAGTCAAATGTAAGAAAAAAATAATATGTAAAAAAATATAGAAGTAAACAGGAATCATCTAAAGCAATCCTGTGTAAAAGAATCATATTAAAAAACAAATAAAATATGTGTAGAAGAATCGTTTGATAATAAATGGATCATGAATCATAAAGTGAAGTATAAAAAAATCATGTATTTAAAATAAAGTTTCATTAAAAATACTGAGGTTTATAAAATATTATATGTGAGCATGAATCAGCAGAGCTCTTATTACTCCGAGTCAAACGGTGTGTGAAGTAAATAAATATATTTTCTCCCAGCAGAGTTTTAGACTCAAGGTGTCCTAAATCTGTGACCTAGCGAATCAGTATAGATTTATTCATAGGCTGAGACTTCAAAGCACTAGATAAAGGCATTTCAGCCAAATGCTGAAAATGTAAATGTAAATTATGTGAAAATAATTGAATCATGTAAAAGAATCATATGGATGTAAATGAATCACTTTGAAGAATCACATGTGGATATGAATGAACCAAAAAAAATATTAAGGAATCGTATAAAATTCACTCCATGGACTCCATGTTCATGTGTGTAAAAATATAACATGTATCTAAAAAGCACACGTGACTGACGTGATCATACTGACACGTGAAGTCTGTGAGTGTTTACTGTAAGCGCCTCGAGGTCTCTTTGAAAGCCAGAGAAGCTGCGATGCATTCCAATCACACAACACACACTGGACACTGTGTCTGTTTGTGTGTGTGTGTGTCACACAGTTGACTATACATAAATGCAGAAAGGACATTGTTCATATCACACTCTCCGGTGTCACCCAGATGAGGATGGGTTCCCTTTTGAGTCTGGTTCCTCTCAAGGTTTCTTCCTAATACCATCTGAGGGGGGTTTTTCCTTGCCACAGTCGCCTGAGTCACCTGAGGCTCGCTCACTAGGGAAAATTTAGTCTAACATCTAGGACTGTTTGTTTGTATGTTTGTTGTTTCTTATGTTCTGTAAAGCTGCTTTTAGACAATGCTCTTTGTTAAAAGCGCTATACAAATAAAACTGAATTGTATTGTGTGTGTGTGTGTGTTTGTCTCCATGTATGTGTGTGTTTGTCTCTGGTGTGTCTTGTGTGTGTGTGTGTGTGTGTGTGTGTTTGTTTGTATGTGTGTATCTGTGTGTGAATGTGTATGTGTGTGTGTGTGTGTTTGTGTGTGTATCTGTGTGTGTGTGTGTGTGTCTCTCTCTGTGTGTGTTTTTGTATGTGTGTATCTGTGTATGTGTGTGTGTGTGCATGTGTTTGTGTGTGCGTGTGTGTGTTTGTGTGTGTATGTCTGTGTGTGTCTGTGTGTGTATGTTTGTGTGTGTGTCTATGTGTGTGTCTCTCTGTTTGTGTGTGTCTCTGTGTCTCTGTGTGGTGTGGGTATGTTTGTGTGTGTCTCTGTGTGTGCGTGTGTGTCTGTGTATGAGTGTGTGTGTGTGTGTGTGTGTGTGTGTTTGTCTCCGTGTATGTGTGTGTTTGTCTCTGTGTGTGTCTCTGTGTGTGTGTGTGTGTGTGTGTTTGTGTGTGTGCATGTGTTTGTGTATGCATGTGTGTGTTTGTGTGTGTATCTGTGCGTGTGTGTCTGTGTGTGTTTGTTTGTATGTGTGTATCTGTGTATGTGTGTGTGCATGTGTTTGTGTGTGCGTGTGTGTGTTTGTGTGT
>JAUCMX010000027.1:16021941-16054441 GCA_033459395.1 Hemibagrus guttatus
CACTAGTCCTAAAACCAGGAGTCGCTTTTTAGCACTTCTTGTTCCATCATCTTAAAGTCAGTGTCTTTTTTCAATGTCTGCTTGGTGAAATGTCTGGAACGTTAAACCTCATCAGTAATCTCATCTACTACTACAGACTTGTTGTGTTTACTTCCTTACAGAATGTTCAGATTCATCTCCAGAAACACAGAGCTCAGAGGATCCCGATCAGAGAACATGATTTTAAATCTGACCTTACCTGGTGATGTTGGGGTCATGTGACTGTACCTGGTGATGGAGTCATGTGACTGTGCCTGGTGATGTTGGGGTCATGTGATTGTTCCCGGTGATGATTAAGTCATGTGACTGTACCTGGTGATGTTGGAGTCATGTGACTGTACCTGCTGATGTTGGAGTCATGTGACTGTACCTGGTGATTTTGGAGTCATGTGACAGTACCTGCTGATGTTGGAGTCATGTGACTGTACCTGGTGATTTTGGAGTCATGTGACTGTACCTGCTGATGTTGGAGTCATGTGACTGTACCTGGTGATGTTGGAGTCATGTGACTGTACCTGCTGATGTTGGAGTCATGTGACTGTACCTGGTGATGTTGGAGTCATGTGACTGTACCTGCTGATGTTGGAGTCATGTGACTGTACCTGGTGATGTTGGAGTCATGTGACTGTACCTGCTGATGTTGGAGTCATGTGACTGTACTGGTGATTTTGGAGTCATGTGACTGTACCTGGTGATGTTGGAGTCATGTGACTGTACTGGTGATTTTGGAGTCATGTGACTGTACCTGGTGATGTTGGAGTCATGTGACTGTACCTGGTGATGTTGGAGTCATGTGACTGTACCTGGTGATGTTGGAGTCATGTGACTGTACCTGCTGATGTTGGAGTCATGTGACTGTACCTGGTGATTTTGGAGTCATGTGACTGTACCTGCTGATGTTGGAGTCATGTGACTGTACCTGGTGATGTTGGAGTCATGTGACTGTACCTGCTGATGTTGGAGTCATGTGACTGTACCTGGTGATGTTGGAGTCATGTGACTGTACCTGCTGATGTTGGAGTCATGTGACTGTACCTGGTGATTTTGGAGTCATGTGACAGTACCTGGTGATGTTGGAGTCATGTGACTGTACCTGGTGATGTTGGAGTCATGTGACTGTACCTGCTGATGTTGGAGTCATGTGACTGTACTGGTGATTTTGGAGTCATGTGACTGTACCTGGTGATGTTGGAGTCATGTGACTGTACTGGTGATTTTGGAGTCATGTGACTGTACCTGGTGATGTTGGAGTCATGTGACTGTACCTGGTGATGTTGGAGTCATGTGACTGTACCTGGTGATGTTGGAGTCATGTGACTGTACCTGCTGATGTTGGAGTCATGTGACTGTACCTGGTGATTTTGGAGTCATGTGACAGTACCTGCTGATGTTGGAGTCATGTGACTGTACCTGCTGATGTTGGAGTCATGTGACAGTGCCTGGTGATGTTGGAGTCATGTGACAGTACCTGATGATGTTGGAGTCATGTGACAGTGCCTGGTGATGTTCCTTTATAGATTTTATAACTTTAGCTTTTTGTTTCTGCTGATTGTATTCAAGCTTCATAAAATAACCAGACCCTCATCTCTGCAGCAGTGCACTGTGGGAATCTGTGAGTTGATGTATGTGGAAGAGGGCAGACACCACTTTCCTCTGAGAACGTTATGCCGCCTTCAGGGTGTGCATTCATATAATCAGAGAGCTGGCTGATGGGTGGGAATTAGTATGATGATGCCTAGTCTCAGTCATGCTTGATATGTTTTTGTGTTCGCTGGAAATCCCCTTAAGCTAAACAGGAAGGAAGCGATTTCAGCCAGTTGACCTTGCTCTGACCTTGACCTTGAGTTTGGATCAGTTACAATACTGGATCAGTTCATTTGCTGGTTACAGCTTAGATAACTCCAAATATTTCTTACAAACATTCAGCTGCTCCTTTTTTTTTTTGAGATTTCAGACTAACGAGAATCGTGATAATGCCACCTAGTGGCCAAGTTATGATGTAATCAACAAATCTAGACCAGACGGTCATTAGAGATGCTTTTCATTGTGTCGCATTTAGATATATCCATCAGAGTGCAGGCTAATGAGGCAGTCACGGAATGTAAGGAAGCGTGATGTAATCCGGACAGAGACGGGAGTAAAGCGGGATCTGTAATTTCACTGTGATGTCGACGAATCTGTATGAAAAATGAGTCGAGTTTCAAATTATTTCAAACTATTGATCTGTGTGTGTGTGTTTAATATCCAAAACACTGTAGAAACTATGAACACCCAGGTCTGCTAGTTAATAATGTAACAGAGTCGACCGTGTTAATGGGTGAAAATGGAAGAAAATAGCTGGAGTATTACTGTATCTGCTCTACATGCAGGAAAAAGCGACATGGTGAAGCGGCCGAGAGCAGAGGGAAAAAAAATGAGTGGCCTTAATTAACTGGATGTCATGATGAAATATTCGCCAGCGAACACACTCACGTTCAGCCGATGTGGTTTTTAACGAGTCAGCAGAGCCTCAAGTTCCGGCTTCCTGAAAGTGGACACCTGTGTTAACATCCACACTGAGTGTTACTGGTGTAGAAAATGTCCATTAACAGCCTGAAAAAAAAAGCTGTAAAAAAATGGGGAAAAATAGTATATTTGAATTAAGTAAAAAATAACTACATTTTCTAGATAAAAAAATATATTTTTTAAAAGTAAAACAACTAGAAATATGTAAAAAATATGTTCAAAAACAGTAATCACTCTTTTAAAATGCAATAATTTCCAAATGAATGAATGATAAGAATATTATCTGAAATAGGCACGGTGGCTTGGTGGTTAGCACATTTGCCTCACAGCTCCAGGGTTGGGGGTTCGATCCCCGCCTCCGCTGTGTGTGTGGAGTTTGCATGTTCTCCCCGTGCCTCCGGGGTTTCATCTGGGTACTCTGGTTTCCTCCTCCAGTCCAAAGACATGCATTGTAGGTTGATTGGCATCTCTGAATTGTCTGTAGTGAGTGAATGAGAGTGTGTGTGTGTGCCCTGAGATGGGTTGGCACTCCGTTCAGGGTGTATCCTGCCTTGATGCCCAATGACGCCTGAGATAGGCACAGGCTCCCCCTGACCCGAGAATAGATCGGATAAGTGGTAGACAATGAATATCTGAAATATTTATTTATTTATTTTCAATTATTTACATATTAGTTTTTTTTCCTGCTGTTCCAAATAATTAAGGAATGTTTGTAATGCTGTTGTAGGAAAATGATCAGGAATAACATATTTTTCATTAAAATTCCTCTCCTTACAGCTTGACACTCATCTTCAATCCCTTTATAGTTGCATTTACTGTCAAGAAATAACAGGATAATACTCCTGATTATACATTACTGAGAAATTCCAAAGCAGAACTCAGTCCTGAAGATGGAAAATCGCACTGACAAAACACTGACCCTGGAGACTACTTCCATATTTTTGTTTCAAATCTCTTAATGGTGATTGTTTTGCTGTATAAATTCCTGTTTAAGTATTAAAACTAGCACATTAATATATATCTGTGGTTTCTATAAATTACAGCTCATGTTATAGACAATTAATTAACACCAACCAATCTGAATTATGACTTTAACAGTAAATAAGCTTTGTGTTTTCGATAAATTCGCTACATCCGTTGCAGCCCAGCTGCAGCGATGATGTGGATGCTGTGAGATTCTCGTGATCACTCGGTGGAACATCTGTTACTGAACATTTAATGTTTCATCTCAGTGCACCATGCTGAGAGAAAAACACATTGCTATAATTTTAATGGTAAGAGAAAAAGAACACGTCGTTAGCATCCCAGTCACAAGCTGTGGCGTGGAAGAAGGGGCGGTGTATGGAGGTAGAGGAGGTGGAGAGGAACCCTGAATGATTTACGGGGATGAGGAACTTCCATGGCTTCCATGGCTGAGCCTCCAGAGACAAAGATCTTATTAACACAATGACTGAATTTCAAGGGGAGGGGTTGTGGGTGATGCAAGGTTGTTATGGTAACCTCGCTAAAGGATATGTCTTAATGTGCTGCCTCCTAAATTTTATTTGCCCAGCTGGAATTTAAAAAAAAAAATAGAGAAGGACGTGCTGTCATAAAAGAACTAAATATTTAGATAGGTTGTTATTTTTTCCATACTCCTCCCCTGAACACCTTTTCCATGTTTCCTGTGGTTCTAACACGCTTAATTTAACCCGTGAAAGGTTTGTTAACGAGCTAATGAGTTGAGTCAGGTGTGTTAGAGCTTGAAGAACGCATTAAAAGGTGCAGAGCTGTTAAACTGCCAGAGCAGGGTTAGGAAAACCGGATTAATGTGGCAAGAAACATCAAGAACGCTGAGCCTAGTGGAAATTTCTGATTTCTGATTGGAAGATTGGAAGTGGTGGCTTGAATTATGGAGCTCTTACATGATATGCTGCGATGGATTCATGGAAATACATGAACATTCATGATATTCAGCTTTACATGGAAGACCAGAGGAACTTAAAATGCTCACAGATGCTGTACTCTTTACCTAATTAATTCAGCAAAGAGATGACATTCCGGTGGGACAAATCAAACTTGCGAGGAATTCCCGGAAGAATTAGATCTTATACCACACTGCAAAAAGTCAGCTCTAAAAATCAAGAAAAAAAGTAATAAAATGGGGTACATTTGACTTAAAATAAGCAAAATTATCTGCCAACAGAACAGGAAAATTTCACTTGCCAAGATTTTTAAAACAAGTAAATATACCTAGTCTCAAAGAACTCACAGATGTCTTAAAACTAGTGCAGCCACACTAAAAACAAGTAAATTTTCTTAATTTAAAGAAAAGATTTAAGAATTATTTTCTCAATATATAGGAAAAGTACTTAAATTTAGCAAATACTAGTGTCATTGTCTTTAAATAAGGCTATATATGTAGGAATTATATCTAAAAACAGGTGAAGCTAGACTAAAAACAAGTACATTTATCTAAATACTAAGAAAAGTTTTAAGAGTTCTTTTTTCAATTTGTAGGAAAATATGCTTAAATTATCATCAAATGGTTTACAGCTATCTTGAAACAAACTTTATACCCTAGAATTTTTTTAATAAAATCAGAATATTGTGCTTATAATAAAAGAGAAATAAATAAATACGTTTCAATACATTTTTTTTTTGTCACCTCTTTATTATGAACTCCATGAGCTGCATATGGGCAAAACAAAGAATGCAACAAAACAACACAAGGCCATTTCTAGCCATGGTTTTGTACATCACCTGTACAGTTTTATAATATCTTGCCTGGTTCTTTAGGCTTTCAGTAGTTTCAGATGCCAGAAAACATTAAAAAACCCACCAATTAACATTCAAAATGTAGCCTAACCAACATAACGGCCATTAGTGGGCAAATAAACGAAAATTAAGATCTATGGCAAGATGTAACAGTGCTTCAAACCTTATTATAATAAACAACAAATGCTCTTACAGGTTATTAAATTGGCCAATACACAAAGTTCTGTTATGGGGACCAGAAATGAAAAAAATAGTGCCGTGCAGCCCTAGTCAGTAATGAACTTTTTCCACTCAAACATTGACTTTTTATATGACGAAGTCATGTCCTTGTCATGGATGGCATACAAGAGGACTTCTGTCTGGAGCACAGAGAACATTGTGGCAATGCACTTAGGATATGTGAGGCGAAAGGCATAATAACATGCCATGAGATACATCACGCTAGCATAGATGTCCTCTTTCGGGAAGGTGACCACAGGCATGGTTCCAGTGGGCAGTAAGCAACTGGTTTCACAGACAATCACGACAGGGCTGAAGAGTGGTCTCGTCTGAAGAAAGGTGTGTGGATCTTCTTTAGACTGGTACAAACACAAAGGAAAAACAAATATTACCACAAAGACAATTCACACTCGTTGTATCTTATGGTGAAGTAAGTAATATGAAATTTCTCAATCATGCTCAAATGCTTTTACCTCAAGGACGTGAAACATAGCTTCACTTGCATGTCCTAACTTCTTGGGTGGAGCCACAGGTGATGGGAACATGTCTGTAAAGCCTTTATCATGGCAAGTGAGTGCTTCACTGTTAAAAACAAAATGAATGTCATCTGACATACTTCAGTGAGTTATACAAACAAACATTAATATGTTCATGGGATTCTCCATTGTCAACACAGCCAGTAATTACCTTTGCCCTGATGTGGTTCATGACCTTTCTGAACACTCCTTAAAACTGTGTCTGTTCATAAAAGGTCCCCCATCGGGTCTTCAGGTCAGGTATGAAGTGAGAGTTCCCTCGATCGAGAATCCGACGCAGTTCATCCATGATCTGAAATAGACAGAACAATAGCCAGAGAAGAGATAGAGAAAAAGAGAAAGAGAGCGATGGGGTTACAGAAAAGTGATATCATCAATCATGGAGTTTGTTAAACACTGTAACTCTTACACAACCTAGCTGGAGGCCTCGGAAGCATTAGCCTGGTTAATATGAGACTGGATTCTCAAGTTAACTGTTTTATATTTGTTCATAGCAGTTTACCTTTGTTCCTGCTATGGCTTCTAACACCCATTTGGTATCAGACTCTCAATATTAATGAATGTGTACAGAAGGACATATTTTTGATCTATAAATTTTGTGACTTTTAGCCTCACTGAATTTGTGTGTAGATGTTTTTCCAAGGTTTAATTCAAAAATGCATTTTTACAAAAGGATATCTGCAGTCTGAAGTTCACAAATGACAAGCAGTTTGTAAATGCGAGTTCAATGGTCTGTATATAAATGTAACAACATAATGCGTTTTTAATGAGAACTGCTAATTATAAAAAAAAAATGCTAATTTAAATACTTCTGTGGATTTCTATTACATTGTGAACCTCTTTATATCTGGATCTTTATACTGGCACACAACAATAAATATTTTTTGTGAAAAAAAAACATTTTGAATAGTCATTTATATATAAATCATTAATACTGAGACCCATCTGATTCCATATTCCCACACCATATCCCATTTGATATTCCATCTGGTACTAACTAGGCATAGGCCTACTTAAAATGAATATATTTTCTTACATGATCTAGTTCTCTGAAGCAGGGATACGGTTGAAGTATTTTGGTAGGCCTGTCCTGCTCCTTAATGGCATCAGAGTCAATGAAGGCCCGTCTTGCTTGGAATTCTATATCCAGGAGGTGGGAAACATCCTTCTTGTTGGGCCTGGCCTTGGTTTTGTACATCTCCTGTAGAATTTTATAATGTCTCACCTGATTCTGTAGGCTCTCAGTAGTTTCTGATGTAGTTCCTGGTAAAGTTTTATTATAGCATTATGTGGGAAAGATATGCAACCACTGGAGGTAAATGTGTAAGTCACTAGCAGGTATTCACCACATTTCCAAACACAGCACCGCTAATACAAGCTGAAAACTTTCTGTATGTTTTAAATGAAACATCTTCTAGCATTTCATTTCCTAACAAAAGTTTTGTTGTGAAATATTGAGGGGTCGCCACAGTGGACCAACTGGTCCGCACAACAATTTGGCACAGGTTTTACGCCGGATGCCCTTCCTAACGCAACCCTCCCATCCACTGGCTGGGGTTTGAACCCGGGCCTTCCGCATGGCAGGCGAGAAACCTACCACAGAGTCACCAATGGCCCGTAATAACCAAATGACAGTATATGTGTAGCCGAAAGACTAACAACATTCGCAGAAATGCAAAAAAAATCTGACTTGCACAATTCCATACAATTGTGTGGTACTGCAAAAGAGTTTGGCTAAGGCATTACTACACATACACCTGCAGTGACTATTTTTCTAGATTACTCATACAATAAAGTGTTATTTTCCTATTTCAAAGTGTTAAAATAAAAATAAATAAATAAATAAAATACCATGATGATATTGTTGAACTTATTAAAGAGACAGATATGTCCATCATTCCTCCAATAGCAACCTGTTGTTTTATAGGAAACAGTCTAAACTGTCACTTTGTTTCTAGTCTCTTCTTTAGAGTCGCATCAGAAGCTACATTTCTACATAAACACTACCTACTATGGGAATTTCTGTACTTACCGTCCAACTCTTCAACCTCTGAGGTACTGCATCTAGAATGCGGTGATCTCTCGAAGATCAAACTTAAGGAAGTGGACTCATCAGTCTCATCAGTAGACGTCTTCTGGCTGCTCTGAAAACTGAGGCTTCGTGACCTCTTTCTTGAAGGGGTTTCTTTTTGGGGGTTGTCACATTCTGAAACCTTTTCAAAAGTTGCTTCTTCTCAGGTTCCTAAAAAGACAGACAACAAATTGTTTATGTTACTAATTACATTAAACTAAATCAGATCCAGAAATTAAACCATGCAAACAGACACGTTGCCTTGATTAATCTGGATGAAGCACATTCCTCCTATTCTGAGTGTCAGATGTTTGCACCTTGGCTGCCATATATCTAACAGGACTGTGTTTGGAAATGTAATGAATACCTGACTAGTGACTTACCCACTCAGCTCCACTGGCTGCAGATTTGTCCTGCAGCATTGGGTAGTACTCTATGAGACGCTGTGCCATTCCTGTGAGTTCACTCTTAATCGAAATCATGCTTGTTACTGTATTTCTGATTAATCGACAGTGAAGATCTTTGGAAAGGATATAGTCTCCTTTTTGATCGGCACGCTGTTTTTCAAAAAAGGTGCTTCTTGAATGCTCCAACTCTGTGTCCTAGTGGCACTATGTTGGTCTCTTGGGTTTGGAGAAGAGTCAGGAGATGGAGAGTAGTGGGTGGGTTGAGAGGAGAGGAGAGGAGAGGAGAGGAGAGGGGACTGGAGGAAGAGGGAAAGGGGTGGGGTTGAAATCACAGGTCTCAGAGCAGGTGCCAGGTCTGCATGAGTCTGATTCTTGACCCTGTTTAATAACTGTAAGGAAAAACACCCCCCAAAATTATCTTTAGATAAGCGTATGATGCCCAGGAAATACTTCTTTGATAAAATAAAACACTGCATTGTTAGACTAAATGTCTTCCAAATGTCAAACCTACATTATCTAATTTTCCTCATGAGTAAGTCTCCAAATGGTTCACCTTCTGAAGAAGTGCTCAGGCCCCAGAAAAAGATCTCACAAATCCTCCTTAGGGAGGCTGGACAGCATCTCTGTGCTTATATTAGCAGCTGAAAAACACATTAAACGATATGGTAAATAGTTAAGTAATTAGCAACTAATTACATAGTTTATAGGCACAAATTGTCATATTGATAGTAACACAGTCTGCTCCTCAGTTCCCCTCTGCCCCTGCTCACTACTCCCAGGCCATGTACTTTCCTTCAAATCTACAAACCTGCCTTTCTCAAACCAGTTGTCCAGTTGTCCAGCAGATGTCATCAGGCTTTCCTTCCTCCCTCCATCATCACCTGACTGCCCACTGATATATATTATTAATGAAAATATTCATCTTTTTTAAATCGACCTAACCTTGGCTTAACACTGCATCAAGAGTCTTAACCTTAACTTAATATATGAGTTACTTATTGTGGTACATAAAATTAAACATATTTTTAACTGTAAACTATTGCAAAACAACTTATTGCCTGAGAAATGTTATTCTGTTGGTTGGTTTTTGGTATTTCTTTTGTTTTGCTATCCAAAAGTATTGCAAATGTTTGTTATATAACGTTAACTTAGTGCCAAAATGGACGATGTCAATCATAAGGGCACATTTACACATTAACACTACTTCTGGCAAAAACAAAACAAACAAAAAAATTATAATAAAAGGGGGGGGGGGGGTCAATTTATCCAAAGTTTAAGTATTTTCAACAAATGAACATACTGTTATTAACTGTTAACAGTCTGCACCTTGCTAGCTAATGCTAGTTCAAATTAGCTAGCATACCAACTTCCCAATTCAAATTGATATTAGCTAACGTTTGCTAGTTAGATTGCTAAGGAGAAACGTAGACGAGTATAAACAAACTAACCTTGCCTTGATCCATGCCCGGATATGTTTCGCCAATTCCATCTTTATCCATGGTGTCAGAATAAGTCAGAGAGCGTCAGTCAGAGAGACTTCCGGCTACAGGTGAAAAGCAAGCCTACCGCATTTGACTTTGCGCGCTTTCAAACAGCTGGAGCATAACGGACGTGGATTTCTTTTGGAAGATACCATTACACCAAGGGGAGTGGTGTAAATGTTATAAACATTGTAAAAATTTGTTTAACATACGAGAGTGATGATTTACAATTTATATAGTAGTTTATCGGGTTATTCACATGGACATTCTTGCACATATAAAAAAAACTTTAGTCATAGGCCTCCCCATTTTAGCCAGAAAATGGATTGAACTACATGAGCTTATACAGCACTAGCGGATGTCATTTTCACTTCTTTCCCGCCGTTTTACCGGACAGTAGTGGGATCGTATTACTTTTGCATTTAGTAACTTTAAGAAGCTTTGGCGATGCGTTATCTGCTGTGTTTATATTACTTTATCGTTGAAATTGTTATTGAGCCATATCAATAGACAGCAATTAATAGATTAATTAATAGAAGGAGCAAGTTAGTTGAATTCCCAGCTTTTGACATTATACAACAAATTCCGGAAGATATTATGCATGTGATTTTGGAGGGCATGGCCCCATTGGAAATCAAATGTGTTTTGAATCATCTTGTTCAGTCAGGACAGACTGATCAGGACTCTTTTCTTGGTTTTCCTTATTCCCCTATAGATATTAGAGATCGTCCATCCCCAATTTCAATAAATACATTACTGTCAACTGATGGTAAACTAAAACAGTCATCTGGGCAAATGCTTGTGCTGCTAAGGATATTGCCATTTGTTTTGGAGAATTTGGAAGTCAGTGCTTATAGACAACTAATAATTGAGCTAATGAAATTGTACAGATAGTGTTTGCAAGTTACCCATTGAAAATCATTTGAAGCATTGGAAGAAGCTTTTTCCAGACCACAGTGTTACACCTAAACAGCATTATATGACAACATTTGCCATCACAGATAAAATCATTGGGTCCGATGGTTAGACATACGTGTATGCGGTTTGGGTCTAAACATTGTTTCTTTAAACAATGGGCACTCAAGCTCAATTTTAAAAATATTTGCAAGTCTTTGATTAAAACAAAACCTATATGAATATGAAATATGAAATATATGAAAGCTGCCAAAATGTTGACACTTCAATGCACCCAATTTTTTCAAAAGAAAGGGAGATGGGGCCTGTATCTGAGTTTAAGTATCTACAATATTTGCGTGGAAAATTGAGGGACTTGCTTTCAGTGAAGTTAACCATGCTGTATCAGTCAAATGGCTTGTGATAAATGGTATTAAATATGTAACTAAGAAGTCCATGATCTCTGCCAAAGTACAAAATGATCATATGCCAGAATTTGGACTGGTCAAAAACATTTTTCTTGTGGAGTCTATACACTTTGATGAAAATGGCTTATCAAGTTGAGGTCTCACACCTTGCACAGGCCACTGAACTAGTGGATGCTGAAAAGTTGGTTGATTTTTACCTCTTATTATACAATTTTCTAAATGGCCTAATTAAGAGAAATATCTTAGAAATAAAAATGTCAGATAAAAAACAAGTATATATTGCCTTGATTTAAGATATTTTATCCCCATGACCCGAGTATAGATCGGATAAGCAGTAGATAATGAATGAATGAGTAAACCAGAAAAATCCAGTAGAAACATTTTAGAAATCAGGTCACATTCAGACCCTATTTGTAACTCTAAAATGGCCTCTAAGATATCCATAAAGACACTCCATAAATCCAACAGGATAAAATACGATAAAACCATAAATCCATCTGGAGCTCCCGGACTCACCACATTCCATAAAAAATCCAATATGAACAGCATTACAAAATTAGAAAATATTCCAATAATCAATCCAGAGAAACCCAGTAGGGCCCCACCACATTCCAGTGTAATACTCCAGGAGGAATTCCAGTAGGGATTAATAAGAGGAGCAGCCCAGAAATATCCATTAGGATCGCCTTAGAAATCAGACAAAATTCCACTGTGAGTTTTATCTACTGATATTAAGGTTTAGTGATGAAACTCAGAATCATATTCGTTCTTGAAAGTACCAGTAAAACTCCAGCAGAAACAAACAAGAGAAAGAGACTTTGTCTTTATAAAAAGCCTGTAGAAAATCCAATTCCAGAGTAATTCCGGAGAAATCAGCCCATATTCCATTGGGCATACTATACAAATTCAATCAAACTGCCATTTTCCAGTGGATAACACTGACAAAACCAATAGAAGCAACATAGAAATCAGACTATATTCCAGCGGGCAGGCTGTAAAAACCCAACAGGAATGCTAATCAGATCATATTTTAATAAGCAAAAGGAAATACACTATACTGCACTGTACTGTCATTGTTAATTATTGGATGGAAAACCTGAGCTTTCGGATAATTGCCCAACCCTGTGAGCCTGTGAGCCACCCACATCCCAGAGAGAAAATCTGAGTAGGATGATGCCTCTCATTGCCAGGAAGATTTATTAAACAACCAAAGCACTAATTAAATTACATAATTCCTTCGCTTATACCTTGAAGTGAGTGGGTCATAGTTTCCTGAAGGTCTGAAGCAGAGCATTTTTTAGATTCAACTGCGACATTAAAAGAAACTGACAGCTGAAGTGAAGAATGTCAGTTATCTTGTTATGTTGTTTAAAATAGCACCTGCCAAAAGGTGGGATGTATTAGGCGTCGAGCGAACCGTTGGTTCTCGAATACAGTGGAAAATTTAATTTGTTCTGGAGGCGAGTTCTTAAGGCGAAAATTCATATAGTGATATGAATTTTCCCATAAGAAATAATGTAAATGCAGATAATCTGTTTCAGCCACCCAAATATATTACCAATATTACCAATATCCAATGGTCCAGGGTCCTCACAGGAAATTGTGCCACCAAGCTTGGGCTAAAAATAGTACAGACCACCCACACCACCAATCTGTCAACAAAATTCATAAACTTGCTTCAGTTATCTTCGCTTGGCTTTCCACTGACACAAAAAAGTTTTAAGTGGCTCCCGGATGTACGTGCAACTTAGCCGTCATTCGGTTCGATTCGGTTTGTTCGTATGCCAGAGATACTTCGTATGCTGATCCAAATTTCTTTCAAAATTCATAGTCCAAGGTTCCACTGTATAGGCAAGAGGAAGGAGCTGAGAAACCTTGGGTAAAACTGGGAAAAGTTCTACTGAAAATCCTTGAGTCCTGCATTCATTTAGATGTTATTTTGACATGTACCACCTTGTACACCTAAACACTGTGCAGATCAAGTGCAAGTACTTTAATAATAACTGTGTTGTTATTATTATATATGTGATCTCTGTGGGATGTGCTGGACAAACAAGTCCAATCCATTGTTATCTTCTTAGCTTGTTAGCTTGCAACTAACAGGATCTGCTGCTAACGTCCTGGTCCCAGACCCTGGCTCCTTCACCAGACAAAAGAGAGATTTTTCTTTCTTAGGTTACATAACCATCTTACAGAAAACATTGCCATATTAAAGATGACAAACATGAACAAGCTGCTACTACAGAAATGATTAAAAAAAAAGTCATGTATTCAAACAAGCGCAGTAAATATTAATATTAATATATTGCTGTGACTTGTAGATGCACTATTCTCAGGGCTGCTGTTCTACAAAGTTCTTCTGATCAGTAAAAAACCAGTGATCTGGACCAAACTGCAGGAGGCCATTCAGTGTGCTTACTGTTTATTTAGGTCATTTCTGTGTGCCAGAAGAAAGCCCAGCGTGATGAGGTTGGCATCGATGTCCTGTCGTCTTAACGCTTCCATGAAACATGTTACCGTTTAATCCTTTCGTGTTCGCCACACAGTGTGCAATTACTGTAAATGTCATAAGTTGCTGAGGAACATGTGCATGTAAGTGTGTCCTCTGTTCTTCCTCGCTCGGCCTCTAATACCACTGACGCATGTATTGATTTTTTACCTTTATCACTGCATACACATGCACACACGCACACACACACACACACACACACACACACACACACACACACATGTACTGTGTATATATATATGTGTATATATATATATATATATATATATATATATATATATATATATATATATATAGTATTGTATAGTACTGTATTGTACACAGACCAGGCATAACATTATGACCACCTGCCTAATATTGTGTTGGTCAACCTTTTTGCTACCAAAACAGCTCTGACCCATGGGTGAGATAATTTCTTGCAATAAAAAGAAATACAGTTCTTCCATTCTGGTCATTTTGAGCCTGTAAAGAAATCCACAGCTTCTGATGCTCCAGATATTAAACTAACCTCTAGATGGCCATGTTTATTGCTCCTTTAATCAGTACAACAGTTTTCAGCTGTGCTAGCACAAGTGCAGAAGAGTTTTCTAATAATTAATTAGCCTGATAAAATGATTAGATTGAACCAGAGGACTGATAAAGTGCCTCTGTGTGAATGTAGATCTTTCTCTAAAAGTCATCTGATTGATTTTATGTTTTTTGAAATGAATAAAAATGGGTTTGTCTTAGGAAAACAAACAAATTTCCAACTCGTCCGAAACTTTTCAACGGTACTGAAGCAAAACTAAAAAAAAATCCTCACCTCAGTTCAGCGATGTCCGAGACTTTTACATCAAAAATGCCTCAAGAGTAACAATAAAAGACTAGCTTGAACCTTTTGCTTAGAGCTACATTGAACTAGAGGTTTTAAATTCCTGAAGAAAACATCCCCTGAATTCTGAAATCCCTTTCTTGAAATTCTGGAGTTCAACAAATCACATCAAATCAATTCAACATGGCTGCTCACAGCATCAGATGTACACACTCGAACACAGAGTGCTCCTTATATACAGGTATTTTCTTCAGTTAAATCTACATACAGAAATGTTCTCGTGTTATATCTATAACTCTAGAGTTCACTGTTTGGTGGAGGAAAGCAGAAGCATGGCCATGTTTATTTTAAATGAATTGAGCTCAAATGCATTCACACTTAAAATTGGTTTAAATCTAGTTTTTGGCATGTAACGCTGGAGCATGTTTTTTAATCAGCAGGCTCTGCACGAGGGTGTAATAATAAAACAAAGTGAAATGAAATCGTAAATAAGATCTCACAGGGTGCAAAGTGGCATCCTGGTGAGCAGGCGTGATAACTAGAGTCTTAATTTATTCATAACACGTGTTAAAACGCTAGTTTTCAGTGAGACAGAAAGCTGCTTTTGTTTGTAATGAAGGGAAAAAAAATACCAGTGCACATCAGGGCATGGTTTCTGTATCGCAGAAATGTTTTTCTGCAGAAAAGTTCCGAACATTTGAGAGGGCTGTGTTTTGAGATTATTACATTTCTAGAATCATATATCATTGTTTTGGGTTTGGTTAAAGTTCAGCTTGTTCTAAATGATCTATTTGACCCCAGAAAACAGGTGACTTTTACAAACGCCCCTTGTTTTAAGCATGAACTCATCCTGCAGAAGAAATGCACAGTGACAGAAATGTCGAGAGGGGGCAGTGTTGAATCATGATTGAACACAGCTTCGGCCTTTGGAGTTAAAAACAGTTTCTAGGTGAAGAGAGTGAGATGAACAGTCAGGATTTAGCAACTACTGCTTTTTTCTGTTTGGGGAGAAAGCACATTCACAGCTAAGGCTTCTAGCCAGTTACATTAGGTTTAGGATCTAATCTAATATCTAACCATATGTCCACAATCAATCTATTAGGATTGAGCATGAGGTCTTACTGATGTCTGACCGAGGTCATGTCCGCATACAACACATGCAAGCGTTGAAAAAAAAAATAGTCGTAAGGTTTGTGAGTAAAAATCTTTTGCTTTTCCTGTCTGCTTGTTTAACCTTAGCTCAGGCTACAGCATGAATCTTGTACACAGAGGGAACAAACATAAAATATCTCACTAATACGATCTATAAGGTGTATATATGTGTAATATCTTATGAATGGATTCATAACATGTTATTATGCATTTGTACAGCATTATACATATCACTATTATAAGCTTCATGCCATAAACCTATAAGTAACAATAAGGAAGAAAGAAACAAAAAAAAAATCCTGTGAACACTATTTACAAAAGGTTGTATGTATAATGATTTATAAATGCATTCATAACATGCTATAATGCATTCATAAGGCATGATGCACAGTGACGTAATGAGGTTTATAGCATAAATCTGGACACAGATATAACAAATAAGCAGAAAAAAAATGTGTTTGGTTACACGTACTATGAAGGCCATATTTATAATGACATGTTTATAGCATGTTATAATGCATTCATAAAGCATCACACATGTAGCTATAATGAGGTATATACTACAAATATACTACGACCCAGAAGAACCAATCAACTGACCAACCAACAAACAAAAATCGTAGCTTTTATGAATTCCATATGCAAAACTACTTATATGAACATATATTAACATGTTATAATGTATTCATAAGGAAATAAGACAGATTAGTCTAATTATTTATGAAATTACAGTTTATTACAGTAATTACAACATTCCAGTTCTTAGCATTGTTTACAATATGTAGTATAACTTGATAAAAGAATGTGTTATACTGTAAGTAGTGCTTATAACACGTTATATCGTCCCATAATGTGCTATAAATATGAAGTCGTTATTGTATAATGTGTTATGGACACTGCTAATAACACATCATGACAACAATCTAAAATTCATAACAAAGATAGTCAGAAAGTGTAAAATGATTTCAGTAATAATTATAACAATGTGCATAATGCTTTATGACTGCATCATAACACAGTAGGAACATGTTGATAGTATATTCATAGAAATTGTTACCAAAATTCGAATTCAAATATTTTTTGTCCATCATTAACATGTGGGTTGGGGAGCAATGGCTAGCAACCTGTTTAGCTCCAACGCTAAATTCAATGGCTAATTTTTTTTAACAACTTCCTGTTTGTTGAGAGGCGCATGGATGAAATGACCGGATATTGTCCACGCTGTAATTTTATTCAGAATGTACCTTGGAGCGAACAGCCAAGGAGAAAGCAAGCCCTCATTTATAAAACCCGTCCATAAACATCCACGACACAGCTTATCTGTCCCGGTTACTGCCGAGCATGAATAAAACATGGAGTAATATGAACTTTATGCTTTGTTTTTACTTCTTCTTTTCCTTCCCCTTCTTCTTCTCCTTCTTCCCACAGTCACCTTTCCTTCCCAAACCTGGCTAGAATAACTAACATGCAGAAGTCAGGCAGTCAGGAGGGGTACGGCTTTGAAGCTGCGTCTCCCGAGCCCAGCATAAAACACTTTGAAAGAAACATTTCAAAGTCTTTTATAATGGGTTCGGGAGAGGTTTAGCCCCCTAGTGATACCACTCCCTGGGTCGTGGAACATATTTATTTATTTATTCATTTGTCGTATTTATTACTTTCAACCTGAACTGAGCTTCTACAACTTAATAAGCCTATACAGTTGACAAAAATGGCCATATTAAATTGCAAAAACATGAGGATACCCATGCATGCAAAGCTACTATTCAACCTTATATAGGTGTTATGAAGCCTTATGAATGCTTCCTTTAAGTACAATATATGACATACGAAGGTTTGTTTAAAGAACTGACACAAACTTACATAAGCCTTATCCTCTTTATCTTTAATGAAGGCAGCAGTTGGAATAAGCCTTCATGAATGTTTATGCAGGTTTATGACGGTTTTCAGGAAGGGCTTATGTCGATGTTATGTATCCCTATAAACACCACATTTAAGTACTACTGTATACAACAGTATAACTCATAACTCACTCAATATCTCATGATGTTTATCGTTTATCATACAGAGCTTATGTGCATGCCTTGTAACCTTATAAACATTGCCCTTAAGTAATATGTTATATGTATAATGCCATAAGAGCACATTCCTAAACATGTTATAATGCATTCATAAGGCATCATATACATCCATAAATCTAGACACAGATCAAAACAAATGCACAAGAAATTCTTGGTAATGCTTTTTAAGAAGGTCATATGTATAATGACTATGAATACACATTCATTATATGTTATAATGCATTCATAAGGCATCACACACATAGTTATAATAAGGTATACAATACAAATCTGGACACAGTAAGAGCAAACCAATTCTCTGACACACTTTTTATGAAATTCATATGCATAACAACTTACAAATGCATCTATAACCTATAAAACGCTTGTTTTTCTGCATCTATGTCAGATGCCATAAAGGCCTTAGGCCATGTCATGTCACCTTCTAAACAATGCACATACATAGTACTCACACTATCTTTACGCATATTAACCACTGTTAGAATAATCCCTTCTTAAAACAATCTTTGTCAGATGACATAAAGTGCTTATGAAGGTCTAACGTAGCCCTATTAACACTGAACATGCTACCATGAACCATTCAAGTCAGTAAACATTATTTTTGTTGTCATCATAAGCCCAGGAATAAACATCTCAATTTATCTGTGATTTTAATAGTGTGAGAAGATGCAGAGGTCAGCAGACACATCACCAGTGCTAACTAGAAGAAGTGACAGTCTGATCAATACCAGGTCAGAAGAGAAGATTCTCCAGCTTCCCTCAGAGAGAAGCATTAGCCACAGTCAGAGCAAGCTCTCAAACACAGCGCCGACAGCTACGAGATGAGCTGAACGCAAGATGGATGACAGTCTGGGGTTATTGAGAACTCTGTGTGGAGGGAAAAAAACATCCAACCATCCTCCAGCCAAGCAGGAGTCATAACAGCATGCCTTGGGAGAATAATTCAAGGCTCTGGATTCGAAGTGGTTCAAGATTAAATTCTCCAAACCATGTAGCTCAGTGAAAGAAAAAGCGCATGCTACTTTTTCTCAGCTTAGCATTGTATTTTTAGTTAGCAAACAGCTTACAAGGAAATTTGTGCCACAGCATCTCAATCGGATTGAGGTCAGGACTTTGACTAGGCCACTCCAAAGTCTTCATTTTGTTTTTCTTCAGCCATTCAGAGGTGGACTTGCTGGTGTGTTTTGGATCATTGTCCTGCTGCAGAACCCAAGTTCGCTTCAGCTTGAGGTCACAAACAGATGGCCGGACATTCTCCTTCAGGATTTTTTGGTAGACAGCAGAATTCATGGTTCCATTTATCACAGCAAGTCTTCCAGGTCCTGAAGCAGCAGAACAGCCCCAGACCATCACACTACCACCACCATATTTTACTGTTGGTATGATGTTCTTTTCCTGAAATGCGGTGTTACTTTTATGCCAGACGTAATGGGACACAGACCGTCCAAAAAGTTACATTTTTGTCTCGTCAGTCCACAGAGTATTTTCCCAAAAGTCTTGAGGATCATCAAGATGTTTTCTGGCAAAACTGAGACGAGCGTTTATGTTCTTTTTGCTCAGCAGTGGTTTTCGTCTTGGAACTCTGCCATGCAAACCATTTTTGCCCAGTCTCTTTCCTATGGTGGAGTCATAAACACTCACCTTAACTGAGGCGAGTGAGGCCTGCAGTTCTTTCGATGTTGTTGTGGGGTCTTTTGTGACCTCCTGGATGAGTTGTCGCTGCGCTCTTGCGGTAATTTTGGTCGGCCGGCCACTCCTGGGAAGATTCTCCACTGTTCCATGTTTTCGCCATTTGCAGATAATGGCTCTCACTGTGGTTTGCAGCAGTCCCAAAGCTTTAGAAATGGCTTTATAACCTTTTCCAGACTGATAGATGGGTAGGTTTGTGACCTCAAGCTGAAGCGAACTTGGGTTCTGCAGCAGGACAATGATCCAAAACACACCAACAAGTCCACCTCTGAATGGCTGAAGAAAAACAAAATGAAGACTTTGGAGTGGCCTAGTCAAAGTCCTGACCTCAATCCGATTGAGATGCTGTGGCACAAATTTCCTTGTAAGCTGTTTGCTAACTAACTAATTCCTCCACAGCGCTGTAACAGACTCACTGCAAGTTATGGAAAACGCTTGATTGCAGTTGTTGCTGCTAAGGGTGGACCAACCAGTTATTAGGCTTAGGGGGCAAATACTTTTTCACACAGGGCCATGTAGTTTTGGATTTTGTTTTCCCTTAATAATAAAAAGCTTCATTTAAAAACTGCATGATGTGTTTACTTGTGTTATCTTTGACTAATATTTAAATGTGTTTGATTATCTGAAACATTAAAGTGTGACAAACATGCCAAAAAATAAGAAATCAGGAAGGGGGCCAACACTTTTTCACACCACTGTATATGAGGCTATAAAGAATTTGTTAATAAATTCTAATAAGTTGTTGAGAGATTGTTTTAGTAGAATTGTAATAAGCATGTAATAACATAACATAAATAATCATAGTTTTATGGTTGTGACAGTGTGTCCACTTCATCACACCGACTCATCATTGATGATTTTCCTAGAACAGCGTGTTAGACCCGGTGTTTTGTAAAATCGCTGAGATATATCCAGAGCAAATGATGAAACAGTTCTGCAAACCGGTCACTCAGAGAAAGCCGAACTTTTATTAACCAGAAATGACATATTCTTTTACCAGTGGCTGACAGAAACCCATTGAAAACTAAAATTGCCCGTAATTGCCCTTGGATGGTGGAATTAGTTGTTAAGTCCCCAGGTATAGCGAGAAAACATCAGCAGTTTCAACCCAAGGAATGTGAGGGAAAAAAAGCAAGGACAGCAAGACGTCCTCGTTCACCGCCACACTTTAACCGCCGTAAAGAGCTGACACAAAGGGCTGCTGTCTGAAAGAAGTGCAGTGTGGGCGAGGTGACCTGGATTTCTAGCATTTTCTCTGCACAAACAATGCACACACACACACACACACACACACACACACACACCTGAAGGAAAAGAGCGAACAAAGCACAAAGCTGCATTTAAAGTTCCACTTCTTTAACTCTGGGATTGATTGAGGAGTTAGTACATCAATTTGGTTAAAGAATAAAAAATAACAATCAGTGCCTCAGCAGGAAAAAGTCAATGATGATATCCTTAAATATACTCTATATACATCAGTCTGTTATCTAAAATGGACTGTTTTGCTTCTGAAATCTGATTGGCTGAGCCATTTGAAGCCAGGATGTAAAACTATAACCATTGCTTTGGTCCAGAGAGTAACCTAGTCTTGTTGCTTAGCAACCAAATCTTACTGTTAACGGACCGCATTGTGTGGCTCAAGAATACTTAGTTTTTATTACAGCACATTTTATTGTGTTATTTTAGTCGCTTCTGTCCTGAAGATGTTGGAGAAGGTTACAGCTTGACCTCTGACTGATCACTGACACTGGAGACTCCTTCCATCCTTCTTATAGAAGAATTCCACATATCAACGATTATTATATTTTTATTTAGAAACAATAGGAGAATTACGAGCCTGAGCTTTTACAACATGTATTCCCCGTGCATGTCTGTGTGAACGAGCTGTTGCTATAGAAACGTTAACATGTTAATAACGCAGAATTGAGAAATCCCTGTGAAATATTTGGTGTACACTTTTTTTTTTTTTTTTTTTAACTTCTATACAAAGCGGTCGGTGTGTTACACTGCATGAATATCTGCAGCACAAAAGAAATCGCTGGAGTGGCATCCGAAGCGTAAAAAAGCTTCGGCAAACACACTCACACACTCTCTCAGATTACAATACCATCTCGTAATTGCCCCTTCCATCTCTGACTTGCCCAGCATCGCTGTGACTGCCTCTGAAACCACCAGCCTTGGTAAAAGAAAGAGCCAGCGAGCCGGCTGTTATTGATTGCGGTTCATCAGCCTCCGAAGTCCATTGATCTTTCCGGTCACTTCACATTGATCATTGTCACAAAAGAACGCTACAGCAGAGGCCTGAGCTTGACTTTGCTTTCTTACCAACATCTATATTTAGGAATGTTCTTTGATTAGACGTCCTGTTGTGAACTACTTTACTGTACCGTCATGCTACCTTCCCTTTCTACAACTAAAGTGCTATAAATGTCACCTGGGATACAGCATGTGTGGACAACGATGTGTCCAATACGTTTTCAAAAGATAACCCATGATACAGACGTACGAGTCAAATGGAAGAATCATATACCTCACCTTCACGGGTAGAACATACAAATATGTGAGAAAGAAAATCTAAAAAATCTACAATGTTTTAGCTTACTGATGAAAGCAAAATCAAACCAGAAAATTGTGAAAAATAATGATTCATATGATTCATGCAAAGAAATCACATGTGAACATGCATGAATCATGTGAAAAACAAATCATATTTGTAATCATTTCATTTGAACATTCATTTGAATATGAGAATAAATGATCCGTTTGTCAGTATGATGTATGACGCCGATTAATAACGTGGAAAACAGATGAGTCAAGTACGGAAATAAATTAATCATGTGTGAAATAAATCACTTGTGTAGAATAAATGAATCATTTGCTAATTTGACATCTGGAGCAAATGAATCATGAGTAAAACAAACAGATGAACCACGTGTGAAATAAATGACTCCTTTGTAAAGATGACAAATGAATCATGCGCAAAACAAACATATGAACCACGTGTGAAATAAATGACTCGTGTGAAATAAATGACTCATTTGTAAAGATGACAAATGAATCATGCGCAAAACAAACGGATGAACCATGTGTGAAATAAATGGCTCATTTGTAAAGATGACAAATGAATCATGTGCAAAACAAACGGATGAACCACGTGTGAAATAAATGACTCATGTATGAAATAAACGAATCATCTTTAAATATGATGTGAAGCAAATGAATCATGTGTAAAAAAAAAAAAACAGATGAATCAAGCATGAAAACACGCATAACATGAAATAAACAAATCATGTGTACGAATCATTTGAAAATGAACAAATCCTGTGTAAATATCATGTGTGGAAAATGATTCATGTTAGCAAATCACCACATGTGGTAATAAATTAACCATGTAATGTGAAGCACCCAAAAATCGCATGTTACTTCTCTTTAAAGTCTCTGCCCCTCACAAACCTTCCTCGTATTTTGAGGGGGTAAAAAAGTACACAGATATAAAAAAAAGATCCACATGCAGCGCTATAAAATATTGCTCAGTGGCGGAGGATGGAGAGTTTGAGGTCTCTTCAGCAGTAGGCAGAGGATCAGTGGAGGTGGAGGAAGTGCTTAAGGTTCCTTCGCCAGCAAGATCCCCAGGGTTCATGGTGCGAGGCCCTTCTAAATACTTCATAAGAGAACCTGGGGAAATATGAGACCGACCAAACATGAGCCAAAACACCCACGCACAAACAGAGCATGCATGCACACAAACACTCACACACACACACACACACACACACACACACACACACACACACTCACATACACAAATGCAAGCACTCATAAACTTGCCCACACACACTCCTGTGTGCACAACAACTCTTTCTCTCTTCCTCTCTCTCTCTCTCTCTCTCTCTCTCTCTTTCTCTCTCACACACACACACACACACACACACACACACACACACACACACTTAACCTCAATGGCTTTGTTGATTAGATAAAACAGTGATGCAAAAGCAGCATAGGGTTGTCAGTGGTAACAGTGTTATAAAGCTTGCATGGAAGAAAGTGATTAAAAATACGAATTCTAAAATAACCTTTAAATATCATAAACTTCCAAAGCTGATTTTTTTTTTTCCGGACTAAAATTGTCATAAAGGCTCTATGTAGGTCTAATGTATCCCTATGCACTCTCTGAACGTGTTTCCACAATTTTCTGGAAGTCTACACAACTGAGAAATATAATCAAAGTAAATCTTGTGTAGTACGTCTACGTCCTTTATGACTATTAACTCATCATTAACTGTTGACATTGTTGTCAGCTGTCATAAAGGTCTTATGTAGAGGTTGTGTAGCTATTGAAATACTGCCCTTAAGTACTTGCTGCCCATATTACCACAGTCTTTATGATGTTAAAGCCTGTACACATTTGCCTTTATAAAACACGAAGTCTATCTATGACAGTTGTCATAAAGGGCTTATGTAGGTCTAATGTATTCTAACGCACTCTAATTCAGTTGTCATACAGAGCTAATATAGATGTCATGTTGCCTTATAGACACTAACTTTAAGTAGAATTACCAAGATATTTTTTATCTTAACACCTACTGGAATAAAGCCCCCTGAAATTTTGTTGTGAATTGTTAAAATGGGCTTATGAAGGTCTAATGTATCCCTATGAACTCTAAAAGTCTTTCCTGTGATTTCCTGTAATATTTTACTTTACTTTTCATCATGTAGATATCAAGTATCGCTTAGGAAGTACAGCCATTAACCATATGACCATTAAAGACTACTCATTAACTGTCCTACAGTGTCAGTTGTCATAAAAGGCTTATGACATGTAAATGCCATGTAGCCAAATAAACACCACCTTTAAGTGCTTAAATATTACCACACTCTTTGTGATCTTTATACATTCTGTTAGCATAAGCTTTCATGAAAACATTTTTCATATTATGTCAGTTGTCATAAAGGGCTTATGTAGGTCTTATGTCTCCTTAGGAATGGCATGATTTTAGGAAACATATACGAACATCAAATGATCAATACGGTGTCTTCCAGCACTGACACAGTGAAGTATGAGCTCATATGTTCGAACACAATTTCCAATTCAAATCTGTTCGTGGTAATAAAATTGTAATAAAGTAAAAAAAACACCGTAGGCTCTTCGTACACAACTCGGATGGCGCGTACATTTGTGTCGCTTCGTCTTTTCTTTCCTCCTTTTGCGCTTTGTCGTTCTATAAACTATCCCTACTGACAGTTTATTCCTTTTCACGATACGCAGCAAATGAAAATGTGTCAGACTTTACAGACTTTATAGTCGCAATTCGGAGTACATTTACTCGTAAGGGAATTTTCCAGTTGGAAAAAAGGGAAAAAAGTGGAAGGGCATCATAGATGACCTGTCGCAATCTGTCTTACTACACCATGGACAACACTTTTTTGGCTATAAATGATACCACACTGTCAGATAACATGAGCCATGTGCTAGCATCATGCTGGTAGTTACACACTCGCCAGAAAGCCACCAGAATTATCACATCTTTCCAAGTTACACCCTTTCTTTAATGCCGATTCAACAAATTACTGTTTCTTTCATTTTGTTAGCAAGGAATCCTCTTTTAAGCTTATTAGCATGTCTGAAGCACTGTTTATAAAGCATTTATAAAGCTTGTCTAATGGATAAGACAAACAGCAAAACCTTTACAATGTGGGTAAAAAAGTTCTTTACCTTTTTATTAATGTTACATTGAACAAAAGCATGCATTCGCAACAGCTTATAAGGCATTTATTATGCATTATAGACATTTTGTATGTATGTATGTCTATATACATTCTATATTATGCTTATAGCTCATTATATCACTAATATGACCCAAATATGGTAAGACTAGCTATAAAGGGTATATGAAAAATGACCTATGAATGCATTCATGACTTGTTATAATGCATTCATATAGCAATATTTACATTGTTATAATTATTTAAGCCTATATTGCATTTACAAATTTTTATAAAGTATAAGCATTGTTTAGAACATATTATGTCATTACAGAAGAACTGAAGAAAACGAGTTTCTTTGGTAGTAGTGTTATAATGTGTTATGAGCACTACACACAGCACATTATGCTATCCGTAATGCATAATAAATGTTGCTTAGCATGTAAGTGTAATGATTTTTATATAAATATTTATAACAGCTATGGGTGAGTTTATTTCCTATTGGTGACATAATGTGTTAGAAACATTACTTGTAATGCTCCATGTAATGCATCATAATGCAAGTTTAGCACATTTTCATACAGAACGCTAAGCTATATAACAGCTTATGAATGCATTGTAACATGGCAGTTCATTGTGACTGCTTTTGACGGTTATTTTTCATTTTGTTTGTAAAGATCCATTCCTCGTGTGAGCGTATATAAGGAACATAACTGTAAAATAACACTACATGACAGATCAGTTGTTTCAAGACCTTTCTAGTAAAGTCTTTCCACACGGCGGCCATCTTGGCAACCTTCCCAGGCAGTTATTTTCAGTTCTACAAGAAAAGGCTCCATCTACAGTAATGAGGAAAGAGCCGTAAAAGACATACATTTGAAATGCTTGTGAATTTCTGACAGAAACAAGGTAAGTAATTGGTTCTGGCTAAAAATGTTCTGACGCATTTCACACAGTTTTTTTAAGTCAGTGAGGATTTAGTTTGAAGTAAATAAAGCAGTTTATTTTAACTATGAAAGCCAGTTCTAAGGACTAAAAGAGAGCACAAAAAAAGAAAGAAATGCGACAATTGTCATGAGGAAATAACGCAATATAAAATTGCGATGCTGGCTACTCTTACAGTACTTACGGTAATTCATTTGTTTTGTTTTTTCCTAACTCTCTAAACAATTAACAATGCACCACCAATTTATTAGCGTTACCACAATGCTAACTTTCCTCTCTAAATCAATTAGCTAATAGCAAAGAGCTAATGCTAAGCTATGCCCGTTTGTTTACGACTCTACACAAAGGCCTTATTAACACCTCAAAAACCGGTCGCAGCCAAAATTACCCTGGCCTTTGCGTCCACAATTCAATGAGCCATAAATCAGAGTGCTGACTCGTCGTCTTTATTACGATTCTAACCTGCCTGGTCATAAAAAATACAGCGCGTGATTTATGAGGCGAGCGCACACGCCAGGAGCTAGATTTGGAAGCCATGTTTTATAAATGCCGGGCTCTGGCGTATTTGATGAACTGTAGGGTCAGTAGATGAAGTCTTACTGGAGCGAGATTCATCCTGGAGATCTTTAGGAGACTATTTTCTCCCCCTTGAGCCACAGAGCGTCCCTCGTAAATCAGATCATTATTTGTCAGGAAAAAGAAGTGAGGATTGATTACTTCATAGCCTGGAATCATGTTGCATAATTCAGCACATTTCCTTTACTGTAATCATTGAATTTTGTCTTCCTCTTTGCACCAAAAACCGTCCTTGTATCGTCATTTGATCTCTTGGTACACCTCGCTATCGATTCTCAGGAACTGGATGAACGTTCTTGTTGTGTCTGACACATTGCTCCAAAATCTCCCAGAGGTCATAAATCAGGTCTCATTCTGACCCTAGCATGTGATTTACACCATTCAGTCACTCTTCAAGGAATAGACCACGCCCATCTGGAATAAAATGTACCACCAAGCCACTGTATTTTCTTTTAATTCGTCAAACGTCTGTATAGAGTTGTGTGGTCTCTGTATAGGATTAATTGCTTTTCTTAATAAATATATGTATGTAAATTCATAAATCCACATTTTATTCGTTGATTTTTAGGCTTCTAGAGTTTTATATTATTAATAAACAGTAGATGTTCTCCTGAGAAAAAAGAAAAATAAAGCTGAGAAAAATAAAGAAAAAAATCCTATTAATTTCTATGACTTTAAAAGGATTAAAGGTAAAAAAGAAAAAAAAAAATTATTTTTTTCTCCTAAAGCCACACCCACAAAGTGGCTTTGTGTATATGTCTCCTTCCTACAATTTGATTTACACAGGATTTAAATATCCTGTGTAATGATAGGCAAATTTTTTTGCCTATCATTGAGAAAATGGCAAATGTGGAAAATAAAATAAAAATAAAATTAATTTGTGGAGCTCCAGAGTTTGCAGAATTGCATCCTTCAGATGCCGTGCCCATCCATGGCCTAGAGCCAAGAGATCAAAGAGACCTCTCTGGATGGGAGGGGCATACACTCGCTCCCCTGTCAATCACAGCGACACTAGTCAATCACTAGCATCTGTGAGCTCGTGTATGAGGAAGTGATGCAGCAATGAGCAGCACTTTGAAAAGATCCAGGATGAATTTCGAGCTCCTGAGTGAGAGCGCTAAGTGCTCAGGTTTACACTTGAATATAATGATTGAATATAAATGTAGAGAAAGCAGTGATTTGCGGTTGTATGGTTAATCTATTCCTATTTCAGAGTCAGCGTAGCGGTAAGTAAGCCTCTGGGTCAGCGCAGCTGCAGGAACATTAATAGTCTTTCGTTTCTGGACTGCATTGTCCTTTCCTGATCCATTTCTGCATGGTTTCTACCCCCTGGAGGCCTCCATTCGCTCTGGCCTCAGATTGGAGCTTCACTTCCACGCAGCATATGTCGAGCTTGGCCTCTGTCTCCGGCATCTCACTGGGAAGCGCGAGGGCACCTGAGACCAAAAGTCGTCGGAGCAGAAAATCCTGCTGACGTTGCACCTCCTGGCATGGGTGCCAGCCTTGCTGTCTCCGGAGCACATGGATATACTTGACCAAGGTGACCTCCGATTTATATCTCACAACAGTGAACTAATCGTCCTGTTCACGGACTAAAGCTGCATCCCAAACCACGCAGTTTGTACTGAATAGCGTGTCTCAACAAGCGCCGGCAGCTTATTTCAACTTTAATGCGGTTAAACTTGTGATTTAAGAGAGGCTAAACACGCGGAAAGTGCTAGCAATATCACGCTAGCAATAATCTCAGAAGAAAATGAGGGGAATGTGGCATTAGCTCCAGGGAGTACTGACGCAAACGAGTTCTTCAGTAAATATATGGACATTTCTAAAGATACTTTTTTTTCCGTTTTCATTTTTAGCTGCAGGCTGCTAAACAGTTCATAGAACAGACCAAACCATTCATCAGATTTATAGCTGAGTTTATGCATTTGGGGGATTTTTGTGTTCGGGTGTTAAAGAGGGAGCTGAAAAAGTAAGAGCACGGTATAACAAAAGACTATCTAGAATTTGAATTTAAATCGAATTAGAATTTAAAAAATAATACTGAAAGACTATATTCAGATTTGTCAAATATGGACAAATATGGCATGATGATGGACAGGGCCATCTCCGTGGCAACATAGAGAACAAAGTGCTAGTGTTGGTGTGTTTCTAGCATCACAGAAAACAGAAAGAAACGACTTCGCAGTCTGTGCAAGTTGACAGGAGCTTTAACTAGTAGCTCAGTGGTGTTCAGTGGCATTGACTGGAGCTCTATAAACTGCCGTGAAAACCCGAGATCTTGTTTTTTCTCACGTAGAGACCGTGGCCCTTCTCCGTCGAAACACAGAGTATAAATCCCTCTCTCGGGACTCGAGCCAAAGGCATTAACTGGTGAAGTGAATTTAAGTGAAACCAATGAAATGGTGGGCATCCATTTACTTTCTTTAATACGAGAAGGATAACAGCATCCTTTATAACCCTGAATAAAACACTCCTTGTGCAACAAAGCATTTCTCAAGGTTAACTCCTGCTAGGGTCGCCGAGGTGATCAGAAACTCTGGACCGTCATTAATCAGACATTTCCCTGGATTGGAGGCAGAAATAATCAACGTCCGAATCACCGTTGACTCCCAAAAGTGAATCATTTTATTTGAAAGTGTTTTTTTTCTCTCTTAAACCACAGCGATTTGGCAGCGATCACAATTTTTCATGCATTGACATAATTATCAGTTTATGGTTAAATTTTTTAACGTCTGTGAAACAACTTTCTGTCCAAAAAAAGTTCTGAATCATGTGTAAAAAACTGATGAACCATGTGAGAAATAAATGACTCATGTATGAAATGAATCATATTTAGATATGATGTGAAGCAAATGAATCATATGTAAAAATAAATAAATAAATAAATAAATAAATAAAATAAGAACAAAGCATTGAAAATGAACAAATTCTGGGTAAAAATTACGTGTAAATACTGAATCATGCAAAAATCATATATAAAAAAGAAATGACTCATACTGGAAAGAAATGAATCATTTGTAAATATCATGTGTGGATAATGATTCGTGTGAGCAAATCATCATGTGTTGTAATAAATGAATCCTTCATGATTGAAATAAATAACTAAATAAATAAACAAACAAACAAACAGACCTCACAAAGAAGAAGAACTGAGGGCACGAAGCCTTTATTATCGACACAAATACATTACAGCACAGCGGAAATCTTTTCTTCAGATACCCCAGCTGAGGAAGTTGTAGTCAGAGCACAGGGGCAGCTATAATATAGTGCCCCTGGAGCAGGGAGGGTTAAGGGCCTTGCTCAGTTGCCCAACAGTGGAGCTTAGTGGTGTTGGGGCTTCAACACTGATCGTCCAATCAACAACCCAGAACCTTAACTACATGAACCACCACTACCCCCAAGCGGCACTCAAATGAACATGGTTACATGGGATCATATATCAATCAATCAATCAATCAATCAATCAATCAATCAATCAATCAGCTCTACACAGTTAGATTAAACAAACACAAAAAACTCAATAAAAACACATTACATGTTCAACTAATCCCAAATAATTCAGGTGACTATTAACAAACCATATAAACCTCTTATATAGCTTACTGTCTATTAGAAAATTCCTACACTGGAGACCCCTTACAAACAAGTTATTTAAACATCTGCTCTCAGAAAACTGCTCCATGTCACTGATTATACATTTTAGAACAAGTAGAAACCAGCGAATTTCTTTGCAGCTGTTATAGAGAATTTATCATCACCTGCTGACCAATCAGAGTCCAGCGTTCAACAGCGGGTACTGAAGATATCTACCACTGGACGATACGCAACACAGGTACAACCATGATCATTTCTCAAGCTGTACAATGCTATGCTTCACTTCTCATCGTTCCTTAGCAATTTGTGATTATTGTTATGGGATTGATGGCGTTCCGCCTTGGATGATAAGTCCATAAACAAACATTCTGTCAGTCTGTATGTTTGTTCATACGGTACGATGGCGGCGGCTTAGCTGGAGGCCATCGAGAAACCCACATGATTTGTTATCTAGAGCAGTGGTACGAATACAACAAAAAATAAAAAAAAAGCATGAAGCATGTGACTCACAGACTGACGCTCTCTCAGCAGGAATCCGACAGATTACAGTCCTCAGGCCACGTGTACGTCTCAGTGGTCCCTGAAGACGCACCGCATTCATCCATTCGTCTCTCCGGCTTCATTTAGCCCGTCACTTTTTTTAAGATTGAGTCTTCCAATAAGTGTCGCGGGTGCTGCGGGCTACGCGTAGCAATCACATTTGCAAGTTTTGAAGAGTGAGTCGAGAAGTGGTAGGGGAGCACTTGAGTGAAGATTATCAGGGTCCTGCACTTCATGTCGACATCTTCAGCTTTAGGCAATCCTATTACCCCACTACAGTCCTCCACTTCCCGAGGTTTATCTCACCGTGCAGCTGTTCCTGGAGGCGCAGCCCAGGCCGTATTTGTGCCGAGCCGGCTCTGCTTCCAGGTGCTTGATTTTAGAAAGTTAAAACTGAAAAAAAAATCCTCTCCCGGTGTGAAGATCTCGGTATCTTTCTACATCCTGAAGCGGACGTATTCTGTCCTTGCGACCTTATTTCTCTGAAGGATATGTAGCAGTGCGGTTTCCGGGTTAGAAGATGGTTTGGATGAAGCAGAAGGATGGTAATGCATTAGCAGGGAATTATAGCAGTGGAACTTAAAGCTTCGAGTGTTTGATGAATCACAAATGGAGCAGAATCGCTGAATTAAGCCATATGAATTATACAGGCTAGTGATAGCGAATGAAGTGTATTTATAATGCTTTAAAAATGCTCACTTGTAGTTACATTATAGTTACATATGTTTGACTTCATGAAGTCAGTTATAATGCATTATAAATGAATCTATAACATGTCATGTAGCATCCATAATACCTTACAGTATTTTTGACTGTATATTTTGACTTCATGAAGTCAGTTATAATGCATTATAAATGATTCTAACATGCCTAGCATGTCGTGTAGCATTGATAGTACCTTACAGTACATACATAAGTCTTTATGAATGCTCACTTATAGTTACATCATAGTTACATATTTTTGACTTCATGAAGTCAGTTATAATGCATTATAAATTAATCTAACATGTCATATAGCATTGGACAGGATTAGGAATGAGTACATCAGAGGGACAGCTCATGTTGGACGTTTGGGGGACAAAGTTAGGGAGGCCAGATTAAGATGGTTTGGACATGTTCAGAGGAGGGAGAGTGAGTATATTGGTAGGAGAATGTTGGACATGGAGCTGCCAGGCAGGAGGCAAAGAGGAAGGCCAAAGAGGAGGTATATGGATGGAATTAATGAGGATATGAAGCTAGTGGGTGCAAGTGTTGAGGATGCAGAAGATAGGGATAGGTGGAGAGAGATGATTCGCTGTGGAGACCCCTGAAGGGAAAAGCCGAAAGAAGAAGAAGAAGAACATGTCATATAGCATCTGTAATACCTTACAATGAGTCACAACCCTGTTTAAATGCCCGATTTGTTATGTGTGTTTATGACATAATGTCATTTATAATGCTTTATTAATGAACATGTAACTTTTCATATAGCATCCATAATACCTTACAGTGCATACATAAGTCGTTATGAATGCTCACTTGTAGTTCCATTATAGTTACGTTAACTGATTTCATGAAGTC
>JAUCMX010000027.1:16059441-16069441 GCA_033459395.1 Hemibagrus guttatus
TAAAGGTTATATTTTTAAAACCCAGGGAAATCATAAATGTTACAAAAACTATGCGCATGTTTTAGACAAATTACTTGAAATTTCTGAATGAAAACATTCTGCGCAAAAAGATTATCAAAAGGAACTTGTTTTTGAGGAGGGGGGGCCATGGCCATGGGGGCCGTGGTTAGCATGTTTGCCTCACACCTCCAGGGTTGGGGGTTCGATTCCCGCCTCCGCCGTGTGTGTGTGGAGTTTGCATGTTCTCCCCATGCCTCGGGGGTTTCCTCCGGGTACTCCGGTTTCCTCCTCCAATCCAAAGACATGCATGGTAGGTTGATTGGCATCTCTAAATTGTCCGTAGTGTGTGATTGCGTGAGTGAATGAGAGTGTGTGTGTGCCCTGCGATGGGTTGGCACTCCGTCCAGGGTGTATCCTGCCTTGATGCCCAATGACGCCTGAGATAGGCACAGGCTCCCCGTGACCCGAGAATAGTTCGGATAAGCGGTAGACAATGAATGAACTTGTTTTTGACTTTTTGTTGTTGACGAATGCAGCAGAGCAAAAAGTTAGCATTGTTTCACAATGTCCCCTGAATTGTTGAATCTGTTATCCAGGAAATATTTCTGACAAACCCAGAAAATCCGAGTCTTTGACTTGTTTAGCTAGCTAACTAGTTTACTGATGTGTATTCTGTGCACTCACATCTGTTCGAGTAGTTTTTTAGCTAGCTAGCTAGCCAAGTATGAACAATGCAGCTAGCTTTTTAGTGCTCACCTTAATCTGGAAAATACAGCGTTCATTTGTTCATCTTTAGTTGCTATCTAGTCAGGGTTACAGGGATTTAAATTAAGCTAGTAATTTAGTTTGCATGCAGCTGAACCAGAATATATTATGGGCAGGTACAAACCAGAAAAAAAGACCTCCCTGGATTAGGCCACACCCACGGCTGCTTTTTAAATCCGGATACAAATACAGAGAGTTGCATTCCAATGCACTGGAACGCCACTTTAACTTGATATCTTCATAGTAAGCTTGAAAATAATCCAAATTCTTTAACTTTTGGAGTATGATATCGATAATTTTCCATAACTTGTTCATCATAGATTATATAAATGTGTATATTTAAGTCCATATTTGATATATTCCAGATATGGAAGGTCACATGTTTAACAGGAAGCATGAAGTCGCTAATTTTATGTTAAAATTTTAGAGAACACTGTTCCAGAAACCTTTCGGAGACCTACAGGACCTGCTGAAGAATGAAAGAAAGAATGAATAATAAAGTTTAACGTTTAAGTTATGACTTTTAAAGAGAATCGTACAGAATCTGCGCTTTATCTCATATCACAGATTACAGTCAGAAAGTTTGTGCAATATAAGAAGATAGATGTTTCATGTTTAATGGGTCCTAAGATGTTGACGTTTCTTTCTGTCTGACCACGATTAAAATGTGTGGCCCTCCGTAGCGCCCGTGTCCCGCGGTCCTCATTACACGCCTGATCCCGATAGTTCTAGATGGCTGAAGTGCATAAAGGAAGCGAGCTGAATCAATTACCGAGCCACACATGAAAAGCAGAGCAAGAGTCCACCTTGATGTAAAAGAGTCATGTAGGATAACAAGGCTCGTTCTCGGAGAAACCGGCCCTGTGGGATGTTTTATTGGCCATTTTCTGCTCTTTTTGTAGCCTTATCTCTCCGTGCCACAATGGCAGATTGCAGACACAGAGCAGGAGGAGCAGCAGGGGACAGGAGGCAAGGGCTGGAGGTGGGCTAAGGGTGGATTCTTTAATTAAAACACATCCACGGAGGCGGCCTGATAGAGCCTGCAGGTTGATCTTGGGGGACAAGATCTTTTAAGAGGCAGATGAGGAAATTTTATTCCTGCAGCGAGATGCCCTTGAAGCTGGAGAGTTGTCTCGGATCAAACACCATCTTCCAGGTTCCTGTTAGGGAGAGAGAGAGAGAGAGAGAGAGAGAAAGAGAGAGAAAGAGAGAGAAAGAGAGATTGCTTTTCTTTCAGGCTTCTCTTAAATGAAATTTGTCCTGTTTTATTGGAAATTAATGTGATGAACTTCCTGCTATGTGAGAACCGGTGCACAAGAGGTCACTGGTGCTTTAAGACTTTTTAAATTGATGTCCTTAAACCTTCACAGGCATCACCCCAGAAACAGATCTGTTCTAGTCTCAGAGATGAACCATCACAAATATATATATGAACATGGAGTGAAGAGAAAAGAAATGTCGCATTATTGATGCTGGTCTTCAAATCACAGGGAAAATAGACAGGATGTGACTTGGGGAGGCAGGAAGTAAGGAGCTCGGGGTTGTAAGGAACTGTCCGTGTTTCAGAACAGCAGATCACACACGCCTATCTCGGGATGTTTTCAGGTTTATGAGATTTTTGAAATAATGGGAAATAATTTGTCACGATAATGCTCTGAAATAAATAAGGCATTATTTGTTTATTTATTTGTTTGTTTGTTCATTTATTTAATTAGCACTGTTTATATTATTCATAATATTTGTATTTATTTTTTCTTGTTTATTTTATTTTTTTTATTTTATTTTTTACCAACATACAATCACAACTTAAAAACATGTTTAATGATGAAAAAAAGTTCAGAATGTGTGTTTTGAATTTTTATTTATTTATTTATTTAGTAGTAGTATTCGACCAATGGGAATTAACAGGCAGCTGAGGTTTTTTTGTTATTATTTTATTTTATTTTATTTTTATTCATAGAAATGACTGAAAAAAGCCAAGAGGCTAACCGCTCGTTAACTGCTCGTATTAATTAATATTAGTGTGCTAATATTTTTTATCCTTAATTCTAAATTATTTCCAGTTTCTCAAAAACATAACAAGTTGCTAAAATTTTGTAATTCAGATGCAAAGCATGGAAACCAATGCTATTCGCTTTCAATTGAAACTTGTGTAATGTGCTAAGCGATTTTTTTTTTAATTTCCAGATTAAATATAACTAGGGGAATTAATTAGCAATGACTGAAGTGGGAATAACATGCTAAACACCTCTTAAATATTAAGTTACTGTAAGTAACTGGTTCACTTTTCACACCAGCACTGATTTTTTCACCTAGTGGGAGGGGCACAACGCCGGTTGCCATGGTTTCCCTTCCTGGATTTTCCTAATTCATTACAGAAGCACAAAGTTATACATACAGCATGTCTGCAAATCCCAGCGTTTGATAAATGACACGGTAAAAACAGGAAGTAAGCAGGACTGTTATGTGACATTTAGGTGCCTAGGAATTGTCCTGGTGCGTCTCGCTCAGGCTCGGGAAATAAAGCCTGAAAATAAAATGAGGCTGAGCTAAATTTACAAAGAGACGGCTTGAGCGTGACAAAGACTAACCATCGACCAACATACCTGATGTGACACTGAGGGAGAAAATGGATCCTTGATGAATGGCTCTTAAAGGGGAAGCTACATTTACACAGCAGGTGACGGAGTGAACGAGTGTGGAGACCAGTCTGAAGCTGTCGGGATGAAAATATGAACAATTTCTGCTTTTACTCAGCCTCTGATTTGCCAACATTTCAAATAAAGCACTTAAATGTGAACTCGGATCGTATGAAAGTCCTGCAATGAAAAGAAAACAATCAAATTCTCAATAACAAGCATCTGACATTACCTCAATTCAACTAACGGAAAAATGCTCCTTTATAAAACACAAAGTCAGTGTACGAAGGTACGAGGATATCTAACACAAACCAACTTTGATGCCCTGATATTATCAGATGATCATTTTAAGATATCAAGGTGAAAAAATGATAAAACTTCACGAGTAAAACGTTTGCTGTACACTACCGCTCAAAAGTTTCGGATCACTTTCAGCATATTTCAGCTTGATTTCAGCTTTGGAGGAAGACTCCATCAGCCAATCCATCTTGTGGGAGATGCTCCAGCAAGCATGGGGTGGAGTCTCATAAGATTATCTTGAAGAATTGACAGCTTGGGTCAGGGCCGGTTCGGCTCAGCTCGATTCGGCTCATCTCAGGTCAGGGTCGCCTCGGTTCAGTTCGACTCGGCTCATCTTGGTCTGGCTTGGTTCATTTCAGCTTCGCTCGGTTGGATTTGGTTAATCTCGGTTCGGTTCGGCTACACTTGGCTCATCTCGGTTCAATTTGGTTTGGTCCGGCTCGACTCATTTCGGCTTTGGCTTGGTTCTGCTCTGCTCGGCCCAGATCATCTCAGTGCGGCTCGGCTCAGCTCAACTAGTCCGCGATGTGTGATACTGATGTCGAGGGTGATGGCAGTTATCTGAAAGAGTTAGATGGAGTAAAAGACTAAAGTGCCACAGCATCAGTTTCTTTAGTGATGTGAGGGCAAAATTTCATTTCATCACTATTAACAAGATTTTCTGGGTGGCTTCTTCCTGTGACTCTAAATGAGAACACAGAGTGAAATAATCATTAGAAGGAAGATCAAACACGAAGATGCTTCAAAATGAGAACAAACAAAAAAAAGTAAGACAGAACCTCGGCTTTAATATTCGACCTCTTTCATAGAATAACGTAAACGTCTCCTCTCTATTACTTTCCTCATTAACTGCATCCACTTCCCCGCCACTCGAGTGCCATCCCTCGGTTCGATCCGGAGGAAGAGCACTGAGAGGAACCTGAGCAGGATCTGATGAGCCACCAGAGGCGGTGCTGATTGATGTGGAGATGAAGGAGTGCAGGAGTGACAAACATCTCAGCACTGACCGCTGATTGATAGCGACGCTTTTGCTGCACAGTCTGTAATGAGCGTCAGTGCAGGAGACGAGGAAGCTTTAATATACTCCATGAATCTTCACACACACTCCAGAACAGATGAAACACCAGGTTCTGTTTGGCACACAGTGTATGAGGTACTGATACGGATCTGGATTACTGTTCCAGCCTGTGTGGATCGATGCTGCTCTGTGATAGCAGTGGAAATCGTTCTGGTTTGTGTATAACAAACAAACAAACAAATAAATAAACAAACAAATAGATATATAAATAAATCAATAAGTGCAAATTACTCTATTCTGAAGATTGTTATTAGTTTATTCATTTTAGACGAATGCAAATTAATGAACATAAATAAATAAATAAATAAATAAATAAATAAATAAATAAAAAAATAAATAAATAAATAAAATGCCATTGTCTTTTGCTGCTGGAACAAAAAAAGCAATATATGGGAAATAATATAATGCAAGTACACAAGAAAGTAAACAAACAAACAAATAAATTAATAAATTGACAGTCTTAGATCTTAGAGTAAGATTTCATAGATATCATAGATCTTACAAAAAGTTCAAGATTAATATTAGACTTATATTGAAATGTATTTTGTATTTATCCCTAATGAGCACTGTGGCGACTGTGGTGAGGAAAAACTCCCTGAGATGGAAGAGGAAGAAACCTTGAGAGGAACCGGACTCAAAAGGGAACCTCATCCTCATCTGGGTGACACCAGAGAGTGTGATTATAAATTATTATAAACACCAGAGAGTGTGATTATAAATAATGTCCTTTCTACACTCATAAATTAGCTCAACATCTGAGTTCAACATAGATTCAACACCAACTCCTCCATGCTGAAGCCTTCAAGTGCTTAGTGATGGAGATACAACAAATGTAGAATGTTATTTTGTGTATTGATTAGGAGGGTGTTGTCCTCAAAGTCCACATGGGGTCAGCATCTTTTCTTTGAATGTCCGAAATCTTCATGAAGTGCAATACAACTGGAGCTGGAACATTTCTAGATGCCTTGGGATCCTCTCAGGGTCAGCCTTTTTTCACCGAGGGTCCGAAATCTTCATGAAGCAGAACACAACTGGAACTGGAACATCTCTAGATGCCTCAGGGGTGGGTAGACAAAAGAGCAAGAAATTGAGAAAAGGGAAATACTAGCTGGCTGTCAAATCTTAGAAGCCTAGGGTGGGGGAAATGTGAGAAGATACTGGAGAGGAACTGGCTCTGCTGCTAACCGTTTAGCCAAGCCCAGTGAAATGTCCATTTGATCATGCGGGGCGTCCCCTCCCCCCCCCCCCCCCCTTTCTGCTCGGATGAAATGGAAAGTGACAAGCCAGTGGCGTCGGCTCTCGCCTGTTAATATAATCCAGCGCTGCCTCTGACACATCCTTCAGCATCTGTCTCGAATTGTCTGAGAGATGAGAAAGTTTTGTGGAAAAAAAGTCGATCTTTGGCTTAAAGCGCTGACAATGAAAGAGTGTCTAGAACAGATGATGTGAAGTGTTTTACTTTAAAAGCTGAACCTGCTTCAGGCACGAAGACTCCTGGAGAACGTGGACATGACGTCATGTAAAGTGGGGATCACGTGATTGAGTCAGAAGATGAGGTGTCTCCACTGGAAGGAGTTTAACAGAAGAATCTGTTTAAAAGGAAAAGTTCCACATCAGAAATGTTGACACAAAATCGAACATTTATGGTGGCAACAACCACAAAAAATCTCTGGGGCCGAGAAGGACGTTGCTCAGGAAAAGCTTTTAGAAATACAACCAACAATAATTGTTATAAAAAATTCCGTATTATTTTATTATATTACTATAATAATATTATTTATAATACTATTATATTATAATTTATAACTACATTTAGTAGCACTGCTATTGATATCAATTTAATATTTTATTCTTTTAATACTAAATGAAATGCGGATATATATATTTTATATATATAACATTTTATTTAAAAAAAAAACCCTCTAAAACTTGTCTCACATCCTTAACACAAGATCCACAAGAACACAAAATGCACTTTTTAATAAAAACAAATAAGTATAAAACTAATCACATTCTTCTCACAAGAGCCCACAGATTCTTGTTCAAAATTAATGAATTAATCTTCATATTCAGGGGTCTCCACAGCGAATCATCTCTCTCCACCTATCCCTATCTTCTGCATCCTCAAAACCTGCACCACTAGCTTCATATCCTCATTAATTCCATCCATATACCTCCTCTTTGGCCTTCCTCTTTGCCTCCTGCCTGGCAGCTCCATGTCCAACATTCTCCTACCAATATACTCACTCTCCCTCCTCTGAACATGTCCAAACCATCTTAATCTGGCCTCCCTAACTTTGTCCCCCAAACGTCCAACATGAGCTGTCCCTCTGATGTACTCGTTCCTAATCCTGTCCAATCTTGTCACTCCCAAAGAGAACGTCAACATCTTCAGCTCTGCTACCTCTAGCTCTGACTCCTGTCTCTTCCTCAGTGACACTGTCTCTAAACCATACAGCATGGCCGGTCTCACCACTGTCCTGTACACCTTCCCCTTGATTCTCACTGATATTTTCCTCTCACACAGAACTCCCGACACCTTTCTCCACCCATTCCAACCTGCCTGCACTCGCTTCTTTACCTCTTTCCCACACTCTCCATTACTCTGGACTGTTGACCCCAAGTACTTGAACTCCTGTACCTTCTTCACCTCTTCACCCTGTAACCTTACTGTTCCACTTCCCTCCCTTTCATTCACACACATGTACTCAGTCTTACTACGACTGACTTTCATTCCTCTTCTCTCCAGCGCAAACCTCCACCTCTCCAGGTTTTCCTCCACCTGCTCCCTGCTCTCACTACAGATCACAATGTCATCTGCAAACATCATTGTCCAAGGAGACTCCTGTCTGACCTCCTCTGACAACTGGTCCATCACCATAGCAAACAGGAAGGGGCTCAGAGCCAATCCCTGATGCAGTCCCACCTCCACTTTGAACTCCTCTGTCTGACCTACAGCACACCTCACCACTGTTCTGCTCCTCTCATACATGTCCTGCACCACTCTGACATACTTCTCTGCTACTCCTGACTTCCTCATACAGTACCACAGCTCTTCTCTTGGCACCCTGTCATACGCTTTCTCCAAGTCTACAAACACACAGTGCAACTCCCTCTGACCATCCCTATACTTCTCCATCAAAATTCTCAGAGCAAAAATTGCATCTGTTGTGCTCTTTCTGGGCATGAAGCCATACTGCTGCTCACAAATTTCCACTACCTTCCTTAACCTAGCTTCCACTACTCTTTCCCATAGCTTCATTGTATGGCTCATCAACTTTATCCCCCTATAGTTGCTGCAACTCTGCACGTCACCCTTATTCTTAAAGATCGGCACTAACACACTTCTTCTCCATTCCTCAGGCATCCTCTCACTCTCTAAAACCCTGTTGAACAAACTAGTTAAAAATTCCACTGCTGCTTCTCCCAGACACTTCCAGACCTCCACCGGGATGTCATCAGGACCAACTGCCTTCCCACTTTTCATCCTCTTCAAAGCCTTCCTGACTTCATCCTTTCTAATCTTATCTATTTTCTGTTCCACAGAGTTCACCCCTTCTACTCTTTTTTCCCTCTCATTTTCCTCATTCATCAGTTCCTCAAAGTACTCCTTCCATCTACTCTGTACACTCTCCTCACTTGTGAGCACCCTTCCATCTCTATCCTTAATAACTCTAACTTGCTGCACATCCTTCCCATCTCGATCCCTCTGCCTAGCTAACCTGTACAAGTCCTTCTCTCCTTCTCTAGTGTCTAACCTAGTGTACAACTCGTCATATGCCTTCTGCTTGGCCTTAGACACCTCCCTCTTCACTCTGCGCTGTAACTCCTTGTATTCCTGTCTATTCTCTTCAGTCCTGTCCATGTCCCACTTCTTCTTGGCTAACCTCTTCCTCTGGATACTATCCTGAACTTCCTCATTCCACCACCAAGTCTCCTTATCTTCTTTCCTCCTTCCAGATGACACACCCAGCACCTTTCCCCCTGTCTCCCTGATCACTTCTGCTGTAGTTTCCCAGTCATCTGGCAGCAATACCTGACCACCCAGAGCCTGCCTCAACTTCTGTCTAAATTCCTCACAACATTCCTCCTTTTTCAAAATTAATGAATTAATATTATTGTTAATTAAAAAAAAAACAACCTCTAAATATTTTACTGGATTCTTCTCACAAGAACCCACTGTTTAATTAAATAATATTTAATTAGCTAATATTTTTTAATAAAAAAAAAACTCTAAATACCAGTGTCACATTCGTAACACAAGATCTCTCTGGTTTTTATTTTTTACAAAAAATAATATTATTATTATTTTTTTTTTTTTTTTTTTTTTTTTTTTTTTTTTTTTTATTTAATTTAAGGGGCATTGGTGGCTCAGTGGTAGGTTTCTCGCCTATCATGCGAAAGGCCCGGGTTCGATTCCCAGCCAATGCCTCAACCCCAGCCACTGGATGCAGTGCCGGTCCCAAGCCCGGAAAATGGAAGGGTTGCGTCAGGAGGGGCATCCGGTGTAAAACATTTGCCAAGTTGTTGTGCGGACCAGTTGGTCCGCTGTGGCGACCCCGAACAGGGAGCAGCCGAAAGCAACTTCATTGATTATTTTTTTATTATGTTTATTTACTTTTTTATTTCTATTTTTATTTTTTTAAATAATGACAGCAGTCATTAATCAGATTCAAGATTAAACTGAAGCCATCACTCACTAAATAAACACTAAACTGGTCATTAAAACTCGACTCGCTTGAGAACAGGAAGCTGTAATTGTTTATATAAAAAATCTCTTAAAACAGGTCAATGACACACAAATGCAACCAGAAAATAAATAAAAAGCCGTCCAGCATCAGGCTGAATGTAAAGGCTGAAATCATTGAGGTTTTTTATTTGTTTGTTAGTTTGTTTTGTTGTTGTTTTTCCAGCTAGTTGGTCACAGAAGCTTTTTAGGACACTTTTATAAAAATGAAAAGTGGTCTTTTTTATTATTTCCGTTGGCCTCTAAAAGGAAGACAAATTGCGTTCTGTGTTTCTAAAATGGATTTAATGCTTATAGCAGATCAGCTGGAAAAAAAAAAAGCTCGCTTGTCATTTCCCGAGCTGAGATTTTGAACAATGTGTTGGCACGAAGCCAGGAACACAATTCACAGATATAAAGCGCCATCTTTTCTGAAACAGGAGGTAAAATATATTCGTGTCTCATCAGAAGAAATAATCCTCGGGTAGATTC
>JAUCMX010000027.1:16074441-16359441 GCA_033459395.1 Hemibagrus guttatus
CAGAAAGAAAGAAAGAAAGAAAGAAAGAAAGAAAGAAAGAAAGAAAGGAAGGAAGGAAGAAAGGAATGAAGGAAGGAAGGAAGGAAGGAAAGAAAGAAAGAAGTATAAAATATAATGATATAATAATCCTAAATGTACACATTACTAGCACTGAACAGATTAGTTTCATTTGTGCACATTAATGATTAAAGATCCCTAAAGAACCAGCGTCTGGTGATTCTTTAAAGATAAAACATAATAATAAAATAAAACGTGATGGACCAGAACCAAAAATACACTGCGCTGCCAGCAGAACTGAACTATCTGTGTGCCGTTTCCTCCTGTTGTTTTTATGACGGAAGGAAAAGGGGAAAAGGGGAAAAGGGAAAAGCTGGCTGGCCAAAAGACCTGAGGCTGAGAAAAGAGGACAGAACACACTCGAGTCTTTGGCAGCAGAGTCTGGCATCCACAGCATAACGCAGAACAGCTGCCCATTGCCTCTGGTTGTTGGGTCGAGAACGTTTCTGGGCCGGAGAACCGATGCCACCCTGTCGTGATGTTGGAACTGCCAAGAAGATATTGACTTTCAAACCAGTATGAATTATGTCGTGCTGGTCACCGTGATAGAGGACGCGTCCGGGTCATGGGAGACAACCCGTTACACGGGACGTCGATTTAAAATGAAGGACGTTCGCAGTCTATTTATGGATCATACACCACTAATATATCTTTAATCACCCGAACGAGCAAATCCATAAAATTTATGAGCATAATTGTCCGAGTATAATCGCTTTTTTGCAGCTCTTGGACCAATCGACCCTGCAGCTTGGATTGTGGGCTGGAAATGATTCTGTTTCTGGAAGCTTCTGGAAGCCCAACAGAGTTGAAAATGGATTAGCTGGCAAAGGAGGAAGCGGATTTTCTCATCAGCACCAATAAGCAAATACACAGAGCACAGACTCGATGAGAGTAGATTTGGGGTAATAAAGCAGTCTCGTTGCAAGTCACAGCTTCTCCCTGAACCAATAACAGTTCGGAAACAGGAAGAGGGAAAATTGTTTTTCTCTCATCATGTAATAAAAAAATGCTGTTAAATGTGAATAGTCATCCAGAAAAAAATCAACAGCCTCATAACCTCCAATAAATAAATAAAATTACATTTAATTAAATAAACAAGCACTGTTTAATTCAGAGATATCATGTTTTATTTTCTCATTATGTAATAAAAAAAGTTCAAAGTATGCTCACTGCATTTCACAAGATCAACAGATTTAAATCATTTTTGAAGAAGAAGAAGAAGAAGGAGGAGGAGCAGGAGGAGGAGGAGAAGAGGAGGAGAAGAGGAGGAGGAGCAAATGAAGTACGCTGGAGAAATCGACTTATCAGCTTTTCCAATCCTGTAGTCAGGAAACTGTTGGGTTTCTGTATGTAGAGTATTGTAACTCTGTGTTTAGCTGCTGATGAGCAGGTTGATGTAGAAAAACACTTTGACTACATGAATAAAATCATCATATTTTAAACTAGGTTAGGTAGAAAAAAGTATTTGTAAGAAAAAAAAATCTTGGAACCCTGAGTGTCTGCAACTTTTCACCCTCATCATAAATAAATAAATAAATAAATAAATAAATAAATAAATAAACAGACCATTTGCACTGCATTTGAAAAGATTGTTTAAAAACATTTCATTTTTTACTGGAATTAATTTTCCTTTTTTTTTTTTTTTTATCAAAGAAGCTTCTTTTTCCTTTTGTATCACAGCTGATTAAGCTGATCTCAGCTAAAAGTACCAAAATGATCTCTGTGAAACGTAACTTCATGATCAGAGCCAACATGTATTGAATCTTCTTCCCTGAAAACATATTTTGGAAAGAAAATTGTCGAATCATGGATAATAACAGATGCGTTTGATATAGTGTGAGGCGTTAAATTAAAAAATAAAAAAGTGCCCTATGATAACTGAGAAAGATTTTCTTTTTATCTGGACTCATCTCCTAACCACCAGTTTCACTGTGGAAGATGGAGGAGCGTCTGCTGACTTCCTTAATGAAGCTAGCTTCTCTGTTAATACTTTTTCTTCCAGGGAGAAGGTCAGAGCATTGTTTAATCAAGCGTTATTTTTTACGTCTTGAGCTTGAGAGAAATGCAGTAATTGCGTTTGGGTGATAGTTAGCTGTGTTTCAGAAGTTACATGTGATATGCTTCTGTCCCAATTAAACTTAATACTTTTATATTCATTTGCATGACATTCCCTTTTATCCAAATAGAGCAGAATATAATCCGAGCATAAACGTGGATGTTTGAGGGTTAAAGGTCTCAAACAAGGGTTAAACAATAACCCAGAATCTTAGCTCCTTCATACATAGTGCCCAGGTTTATGTCAGTGTTTTGAATTCTTTTAATTTAATATAAACAAATTTAACTAATTTACTATTTGACACACCATTACACATTTTTTTCATGGGCAGGCTGCAATAAAACCGTAATAATAATAGTAACAACAACAACTACAACAACAACAACAACAACAACAACAATAATAATAATAATAATAATAATAATAATAATAATAATAATAATAATAAAGGAAGGAAGGAAGGAAGGAAGGAAAAAGAAAGAAAATATTTTGTGCTTGTTTTATGTACAAGGATTTAGGTTAAATGCTAGGAATGCTATGTGGTAAGGATGTGAAACTTCTTCTTTAAGTGCATATAATTAAGTCCAATAAATATTAAGTTTAATTTTTAAAGGTGCTGTTAGTTCAGGCGTTAAGTTTCTGTTTACAGTATGCGCTTGCTAACATGACTAGCGCCATAGCGAGTCAACGCATGCGCGGTACACATCGGCAGCCATTTTCTTCCATCCTCTCCGTCGCGTCCCATTACTTACACTGCGCATGCGTGGTACATCTTCCACAAGCCAAACACCGGGTTGCGCAAATTACTAAAGAAAAATACACACGCGCGCTTTGTGATGAGATTCAACACAACACAACACAACACAACACACAGAGATTCAAGCGGTGCTACTCACCTGGAAAGACGTAGGAGACGTTTGAAGCTTTAAAAGGTATGGACTAACACTTTTTACAAACTTTTTGCACTTACTATTTGCTTAGTTGTGTTTTGTATTTCCTTCATCCAAAATAAAACAACACCTGTACAAACTAACACAACATTTATTCCATTTAATTATATTTGCGCGTAATGTTTGTTAAAAAATCTTCTTTCGGCTTTTCCCTTCAGGGGTCTCCACAGCGAATCATCTCTCTCCACCTATCCCTATCTTCTGCATCCTCAACACTTGCACCCACTAGCTTCATATCCTCATTAATTCCATCCATATACCTCCTCTTTGGCCTTCCTCTTCGCCTCCTGCCTGGCAGCTCCATGTCCAACATTCTCCTACCAATATACTCACTCTCTCTCCTCTGAACATGTCCAAACCATCTTAATCTGGCCTCCCTAACTTTGTCCCCCAAACGTCCAACATGAGCTGTCCCTCTGATGTACTCGTTCCTAATCCTGTCCAATCTTGTCACTCCCAAAGAGAACCTCAACATCTTCAGCTCTGCTACCTCTAGCTCTGACTCCTGTCTCTTCCTCAGTGACACTGTCTCTAAACCATACAGCATGGCCGCTCTCACCACTGTCCTGTACACCTTCCCCTTGATTCCCGCTGATATTTTCCTCTCACACAGAACTCCTGACACCTTTCTCCACCCATTCCAACCTGCCTGCACTCGCTTCTTTACCTCTTTCCCACACTCTCCATTACTCTGGACTGTTGACCCCAAGTACTTGAACTCCTGTACCTTCTTCACCTCTTCACCCTGTAACCTTACTGTTCCACTTCCCTCCCTTTCATTCACACACATGTACTCATTCTTACTACGACTGACTTTCATTCCTCTTCTCTCCAGCGCAAACCTCCACCTCTCCAGGCTTTCCTCCACCTGCTCCCTGCTCTCACTACAGATCACAATGTCATCTGCAAACATCATTGTCCAAGGAGACTCCTGTCTGACCTCCTATGACAACTGGTCCATCACTATAGCAAACAGGAAGGGGCTCAGAGCCGATACCTTATGCAGTCCACTTTGAACTCCTCTGTCTGACCTACAGCACACCTCACCACTGTCCTGCTCCTCTCATACATGTCCTGCACCACTCTGACATACTTCTCAGCTACTCCTGACTTCCTCATACAGTACCACAGCTCTTCTCTTGGCACCCTGCCATACGCTTTCTCCAAGTCTACAAACACACAGTGCAACTCCCTCTGACCATCCCTATACTTCTCCATCAAAATTCTCAGAGCAAAAATTGCATCCGTTGTGCTCTTTCTGGGCATGAAGCCATACTGCTGCTCACAAATTTCCACTACCTTCCTTAACCTAGCTTCCACTACTCTTTCCCATAGCTTCATTGTATGGCTCATCAACTTTATCCCCCTATAGTTGCTGCAATTCTGCACGTCACCCTTATTCTTAAAGATCGGCACTAACACACTTCTTCTCCATTCCTCAGGCATCCTCTCACTCTTTAAAACTCTGTTGAACAAACTAGTTAAAAATTCCACTGCTGCCTCTCCCAGACACTTCCAGACCTCCACCGGGATGTCATCAGGACCAACTGCCTTTCCACTTTTCATCCTCTTCAAAGCCTTCCTGACTTCATCCTTTCTAATCTTATCTACTTTCTGTTCCACAGAGTTCACCCCTTCTACTCTTTTTTCCCTTTCATTTTCCTCATTCATCAGCTCCTCAAAGTACTCCTTCCATCTCCTCTGTACACTCTCCTCACTTGTGAGCACCCTTCCATCTCTATCCTTAATAACTCTAACTTGCTGCACATCCTTCCCATCTCGATCCCTCTGCCTAGCTAACCTGTACAAGTCCTTCTCTCCTTCTCTAGTGTCTAACCTAGTGTACAACTCGTCATATGCCTTCTGCTTGGCCTTAGACACCTCCCTCTTCACTCTGCGCTGTAACTCCTTGTATTCCTGTCTATTCTCTTCAGTCCTGTCCATGTCCCACTTCTTCATGGCTAACCTCTTCCTCTGGATACTATCCTGAACTTCCTCATTCCACCACCAAGTCTCCTTATCTTCTTTCCTCCTTCCAGATGACACACCCAGCACCTTTCTCCCTGTCTCCCTGATCACTTCTGCTGTAGTTTCCCAGTCATCTGGCAGCACTACCTGACCACCCAGAGCCTGCCTCAACTTCTGTCTAAATTCCTCACAACATTCCTCCTTGTTCAGCTTCCACCACTTGGTTTTCTTCTCTATCTCTGACCTTGACCTCTTCTTCTTACAGACCATCAAAGTCATCCACCACCATCCTATGCTGTCTGGCTACACTCTCTCCCACTACCACTTTACAGTCACTAATCTCTTTCAGATTGCCTCTTCTACATAGGATGTAGTCTACCTGTGTTCTCCTACTTCCACTCTTGTAAGTCACTCTATGCTCCTCCCTCTTCTGAAAATAAGTGTTAACCACAGCCATGTCCATCCTCTTAGCAAAGTCCACTACCATCTGTCCTTCTAGGTTCCTTTCCTTAACTCCAAACTTGCCCATCACCTCCTCATCATCTCTGTTCCCCTCACCAACATGTCCATTAAAATCCGCTCCTATCACCACTCTCTCACCCGTGGGAATACTCTCCATCACCTCATCTAATTCACTCCAGAATCTCTCTTTCTCCTCTAACTCACAACCTACCTGTGGGGCATAACCACTAACAACATTCAACATCACCCCTTCAATCTCTAACTTCAGACTCATCACCCTGTCTGACTCTCTCTTCACCTCCAGAACATTCCTCACAAACTCCTCCTTCAGGACCACACCTACCCCATTTCTCTTACTATCCACACCATAATAAAACAGCTTGAATCCTGCTCCTATACTACGAGCCTTGCTACCCTTCCACCTGGTCTCCTGTACACACAGTATATCCACCTTCCTTCTCTCCATCATATCAGCCAGCTCTCTACCTTTCCCTGTCATAGTACCAACATTCAGAGTTCCTATTCTCAGTCCTACACTCTTACCTTTCCTCTTCTCTCTCTGTCTGTGCACTATCCTCCCTCCTCTACTTTTCCGACCAACAGTAGCCCAATTTCCACTGATGCCCTGTAGGTCAATGGCGCAGATGGCGGTCGTTGTTAACCCGGGCCTCAACCGATCCGGTATGAAATTCAGAATACTGACGATTCGCATGGTTAAATTTGGCAACGTTTTACGCCAGATGCCCTTCCTGACGCAACCCTCTCTATTTATCCGTGCTTGGGACCGGCACAGAAGTCACTGGACTGTGACCCCCAGGGCTAGATTAATGCTTGTTAAAAAATTATAAAAAAAAAAAAAAATCGGTTAGTATTTTCTTTTGTTTAATCTTATTATTCTTTTCTTTTCATTTTAATAACAACAGCAATAATATTTTTTGACTCTAGGAGTTACATATGAGAAAAGAAAATTGCTGTAATTTAATTAAGAAAATAAGTGTTGTGTATTATTAAAATCATTTTAGCAGCATCAACAACAAAATGTACACTTTGAACACATTTTATTTTAGAAATAAAAAATTCATTATCCAGCTTGATGTTTGGTTTTTGTGATCTGTGTTACATACAGACAAAGTATTTAGGTATTCTTCAAAAATGAAAAGTAATACTAATATCAGCCTGATGATTGCGGTAGAATAAAAGTCTGCAGCGGAACCAGCCCTCTGTTTGTTGTTGTTGATTAGTTTCCTCCAGACTGTGCAGGTGTTCTACTAGTCACACCACATGACTTCCTTGTGTAAGTCCATTGTCTTGTCAGTATCTTCATCTCGGCCGGAGTGTTACCAGACATACGAGACGTAGATGAAGCCCGGCTTTGGTGATATCTTCTGCTTCATGAGGTTTATGAGGATGAACTGAGAGCTCTTGTCTTGTCTACTGCTGATCGCTGAATCACTGTCTTGCTGTTTCCAGATTTCTTCTTGAGCTTTTGTTCACGTTTTGATCTTTGGTCCATTATTGGTTGTTTTTCTCTGTTAATCCTTCATTGTCTGTCGTTGTGTGTGTCACATTGTGTCACATTTACACACTTATATTCAGTAGTATTTTTTGCTTTATTATTTTTTTAATAAACAGCATAATTTCTGTGTGCATTTTGCTGTTTTTAATATTTATTTATTTATTTATTTATTTAGCATATTGATTAATCAGCACCATGAGAGATAAACTCTATCAAGTTCATCTAGTCACCGTTCACTCAATCAAACTTTTCTCTCTCTTTCTGTGTTTCTATACAGTTTTTGAAGTGAAAGAGTCATTAGGTTAGTTTCTTTAGAGCTGGTGATGTAAACCTTGTTCTCTTCGAACTCTACAGTCTCTATTTATTACAGACATTAAACATCATGTACGTAAAGGCAGACCTTAAAACTACTGCGTTTTAACTTTTTCTATTCTGACCTTTTAAACACTGAGTAAAAAAAAAGCCAGAATAATAAATACCTACGTCTGAAAGGCTGGAAGTGGACATGGAAAAACATCCGTTATTCTAATAGCTTCGTCTGTAGCTGAATGTACCTCCGTGAGCTTTGTTGGCTTGCTGCTGCAGAGCCGCTGCCAACGTCTGACCCGTTACACCTGCTGCTGAGGGCCAGGCGAAGTTGGAGGGTGAAGTCCAGCAGCAGAACAACAGTAAAAAAACAGACAAAAGTAACTCTGCTTGACCTCATTATCAGTTACTGATATCATGTGCTGTTAATTCTGCTGCTTCTTCCTAAATTGTGTAACAGACACACACTTTATTGGCACAACAGCGCTGGTGAGTTCTCCAATCTGATTGGTCAGAAAGTGTTGATTTAATATTCTATCAAACCTCCAAAGCACAGGTTTATGTTCATGTTTTTTTTTGTAGGCATTTCCATAGTAACAACTTGCGTAGTAACAAACCGTTTCTGTAGTAACATTTCTTTAGTAACAAACCGTTTCCATAGTAACCGCTCGTGTAGTAACAAACTGTTTCTATAGTAACAACTTGTGTAGTAACAAACCGTTTCTGTAGTAACATTTCTTTAGTAACAAACCGTTTCCATAGTAACAGCTCGTGTAGTAACAAACTGTTTCTATAGTAACAACTTGTGTAGTAACAAACCGTTTCTGTAGTAACATTTCTTTAGTAACAAACCGTTTCCATAGTAACAGCTCGTGTAGTAACAAACTGTTTCTATAGTAACAACTTGCGTAGTAACAACCGTTTCTGTAGTAACATTTCTTTAGTAACAAACCGTTTCCATAGTAACAGCTCGTGTAGTAACAAACTGTTTCTATAGTAACAACTTGCGTAGTAACAACCGTTTCTGTAGTAACATTTCTTTAGTAACAAACCGTTTCCATAGTAACAGCTCGTGTAGTAACAAACTGTTTCTATAGTAACAACTTGCGTAGTAACAACCGTTTCTGTAGTAACATTTCTTTAGTAACAAACCGTTTCCATAGTAACAGCTCGTGTAGTAACAAACTGTTTCTATAGTAACAACTTGCGTAGTAACAACCGTTTCTGTAGTAACATTTCTTTAGTAACAAACCGTTTCCATAGTAACAGCTCGTGTAGTAACAAACTGTTTCTATAGTAACAACTTGCGTAGTAACAACCGTTTCTGTAGTAACATTTCTTTAGTAACAAACCGTTTCCATAGTAACAGCTCGTGTAGTAACAAACTGTTTCTATAGTAACAACTTGCGTAGTAACAAGTCATTTTTATAGTAGCAACATGAGTACTAACAAGTTGTTTAAATAGAAAATCATTTGTTTATGGCTTTTGGTTTTTCGCTGTCTCTGGAAAACTTTTTACAATTTTCAAAAGCCTGCTGAATGGGGACATCGTTGCTCCGTGTTTTAGGACTAGCGCTAATAGCTGCCGCGGCTGCGTCGTATTCTTTTAATACAGCTTCCCCGTGATGACGACCCTTCAAGCGAGATATAAGATTTCTTGTGTTAAAATTTGAAGCCTTTTTACCTCCTCTCGGAATCCTTGCTGAACATGCGTTGCAAATAGCAATGGCATTGTCCTCCGCTGCTACCGAGGAAAACTTCCAGACCGGCGAAGACCTGTTCACAGATGATGACCTAATGAGCGCGACACAGGCTGAGAGTCACTGTGGTTTAAAGCTGCAGTCACTTGCACTCAGAAAGCAGATGAATCCCGGATAAATCAGACTGATTGATTGATTTACCAGCAAGCGTACTTTATTGGATCTAGTTATCGGATTTAATTTATTTATCTGAGCAATAAAAATGACGTCATTTTCACCCATATCGGCCGATAATTTATCTGTCCGATAAATATCGTGCATCCCTAATTTCTATAGTAACAACTTGAGTAGTAACAAACCATTTCTATTGTAACAACTGGTGTAGTAACAAGTCATTTTTATAGTAACAACATGAGTAGTAACAAGGGTTATAATATGTTTAGTAGGTTCTTCATTAATATTTTTTTATTCATTGATTGATTAGGGTTCCTTCTGATTAATAGGATTCCTCTCTGTTTAGTTGCTGATTGATTGTGAGGACTGCATGTGGCTAGCTTAATAAATCAGTGTGTTTACACGCAACTAGATAATCCACTAGTAATCATGTGAACGCATCAGTCGATCCGATCCGACTCGAGCCGAATGAACATTCGATGTGATTGAAGGGCTAGTGTTGATCTGAAGTTATACGCTTCACAGGGGAATAAAATGAGTCGCGTTAACACTCAACTCTGAGCCGTTTTGTTCAGAAGGTATGTGATGCACGTGTAAACAAACATTTGAGTCGGATTATGAACAGATTCCACAGTCAGACAGATTTACTTCATGTCCAATATATCTAATTAGTTTAGAGATTAGTTTAATGTGAGAGTCATTAAAATGGCAGTAATATTTTTGCCACACCCACAAACACTAACAGCTCGTGTTTAACTCGCTCGTGGTTGAGGCAGATGTCACCATTTTTACTATCATGTGACGTGTGACACAAATAAGGATCTCTTAAAAAACAAAACAGAAAAAAACTGGTTAATTACCTGCTCGCCATCAGCTCCATCTTCATCTGGCCCCGCCCACTCGGGTAGGTGTAGGTGTAATCCTATAAACGGCCAGCTTTGATTAATAAAACATGTCTGGTTTGCAGTTGATCTGCATGAGGAACCTTTGATCCTCATCTCTGGGGGTGATGAAGGGAGATTCTCGGCTCGCTGTCAGGTGATGAGCCAAGCGGCCGTGTCCGGAATACCGAATGAGCCTCCAGATGTGTCAATTATTCATCCTCATATCTGTGCACATGCACACTGACTGCATCAGAAAGCAGGACAGGAGGAAGTCACATGGAGCTGACGCAGAGAGAATGAGAGCTTTTTCTATTATTTATTTATTTATTTATTTATTTATTTATTTATTTTAGGGTGTGTGGGGGCTTAAATAAGATTGTAAAGCATCTTTGATATTTTTCTGATTTTAATGCTTAAATTGTTAAAGGTGTCTTTGTTGATTTTTTTTTTTATTACATTTTTTTATTTCATTTTTACTGTAATTTATTCAGTAGTAATATTCAGAATGAAGATATCTTGCATAGATGTGTACCAGCACAGTACAAAAGTCTTCGCTGTAGTTGTGCTAGATTTTATTGATTAGACTTTAGCAATTAAAAAAAAATTTGGATCATACCGATAGTGTGACATCATAACACGCATTCCGCTAAATCCCTTCGACATTTCTGTGTGGAACGTGAGTGCAGATCTCTCAGAAAGGATAAAAGAAGAATCCTGTGCTTGTGGTTTACCAATTCAAGTTAGAAAAGTGAAAAGAAATGAAAAGAAATAAATAAAAAACTTAAAATCAAGTATTTTTTGGCTGCAGCAGTCATTAAAAAAACTCCTGGAGGGACCAATTGTTAGACGTCTATAACTGAAATTATGGCTCAGGTTTTGAAATCTTTGTTCTTTGTTCTGACTCGGTTCCTGCTCGAAGGCCGTATTTAATGCTTGCTTTTGAGAACTTTAGCAACAAAGCAGAACGAAGACTAACAATAGAATAATTGTGTTTGTGTCGCCTGAGCAAGGTTAATGATCATAATTACAGATGTGTACTTTTTTTGAGCAGAATATGTAAGTGTGTAATTACTTCATGAGAAGGGTTTAAGCACCGCAGGAGCTAAAAAATATTTGTTTTCATATTTGATTTTTTTTTTTTCTTGTTTTTCTAATTTCTCCTAATTCAGTGCTAACATTTTCAGTCATGTTGGGCTTCTGACTTCGGAACATTTTATCAGTCTGTCCTCTGAGGAGAGGAATTTCACGGCTTTAAAGCCACCTGAGTTCCCCAGTGTGTAATATTTTACCATTTGGTTTTGTTTATTTCTTCTTATTTAGTCATTTGTGTGTTAATTTGTGTAATTGTGTTTAAGTTTGTATAATCATGTAACACACAAGCAGAATATTTAAAGTGTTTTGTTTGCTTAGCCTCTAGAGGGCACTACGATGTGCGCCTCTGGTGCCAATTAGAGGAAAATTGGGACGATTGGTGCTGCTGCTCTTATTAAAAGAGAGAAATGTTCATGCTGTGACACAATTTTGCCAGAAATAGCGTTAATAAATGTTCAATAGTGTTTGGACCACGATGCATCTTATTAGTAGCTATATATACTGTATATTTAGTGTGTGTGTGTGTGTGTGTGTGTGTTCTGGTGCAGACTCGTATTTGCGGGGTCAGATTGAATTTTTTAATAGAAACTGCGCTGCTGGCTAATGAAAGTTGCAGCTCGATGTTTTCGAACTGCCCGAGTGTCTTAAAGTTAAAGAAATCCAGCAATTTGTAGTTTGAATAATAAGAAAAAAAAGTTAGTTTTTTTCCTTTCACAAGCTAGTGGTACGTCAGTCATCTAGACGGCGTCGAAACAGCCAGCGAGATAATTGAATCTCCTCAGCAGAAATAATAAACGTGCACGTTAAAGCTCAGCGGATACGGCTGTGTAATTGGACGCCGGCGTAATTGATGGCTACATGAATGCAGGTGCTGAGCGTTAGCTCGCTGCCATATGCTAGGCTCTGGCTCTGACCCTTGGCTCTCCTCTCGACCACGGTGTAGCCCAGGCTCATTAGAGCTAAGCTGTTGGGCGATCAAACAATTAGCGAAAGGTCAAGGCTGCTGTTTGAGAGAGCCGTTGGGTCTCATCCACATCCAGACGAGAGCTTTTATCAGATCCTGGCTCTCGGGATTCGTCCGGAAGCTAACGTGATCTGACGTATGCTAACGACGCTAGTGTTTTAACAACTGCAAAAAAAAAATTATCTGGCAGACTCATCTGGCTGATTTAAGTGCTTATTGACCAGGGAAGACCCCAGTGTGCCATTAGCCTGGGAGGAGAGATGAGAAACTCTTACTAGCAGCTTCATAGTGGCAGATGTGCATGATCAAGTTTGCTCGGTAAAAGTGTCCTAGCTGCACGCGAGGTTATCATCCAGAGTGCTCGGGTCTGTGACACGGAGGCCTTGGAATTTACATTTTTATTAGGGAACGTCAATAGATTGTGATTTGATGTATGTCTGCTTAAACCCGGGACTCTGACAGCGTAATCAAGCTCTATCGATCCACCTTTCTGTCATACGTATACACATACACACACACACACACACACACAAAAACACACACACACACAAAAACACACACACACACATATCTTCCTTCCTGCTAGACACCCTGGTATCATCAGCACTGGAAGGCTGACTGAATTTCCATCACTCTGAAGACCTGCTCATTAAAAAAGATGAAGCGATGAAGCTTGTTTGGAGATTTGTTAAGTCTTTGTTAATTAAAGCACTTCTGCAGGATTAATGGAACAAATAAATACACGTTTGGTTTCATCCCCGAGAACTTGTTCAGCTGTAGTGACGAACACATTTTATATCGTAGTAGCGGATTCGGATCCCAGGCTTTGATACCCAACGCCGTCCTATTTTTCCAAAGAAAGCCAAAGCCGAATGAAAAGCTGTACCCCAGTGTGGACGCCGTGTGTAATTCCCTCTGCATCGCTACCAAAAACAGCTTCCTGATGTCGAACACCGCAGGACTACATCAACCAAACCCTCCCCCGCACAGCCACCCGCCTCCCTCCGTGTCGTTTCCCCGGCACTAGCGAGTTTGGATAACAGGTTAGAGGAGTACACCTGGTGACGGGAGATATTTTGTTCCCTGAGCGCCAGCGCAGCGGGAAGTTCAGGCCTCTGCGGAGAGCAGCACGGTATTAGCGAACTTAATGGACTCGCCAGTCTGCTGAATTGAGTGGTAGAGAAAGGTATGATGGGTAATCGCGACCGCAAAACAGGAGGAGCACCTGTCGTAGGGATTAACCGTACCTCAGGTGACAGCTAGCCGCGTGTACAGCGACCGAGCTGATTACACACAGCAGTGCTGGACGTCTTCATTAAGCCTTTCTGATTTACTTGCTTGTGGTGCAGAGTGCAGTTGGACGCCATATTAAAGATTATTTACAAAGAATTATTGAGTAAATAACGGTGTACTAGGCAGAGTAGGGTGAGGAAATGGGTTTTTGTGTCTTCTAAATGCCCGCCGTGGTAAATTAGTGACCTTAGAAAGACCGCTGGAGATATAAATTGAAACTGAGCTTTTGTTTAGCTGTTTACAAAAAAAACCCCTCAATTAATATCTGAATAACAGCTGATTAATGGGGCTGTTACATCGTTGGCTTCCGACTTTTTTGGGGGGACAACACAGACCTGGCAACTTGGCCTTCAAAGCTGCTACCTTACTTTATATTGAATTTATAAACTGATTTTTTTCTAATATATAAATTGTAATATATGTGTGAAGAGATGGATAGAAGGGTGGAGGGAGGGTGGAGATGTAAAGGGTAGTGGGGTATATAGAGGGAGGGTGGGGTGGTGGGGTATATAGTGGTGGGAAGAGGTGAAGGGGGTTTATAGAAGTGGACAGAGGGGTATCTGGATGTGAAGGTAGGGGTGTATAAAGGAGAAGGGTGAAGCAGGGGGTACAGGTGGAGGGAGGGGAATTTAGAGGTGAAGGGATATAGAGAAGAAGGGAGTGGTATATAGAGGAGAAGGGAGTGGTTTATAGAGGAGCAGAGGGGGTACAGGTGGAGGGAGAGGTATATATAGGAGAAGGGAGGGGTATGTAGAGGAGAAGGGAGTGGCTACAGTTGAAGGGAGGGGTATATAGAGGAGAAGGGAAGGGTGCAGGTAAAGGGAGGGGTATATAGAGGAGAAGGGAGGGGTACAGGTAAAGGGAGGGGTATATAGAGGAGAAGGGAGGGGTACAGGTAAAGGGAGGGGTATATAGAAGGGAAGGGAGCGGCTACTGGTAAAGGGAGGGGTATATAGGGGAGAAGGGAGCAATACAGGTAAAGGGAGGGGTATATAGAGGAGAAGGGAGCAATACTGGTAAAGGGAGGGGTATATAGGGGAGAAGGGAGCAATACAGGTAAAGGGAGGGGTATATAGAGGAGAAGGGAGCAATACAGGTAAAGGGAGGGGTATATAGAGATGGGGTAGATACGTGACTGTCATTTCTTCAGTTATTAAGTCATCCAGTGTTTAATCGTCTCTCCTGCGTTCATTCCATCGTGTCTTAAGGTGAAGCTTTATCACATAGGACACTTTTTTAAGCTACCACTAACCTTGTCTGAATAGGGCTTTACTTTCCCTGCTGTTAGAACTGAGAGTGCAGCACACAGTACTGCAGTAACAACATTTATACACAGGTTAGAGAGAAAATGGTTATATGTTGTGTGTGTGTGTTTGTGTGTGTTTGTGTGTGTAGCCGTCACATGGGAAACTTCACATTTTTAATGAAGGCTTCTTAATTTTAATTACAGCGCATCTGGGTAGACTGCATTTACGGCAAATATCTAATTAGCCGTCTAATTAGCTGTTGAGCTGTTTAGCAGTAAATAACGTGCAAATCATAGTTTTATGTTGAAAAATTTTGCTACAGCAAGGATTTTATTTATAGTTTGGTGTCTTCGTGCCTCGTTGCCCTGGAGGAAGTCTGGGTTAACGAGCAGTGAGTGTAACCTGGCGTCGAGCTGGGTTTAAAAACAGATGCTATAAAAACAGATCGACTTCTCGCTCTACATACAGACGACTTCTGAACGACATGCTGGAGTTGTGCGGAAATAGTAATACATTTACGTTTTTCTAGTTTGGCAAATGCTTTTATATGAAGAGCTGAGGAGATGAGGATTAAGGACAGTTTAAGGTGCTTAATAGTGCATAAAATCATGGATTGTGCTGCTGCCTCGTGATTGGCTGATTAGACAACGGCATGAATGAGCAAGCTCTACAGGGGTTCCTATTAAAGTGGACGGTGAGCGTACATATGTAAACAAGTACTTAAAATGCAACTTTGCTAGTTAATGAAGAAAATATTTAAGTAAATGCAGTAAAAAATAATAAAATAATTAATCGAACTCCAACTAATAAGAATAATAAGCCGAAATGACAAAAATATGAAGATGAATAAATTGCTATAATTAAATACGTAAATAAATAATAAAATATCATAAGCAGATAAATAAATAAAATTTTGTATTATTTTTTATTAAGCACCTTTGAGGGTTCTTAAGGACACTGTACATAAGCATGTAATAATAATAGTAATAATAATGATAATTAAAATAGTAATAATAACAGAAAAAATAAAAATAATAAAAATAATTACACTTTTTAAATTAAAATAAAAGGAAATTTGTATAGTTATATAGTAATACTAAAGTAAATAAAAAAGAATGCATGGAGGTAAAATTGAGGTAATATATTATAATTTCAGCTAGTTGAATAACATTTTACATTTTTAATGGTCGGGGGAAAAATAAATAAATAACCTACAACTAATAAGAATCCAAAATGACAAATATGAAAATTAATAAAATGCTTTAAATAAATATGATGTCATAAGAAAGTAAATATATAAAATGCTTTATTTTTTTGAAGCACCTTTCAGGGTTCACAAGGACACTGTACATGAGCTTGTACTACTACTACTACTAATAATAATAATAATGGAAAATAATAAAAAAGTAATTACAATTTAAATAAAATAATAAAATAATAGGTAATAAAATGAAGGTAATAGATTGATACACTGAAGAATGTTTTATACTTTTAATGGTCAGGGGGGGAAAAAAAAATAAAAAATAATACAGAGTATATGTAAAGATTCATTGGTTTAGGGGAGGGGCGAAACGGCACCGTGTCTGTGTGCAATCTAAACCCCACCCCTTCCAGCTATTCCCCTGATTACACTAGGTTATTAGCCATGAGGTGTCACGGCACTATGAGCCGAGACGAGCCGCATGTCCACCGGCTCTGCAGTCTGGCGCTCGCTCTGCTGGCTGTTTCCGGACCTGCTGCGGCTCTGCGAACACTACGAGTCGGGTTTAATTGAGTCATTTCACTGCAACAAATCCAAACATGCTGTCATTTCAGCACTCCCAGACTTTAGAGCTGAAATATGTGCTCCTCCATATGGATATAAATAAAAAGCAATAAGATGTTGAGCGCGCTCTGGGCAGGGCGAGTTGAAGAGGTAAATACGGCTGCTTGTGCTCCAGCAGACAGCGCACCACCTGTTCCCCGGGAATCGCACTGGAACGTTCTGGAAGCTGGCCCATGTGTTTCTTTTTTCCTTTTCCCTGCTGAAAAAAAGAGGTGTAATTGGATCACCAATTAAAATCCGCCAGATTCTTTTTTCCCCCCTGATTTAGAGTTCAGGGAGGTTTTAAAGACCAGAATGGTGTGTGTGTGTGTGTGTGTGTGTGTGTGTTTTGTGTGTGTATGTATGTATGTATGTATGATATATATATATATATATATATATATATATATATATATGTATATATTGTGTGTGTTTATGTATGCATATGTATGTATGTGTATTGTGTACGTGTGTGTTGGCTCAGCCCATTATCCAGCAGATCCAGAAGATGGCACCATTCACACCAGCTCGGGTTTGAGGGACGTGTTGGACGATGGCCAGGAGCAGAATTAGAAAACTAAGCAATGAGGGAGGCGCCGAACTGTCTTTTTCATCCGACTCTCGTCGCTCAGACCTGCGAAGGGAAGTCGAGGGAAGTTGAGCCCAGCGAAAAAATTTGAACTCACTTGATTGAATCGAAGTAAATTAATTAAATTAGCATACCATCGCGCAGATGAGATGCCTCGGAGGATAAACGTGTGTGAAATTCAATTACATAAGCAGTGTATTAAATTAAATTCAATTCAATTAACGTTTGACGCCTTTATTTACGGAATCGTTTGTTCTCCGTTCCGCCGCGATCCGAGCGCTTCTTCCATTTCGTCACATGACCGAGATCGGGATTTCTGTCATGGAGAATCCTTTTCAGTCTCGCTCTGAATAAAACGCGTCGAAAAGACTAAAAAAAATCTTTAGACATCTTTAGAGTTTTTTCTGGAAAATTGAGACGCGTCTTTGTTTGTTCCTTCGTCGTATACGTTAAAGTTCAGAACGAATGTTGAGTTGAAGTTCGTTTGTTTTGAAGGTTACATTAATTGAGATCGTAAAGGTTAAAGAGATTATTAAAGGTTACAATTAAACTGCTGAAATTATCAATAAACCTCAAAACAGTTTAGCATTATCAATAAAAACAGCAGGCCACGCCATATCATTAAACACCTGTAGCTTTAGTAAAAAAAATACATTAATTAAAGCGTGTTGTGGAGACTATAGTGGATTTCTAAAGCTCATAATTGATGTTTTGTGCTGATGGTTGAACTTAGAATCGTGTTCAAATACACGTTTGCTTTTTACCGCATGCTAACGCATCTACATCAAACCTTTTCATGCTAACAGACGTGTATTTGCAGGACGTTAGGAAGACTATCCATAGCCCTCTGAAAGAGATCCATCTTCATTGCACTCATTTTTGCTTCAGCCAAGTAGCTCACATATGAAATACCTACAAAACTACAGAAAATAAATAAATAAAATCTGGCTAACGCTAGTTATCTAGGCCACATTCTTACTAATAGACTCCTTTAGCTAGCTAACTTTATTCAAGATCATTATGAACATTGAGATCTGGATGCAATGAGTTTCTCTCTGAGTTTCTATGATTGAAGACTAGATCATTGATTAGCATGATTTAGCCTCTGACATGATGCTAAGTATCCCGAAGGATCTTTTAGGAGATTAGCGCTCTCCGTGTTTTAGCACTAATCAATAGTAATTAGAAGATAACATTTTAGCTAGCTGAATAAAATGGGATTATAACCGAGTCAGGTTACTAGAATACTTTTTTCCTTTTCCTTTTGATGCCCCGAAGACTGTAAAATGGGAATATTTGATAAAAAATGGAGCCAAAAAATGTATATATATATATATATTATGTTCGAGGTCCTTGTTTGATCGGATAAAATGCTAGCACGGTCATTCTCTCCTCAAATCAGTGAGTAAAAGCTTTTCCGTAATTTGCATCTATTTACCCGAGCAATAACACGAGTGACTCCAGATTTAATCTTGCTACACCGAAGCCATTTGGCGTATTGGTTGGAACAATAGCTGTAAAAAAAAAACCATAACTCATAACGCAGAGCGGCGTCGATCGACTCCAACCTGGCACTCACCTTGTCCTGACCTTTCCCTCCGACTATTACTTCAGTCATTTCATTAACCGCACACGCCTTCTGGCGCCGTGTTTGCTTTAATAAAACTATTTTTCTCCGAGTGCCGAGTGCTTCAGCCGTCCAGAACGAGCCGGCGGTGGACGACGTGCACGCGCCCTTCTGCTCACCTGTCTGTTTGTTTATTTCCCTTTTCCCAAGGCGAGAGAGATCTCAGGTGGCATTAAAACCTGCCGCTTACGTTTTAATTGCTTTTCACTACGTTTCACACGATTAATTTGCAATTCATTATCTTCTCATTTTCCTGACATGCTGAAGGTGCATGAGGGGGTAATTGCTGTTTAATAAAGAATCTAGATATTAAAATATATATAAACACACACACACACACTCACTAATCCAATGTTTTGACTATTCATCATAAAAGTCCATCAGAAAGCGACGTGTCCGCTGATTAACACCGGAGCCACATAGTGCCGTCCCTCTGGATGAATTATTGATGTGTCGTTATCAAAAGCTGAGCCCTGGGATTAAAAAAAAAAAAGAAGATCTTTGGTGTTTGTTCATGACGGTTTGGTTTCAGGAGAAAAAATATCAATAAAATATCAAGAGCTTATCGCTTTTAAAACCACTCGCTATACCTGGTGTTTAATCTCTTCCTGGAGGAAACCCGTAAAACTTTCAACCTGAACTGACTCTGACCTGCCCCGGAATTTTAGCTCACAGAAATCGTCCGTCACTCCGAAAGGTACCACTCGTTTCTATAGCAACGGCGCTATCGTTCGCTCCTTACAGTAATCGTAAATGCTCCGTTGAAGTTTCCGGTTTATTCGGACGTTTGTTAAACTTTTGTGGAACTCTAGTGTCAGTTGCCAAAGATAAAGCGACAAAGTTTTCCAGAATCTTCCGGACAGAAACGTTTACGCTTTGTGATGAGATGCGGGTTTTAGTTTGTTTTGCTTTATTATCTTCAAAAGATGGAGATCAGAAATGATTGTTTACAGGCTTGTTTTTCAGATGTTTCACAACATTAAATGTAACTCTAAGCGGATAAATATAAAACTACCGATCTTTTAAATAATATAAACCCCTGAGAGTGTTAGGAAATTTAAAAATAAAAAATTCTCTTATTAACTTCAGCTAACTTTTTTTTTGGAAGAAAATGGAGAAAAGAATGAAAGTCATTTTTTAATGATAAAAAAATTGCAAATGTTGGGGCATTTCTGTCTTATGAGAGCGATAAAAAGCTTCGGGATGTACTGATTTATTTATTTATTTGGTTTTTTTTATTTGTTTTTTTATTGTTTTTTACATTTTCTATCAGTAACAGTAACTCTGCCTCATCACACCACACTGCTGCTGATTATTTTGATTGTCTGATTGCTTACTTTTCATTTAAATAATACTGAAAAACATGTGACAGGCAAATGTTATTACATCATAACCCACAGCAGCCAATCAGCTTCCAGTCTACTAGAGCTTTTTAGTTCACTACTATTTTTATGGCTGGGGTTTTTATATTTTTAAAAAAATTTTACAGTGTAGATTTCTTGGGTTTTATGGCTTTTTTTTACCCGAGTGTTTAACACGAGCCACAGCACTAACACACCATCAGCAGAGTAATTATTGCTGGTTTTAATGGAATTCTCCCAGATAATTAGCTAAATAAGCGAAATAGCCCGCACCTGCATTAATTAATCTGCAAGTAAAAGTAAGTCGTTAACAGCTAAGCTGCAGCGAACAGCACGAAGAAGATTTAAAGGCAGAAACCTGCTTTTAGTTCGTTATTAACCTTTAATTAGATGTAATTTAATTAGGTTTGATTCATTATTTAATGTTGTTTGTTTCAGGGAAGTTATTCCATTCTTTTGTGTATTTCATTAACATTTAAACATTTAAATACGTTTTAATTACTTTGTCTTGCTTTATTTCCAATGATCATTTGTTACTAATTAAAAAAAGAAAACAACTCTTACTGCATGCAAAGTAAAACTTTAAAGCCAGAGAGAAACGCAACTACAAACGGATAGAAATGATCTATCTTATGAAATGATCTGTCTTATTCTTTAATAAATATACATTATTGTTTCTTATTACATAAAACCCAAATGTTTTATATCTGTGTCTGTGTGTGTGTGTCTGTGTGTGTGTGTGTGTGTGTGTTTAGAAAAAATTGAAAAGTAAATCAGGTGTAGGAGGTATTGAAGGAGGCCTCTTTGCCAGTCACTTGTAAACAAGGAGGCGTGGCCTATGTAAGTCAGTCCTAACGATGTAAGTGTGGCCTCTGTGCCAGTCAATTCTAAAGAAAGAAGTGTGGCTTCTATGTTAGTAAGTCCTAAAGAAGGAGGTGTGGCTTCTGTTCCTGTGAGTTCTAAAGAAGGAGGTGTGGCCTCTGTGTTAGTCAGTTATAAAGAAGGAGGCACGGCCTCTGTGTTAGTCAGTCCTAAAAAAGGAGGTGTGGCTTCTGTTCCAGTGAGTTTTAAAGAAGGAGGCATGGCCTCTGTGTCAATCAATTCTAATGAAGGAGGTGTGGCCTCTGTGCTAGTCAGTCCTACAGAAGGAGGCTTGGGTTTTGTCCCAGTGAGTTCTAAAGGAGGCATGGCTTCTGTGTTAGTCAGTCCTAAAGATGTGGGATGTGGTAGCTTAGTGGTTAAGGCATTGGACTACTGATCGGAAGGTTGTGTGATCGAATCCCAGGTCCGCCAAGCTGCAACTACTGGGCCCCTGAGCAAGGCCCTTAACCCCAAAAATGCTCACTTGTATAAAAAATGGAAGTCGCTCTGGATAAGGGTGTCTGCTAAATGCCAGAAATGTAAATGTAAATGTAAAGAAGGAGGCGTGGCTTCTGTTTCTGTGAGTTCTAAAAAAGGAGGCGTGTTCTCTCTGCCAGTCATTTCCAAGGAAGGAGTTGTGGCCTCTGTGTTAATCTGTCCTAAAGAAGGAGGTGTGTCTTCTGTGATAGTCAGTCCTAAAGAAGAAGGGGTGGCCTCTGTGCCAGTCTGTCGTAAAGAAAGGGGTGTGGCCTTTGTTCTAGGGTGTGGCCTAGCCAGTCAGCCTCCTTAGACTTGTTTATACAAAGTTACAGTGACATTGTCTTCCATTACAGCAGCTGTAAATTACGCCTCACCGAATCACTGGCTTTATTGGACGTGTCTGATACTGAGTCCGAGTCCGAGACGGTGAGGCCGAGCCTTTAGAGTCCACTGCACTTCCACCTGAATTAGATTCTGGTTGTGGAAGCAGCATAAATCTCCCCTGACACTGTGTGAGATAAATATTAATCTGCTGTGGAGGACAGGTGACTGCATACCGATTCCACCACCACCAGCCACCGGTCTGAAGCCCATGCAGCCTGAGCTCTGGGACATGCGAACGTCTCGGGTCTCGTCTCTCAGACCTGCGTGAATATTCCAGATGTGGAGAGACTTGTTTTTTTCCCCCTGAAGATGCTGTGATGCCTGCAGGTTGTTGCACACGTCTGAGGTAGCGGACATGACAGACACAGAATGACCAGAGTTTGAACCTGAGAAGGACACGCACACACAGGAAATGACATCAGACACGGAGAGACATGTGACCACATACAGGGATAATAATAATAATAATAACAGTAAGAAGAAGGAGAAGAAGAAGACATCTAATTATTTGTTACATTTATTATAAGTGAGTCTTCATAGAAAAAACAAATGCAAAAAAAAAAAAATCTTGATCTATACAAATGGAAAAAAAATAATAACCAGTGCATCCAGAAAGTATTCACAGCGCTTCACTTTTTCCACATTTTGTTATGTTACAGCCTTATTCCAAAATGGATTAAAATTCATTATTTTCTTTTAAATTCATTAAATTCATCCATTAAATTCATTTTACAAACAATAACCCATAATGACAATGTGAAAGAAGTTTGTTTCAAAATCTTTGCAAATTTATTAAAAATAAAAAATGAAAATCACGTACATAAGTATTCACAGCCTTTGCCATGACACTCAGTATTGAGCTCAGGAGCATCCTGGTTCCACTGATCATCCTTGAGATGTTTCTACAACTTGACTGGAGTCCACCTGTGGTCAATTCAGTTGATTGGACATGATTTGGAAAGGCACACACATGTCTCTATAAGGTCCCACAGTTAACAGTGCATGTCAGAGCACAGGCCAAGCCATGAAGTCAAGGAATTGTGTGTAGACACCCGAGACAGGATTGTATGGAGGCACAGATGTGGGGAAGGGTACAGAAAAATTTCTGCAGCATTGAAAGTCCCAATGAGCACAGTGGCCTCCATCATCCGTAAATGGAAGAAGTTTGGAACCACCAGGACCCTTCCTAGAGCCGGCCGCCCGGCCAAACTGAGCGATCTGGGGAGAAGGGCCTTAGTCAGGGAGGTGACCGAGAACCCGATGGTCACTCTGAAAGAGCTCCAGCGTTTCTCTGTGGAGAGAGGAGAACCTTCCAGAAGAACAACCATCTCTGCAGCACTCCACCAATCAGGCCTGTATGGTAGAGTGACCAGACGGAAGGCACTCCTCAGTAAAAGGCACATGATGGCCCACTTGGAGTCCTGAGGGACTCTCAGACCATGAGAAACAAAATTCTCTGGTCTGAGAGTCCTTCAGGACTCCTCTTTGGCCTGAATGGCAAGTGTCATGTCTGGATGAAACCAGGCATCGCTCATCACCTGACCAATACCATCCCTACAGTGAAGCATGGTGGTGGCAGCATCATGCTGTGAGGATGTTTTTCAGCAGCAGGAACTGGGAGACTAGTCAGGATCGAGGGGAAGATAAATGCAGCAATGTACAGAGACATCCTTGATGAAAGCCTGTTCCAGAGCGCTGTGGACCTCAGACTGGGGCGACGGTTCATCTTCCAACAGGACAACGACCCTAAGCACACAGCCAAAATAACAAAGGAGTGGCTACTGACAACTCTGTAAATGTCCTTGAGGGACCAGCCAGAGTCCAGACTTGAACCTGATTGAACATCTCTGGAGAGGTCTGAAAATGGCTGTGCAGCGACGCTCCCCATCCAACCTGATGGAGCTTGAGAGGTCCTGCAAAGAAGAATGGGAGAAACTGCCCAAAAATAGGTGTGCCAAGCTTGTAGCATCATACTCAAAAAGACTTGAGGGTGTAATTGATGCCAAAGATGCTTCAACAAAGTATTGAGCAAAGGCTGTGAATACTTATGAACATGTAATTTTTTTTGTTTTGTTTTTTATTTTTAGTAAATTTGTAAAGATTTCAAACAGTCTTTCATGTTGTCATTATGGGGTATTGTTTGTAGAATTTTGAGGAAAATAATGAATTTTAATCCATTTTGGAATAAAGCTGTTACATAACAAAATGTGGAAAAAGTGAAGGACTGTGAATACTCTCCAGGTGCACTGTAGGTAATAAGAAAAATAATGAATTTATAAAAAATAATTTAATACAAGTAACAAATAAAATAAATGAAGATTTAATAATAATGAATTTTTATTTATAAAGAATAAATAACAATTAAATTTTTTTGGACTGGGGGAGGAAACCGGAGTACTCGGAGGAAACCCCCGAGGCACGGGGAGAACATGCAAACTCCACACACACACGGCGGAGGCGGGAATCGAACCCCCAACCCTGGAGGTGTGAGGCAAACATGCTAACCACCAAGCCACCGTGCAACCCCAGTGTGTTTGTATTTTTTTGAAATAAAATTTTATTAAATCTATTAATATTAAATAGTTTTGATCTCTGTGTGTGTGCACATGCGTGTGTATATTTGTGTATGTGTGTGTAAGTGTGAGTGTGTGTGTGTGAGGAAATTTACGTGTAATGCTATAGTCTGCAGTAACACTTGTCACTCAGACAGTAGCTGAGCAGGTCAAAATCTCAGAGTGAACACAGGGAGAATCACTTCATACGACACGTCATAACACTGCTGTAACACCTCTTAAACGTGTCATAGCTGATGTCATATCCTGTCCTGGATGCCATGATATAATGTTATCCCAGTGATTTTTTTAATAGGTATTGTGTTTTTAGTGTGGACAGAAAGAAAGAAAGAAAGAAAGAAAGAAAGAAAGAAAGAAAGAAAGAAAGAAAGAAAGAAAGAAAGAAAGAATAGAAAGAAAGAAAGAAAGAAAGGAAGAAAGAAAGGAAGAAAAAAGGAAGAAGAAAGAAAGAAAGAAAGAAAGAAAGAAAGAAAGAAAGAAAGAAAGAAAGAAAGAAAGAAAGAAAGAAAGAAAGAAAGAAAGAAAGAAAAAGGGAAAGAAAGAAAGAAAGAAAGAAAGAAAGAAAGAAAGAAAGAAAGAAAGGAAGAAAAAAGGAAGAAAGAAAGAAAGGAAGAAAGAAAGAAAGGAAGAAAAAAGGAAAAATAGAAAGAAAGAAAGAAAGAAAGAAAGAAAGAAAGAAAGAAAAAAGGAAAGAAAGAAAGAAAAAAGGAAAGAAAGAAAGAAAGAAAGAAAGAAAGAAAGAAAGAAAGAAAGGAAAGAAAGGAAGAAAAAAGGAAAAATAGAAAGAAAGAAAGAAAGAAAGAAAGAAAGAAAGAAAGAAAGAAAGAAAAAGAAAAAAGGAAAGAAAGAAAGAAAAAAGGAAAGAGAAAGAGAAGGAAGGAAGGAAGGAAGGAAGGAAGGAAGGAAGGAAAGAAAAATGAAAAGGAGGAAAGGAAGGAAGAAAGGAAGGAAGGAAGGAAAAATGAAAAGAAAGAAAGAAGTAACGGAAAGAAAGAAAGAAAGAAAGAAAGAAAGAAAGAAGGAACAGAAGAAAGAAAGAAGGAAGGAAGGAAAGAAAGAAACAAAGAAAAAAAGAAATAATGAAAGGTAGAAAGAAAGAAAAAAGGAAAGACAGAAAGAAAAATAGGAAGAAATAAGGAAAGAAAGAATGAAAGAAAAAAGTAAAAAAAGAAAGAAAGAAAAAAGTAGAGAAAGAAAGAAAGAAGTTAATGTAAACAAAGAACCTATGTAAAAAGACACTAAATAAATAAATAAATAAATATAAAAATAAATAAATAAATAAATAAAGATCTATTTGTAATTGAATAGATGGAAGGCATTACATAAAAAAAGAAAAACAGAAATATTTTCCCTACATTTTTAATTCATTAATAAAGAAATGAACTAATAAGCGAGTGTTTATTTTCTAACAGAGCTAAGTTGATCTTTTCCAGTCGTCTGCTGCTCTACACGTCCACACGGCTGTATTGTTCTCCTCCCTGCTGCGTCTCAGTCAAGTCTTCAGTCTAACTCAATTATTCTTTTTTAATTAGCTGCATGTGTCTCCGTCCTCATCTGACGCTTCGCCTGCGTCCCACTCTCCGCATCACGTGAGCCGTAAAAACAGAACAACAACAGCACTATTTCTCAGGCGTGACCAGACGTTAAGCGGAGCTGCAAGTGGAACTTATGCAGATGAGATGAGAATGAAGCATCGCCCTTTTTTCTTAGCCTTTTTTACTTTTAATCTCAATCACGTGTTGAGTGACATGTTGCCACGTGTATTTATGCGACATAGATTAAGCTAAGTCTCATCATAATAAATAAATGAATGAATAAATAAATAAATAAATAAATAAATAATGGGGTTGTATTAATTTCTTGTTTTATTTATTTATTTATTTGTTTATTTGTTTGTTTGTTTATTTATTTTGGTGACTTTTTAGGGATCAGATTAATTTTATTCTCATGATGTACTAGAGATTAATTCTATCTAAAGCATTTGATATAAATAAATAAATAAAACAAGAAATTAATACAGCTCCATCATTTATTTATTTATGTGTTTATTTATGTGACATTGATTAAGCTAAGTCAAATCTAAATAAATAAATAAATATGATGGGGCTGTGTTAATTTCTTGTTTTATTTATTTATTCAGGCACAGTGGCTTGGTGGTTAGCATGTTTCCCTCACACCTCCAGGGTTGGGGTTCGATTCCCGCCTCCGAAATGTATGTGTGGAATTTGCATGTTCTTCCCGTGCCTCGGGGTTTTCTCCGGGTACTCCGGTTTCCTCCCCCGGTCCAAAGACGTGCATTGTAGGTTGATTGGCATCTCTAAATTGTCTGTAGTGTGTGTGTGTGTGTGTGCCCTGCGATGGGTTGGCACTCCATCCAGGGTGTATCCTGCCTTGATGCCCAATGACGCCTGAGATAGGCACAGGACTGTGACCCGAGAATAGATCGGATAAGCGGTAGACAATGAATGAATTTATTTATTTATTTATTTATTTTGGTGACTTTTTTTAAGAGTCAAATTAATTTTATCCTCCTGATATACTAGAGTTTAATTCTATCTAAAGCATTTATAAATAAACAAACAATCATATAAATAAATAAATTGGCTGTATTAATTTCTTGTTTTATTTATTTATTTATATTGATGTCTTTTTTATGGGTCAAATTAATTATTTTCTCTTGATGTACTAGAGTTTAATTCTATCTAAAACATTTATAAATAAATAAATAAATAGATAAATACATGAATTAATAAAGGAAAGAAACCTTCACCTTCTACCGTGATCTAGTCTGGTCACATTTGATATGTGAGCCACGTGTGTTCGGACGAACACGTGACAGAACTCAGGGGTTGTGTTGTAATGCTTCACGTCTGTAGAGCTGAAAGAGTCTTCTTTCCACTTTAACTTCATTTATTAACTTGCTGGAAAGCTGGAAACGGCGACATCGTGCGAGATTAATGTAGCAGGTCGGCGCTCCGGTGCAAACCGATCAATAATTTATGTGAGTGTGTGTTATACACACCCTCACACAACATACACACACACACACACACACACACACACACTCCGGTATGGATCGTCTACAGGTCTCTGCTCATGGTCACTCCCTGATTTATTTACTTTTAAATAACAGTTGAAGTCCTTTGAGATCCGTATTCAGAATATTTATTTATTTATTTATTTATTTATTTATTTATTTAATCGCTTTTGAAAAGATCGGGTCGAGAGGGTCGGGAGTTTATTTTAGAAACAGCCCAGTCACTTCACTGTTGCGTTTAACTGTCACAAATCCAGTGCTCAATGAACTTTAGCGCCACAAACCCGGAGCAGAGATGTGACCTTTTAAAAGTTTGATTGGATTTCTATTGATTTTGACACGGAGTCACCTGCACCTCCTCGCCTCGCCTCCATTTTTTTTTTATGTGGTTATATCTCATCTCACGGCATCTCAACTCATTTCATCTTATGTTTATCTGTATCTCATGCTATATTTCATCTTATCTTCTCTTCATGTCTCTTGTCTTTATCTCATGTTTCATCTCATCTTATTCTCTTTATCTCGTTATGTCTCATCCTATCTCTCATCCCATTATCTGATCTATCTCATCCTATGTCTTGTCATTATCTCATGTTGCATCCTATCTTGTTATTGTCTAGTCTCATTCTCTTTATCTCATTATATCTCATCTCTTGTCTTTCTCATGTTGCATCCTATCTTTTTATCATATTGCCTCATTCTCTTTATCTCATTATATCTAATCTTACCTCTCATCCCATTATCTCACCCTATGTCTTGTCTTTATCTTGTGTTGCATCCCATCTTGTTATCGTCTCGTCTCATTATGTCTCATCTCATTCCATTATCTCATCCTATCTTGTATCTTTACATCCCATTTTATCTCATTGTGTCTGGCATTTATCTCATGTTTCATCTCATCTCATTTTCTTTCTCATTTATTTAATCTCTTATCTCATCTTTATCTTGCCACATTGCATCTGTTTCATTCCAACTCTTACCATTATCTTGTTACATCTTTTATCTCATCCTGTCTCTGGTCTTTATTTCCTCTCATCTTCTTGTTTTAACTCACGTCTCATTTGTATTTTGTTGGACCCACTTTTCTCATCTTATCACATCATATCTCGTCTTTATCTCATTATATCTTATCTATTCTCATCTTTATCTTACATTGTCTTCTTAACATCTCATCATACCACGTTCCAACTCATTTTGCTCTTTTGATCTTGTCAGACTATCTCATCTTATCTCATGTTATATCTCATCTTCTTTTCTTCTCATCTTATCTCATTCTCTTTATCCCATTATATCTTATCATATTCCATCTTATCTTTTTTCATATTATCTCATCTATCTCATCCCAACTCTTATTTTTATATTGTTTTGATCTCATTCTATCTCTGGTCTTTATCTCATGTTTCAAGAGTCAAGAAGCTTTTATTATCATTCCGACCACATATAGCTGACGCAGTACGTAGTGAAGTGAGACAACGTTTCTCCAGGACCCTGGTGCTACATTAAAACAACACACATGTAATTACAAACATTACATTGTTGAGGAGCCTGATTGCTTGTGGAAAGAAACTGTTGTACAGTCTGGTTGTGAGGGCCCGAATGCTTCGGTACCTCTTTCCAGACGTCAGGAGGGTGAAGAGTGTGTGTGGAGGGTCCGTGATAGAGGGGAGAGAGACACCAATGAGAGACTCCAACAGGCAGATGGTGTGGTCTTGTAGTGGGCGTGGATTCTCTGGGCGTGGGTGCGCTTCGCCCCTCTGATGGCTCGAGACAGTTTGGCCCTAGCTCTGAAGGCAGAGTCTCTCGACTTCAGGAAAGCATGCACTTCCACAGTCATCCACATTTCTGGTTGGAGCATGTGGTGATGGTCTTGGAGACTGTCACGTCATTGATGCACTTGCCATCGATGACTTCCTCTTATCTTCATCCTTCATCCTATCCTTTTATCCTATCCTTATCTTATCCTATTTCTTATCTCTCATTTTTATCTCATTGCACCCCCTCTTCAAATTCTTATCACATCCTATCCTATCCTTATTCCCCCCCCTTCATCTTTATCTCACATTGTCTTCTTAACATCTCATCACACCATGTTTCACTTCATCTTGCTTCATCTTGTCATCCTGTCTCATCTTATCTCATGTTAACATCTCTCATTGATATCGTCTCATCGGTGCAGAATGCTAATTTCTGATTGGCTGCCTGACATTTCTGTTATTTCCTTAGATTGTGAGTTTAGGTAGAATAAAAATCCCAGCCTTGTGTAAACTGTGATGATGGACTGTAACCATGACAAAGGTCAGAATCGTCATTTAATCTAAGCTAATATTGTACTTTTACACAGTTAAATGACAAAAAAAAAGACGAATTCAGGGATTGAGCAGGAAAGAAGAGTTTACAGGCCCACTGTAAAGCAATCGAGGATTCGGGTAAAGATTTAGTTTTTTTTTCTCTCTCTGACAAAAGCCTCCAAACAACCCAAACAATTTTATATGCATGAAAATGCCTTCAAGGAAAAAAAAAAGAAAGCATATTTTATTTCCATTGAGTACTTGAGCGAGCAGGCTGACAGTAATTTGACTAATTTAAGTCACTGATTGGATTAGTTAAACTTTGTGGCAGTGTAATTAGCATCTTTCTCATTTCCTATTAGCATATTTTTGGTACATCATCTGGCACAGTCGCACGCCCCGCAAATCACGGACACTAAATTATCTCGGGTACGTCTTAAAATGTCCTTTGTTGCAGAAAAATATTTGAAATACCAGCATGACTTCCCGTGGGCCAATTGGGGATCATTTGCAGCCGCAACTCAAGTCAAGAAACAGGGGTTTGTATATATATATATATATATATATATATATATATATATATATATATATATATATATATATATATATATATATGAATATAAATAATTTTTTTTTTTTGCACAGAATGCTGCAAGGCCTGAAAGGAGCAGCTTATAATTTTTTTAAGAATCGTGGAACTACAAAGCAATTACGAGCTCTTTCCAAGGCTAAAGCGAGGGGATTATTTCATATGAGAAAAGAAAGTGGCCGAGCTCATTACAGCGGTCTTAGCAGAGCAGCCGGCGTAGCTGAGAGCATCGCGCATCTAAAGCGATTACATGTTAATGTTATTGCGGCCCCGTCGGGTCAAAGCGCCATTTGTTAAACGTCGGCTTGTTTATTAAACGCGTCTCATAACCGCACTAGAAGACGTACGGTCCTGGATGAGCAATGAGTAGCACGAGTGTTAGCGCTGTCGTAGCAGCCGTTGCTTATTCCATCTTTTGCTGACTTCCCTACAGGCGAAGTAACAAAGCAAGCAGAAGGAACATTTTTTAAAATCTTCACTTTATTGTCTGAGGAGTGGGAATGTGAAACGGAGGAGGTTGCTGTAGCTGCTGGCTTTTCCGCAGTGAGATCGAACACCTCGTAGCGTTTGGATCTCTGCGCTTGTGTCATTACTGCAGAGAGTGTGACCTCATTAAGCCACGCCCAGAAACTCAGCAGAGGAACCCAGCTTTCTGAGCTACGTTATCTAACGCTTTTCACTACTTTTATTTCATTTACATTTATGGCTTTTATACAACTGAGCAGTTGAGGGTTAAGGGCCTTGCTCAAGGGCCCAGCTTTGGTCCTTGGTTCGGTTCGTTTTGGTTTCGCTTCAGCACATTTATGTTTTAAACACAGACAAGATGTGCATGAGACAGTGTGTTATTTCTTTGTAGTTTAAATAAATATGTGCTTTTTACATATTTCTGTTTCAAACAAAATGTGTCTCTAGTTCTTCTCAAGTGGCCTCAAAAGAATGAAAATGAACCCTACTCAGGTAACAGAAATGTTGAAAGAAACAAAATTTGTATGGTCTCTTTTTGTTTCTGAGTATTACTAGGGTTTTGTCTATATTTATAACAACTTTAATCAAGATGACAAAAAAAAAAAAATAGATAGATAGATAGATAGATAGATAGATAGATAGATAGATAGATAGATAGATAGACAGACAGACAGACAGACAGACAGACAGATAGATAGATAGATAGGCAACTAAAACCTTGGGGGAAAATAAGAGAAAAGAAACTAGATTTTTCTCCCTATATGGAAACACACAAGTCTAATAAAATGCATTATTATTATTATTATTATTATTATTATTATTATTATTATTATTATTATTATTATTATTGTTGTTGTTGTTGTATTATTACTTTTATCTTGTAGGGTCTCTTTTTATTTGTGAGTATTACATTTTTGAGAGTTTTGTCTATATTTATAACAACTTTAATCCAGATGATAAATAAATCAATAAGTCAATGTATAAATAAATAAAACCTTGGGAAAAAATAAGATAAAACAAACTAGATTATTTCCATATATGAAAACATATAAGTATAATAATAATGCGCTATTATTATTATTGTTGTTGTTGTTGTTGTTTAAATTCATTGGCAAAAAATAAACAAACTTGGGGAAAATAAGAGAAAACAAACTAGATTTTTTTTTCCACATATGGAAGTTTAATAAAAATTCTTCTTCTTCTTCTTCTTCTTCTTCTTCTTTTTCTTCTTCTTCTTCTTATTATTATTATTGTGTTTTTTTTTTACTTTTATCTTGTTCCTGAATGTTAATACATTTTTGAAAGTTTTATCGATATTCATAACAGCTTTAATCCAGATGATGATATTGATTGGCAGCTGTACAAGCAGAAGTATTTTTTTCTCTCTCTCTTCTACTGCACACACTCTAAGTCTCTCTCAGTTCTCGTGATGAAGTCCACACCCCCGTGTTGAGGACAGTCCTGATGCAGAAAACCGAGCTGGTGCAGAAATGTCTTCCATGCTGACTTCACTCATCAGCTAATGAACAAGATGGCGCTAAATAAAACATATGTTCAATCCAGGACCTGGATTCGTAAAGCAGGTCCTGGAATAAACTTCACAGTCACCGGAGATTCCGATTTCTCCCTTAGGATATAGTCGGTGTCTTGGAGAGCGTGTGCTAATTTCCCTTGGAGACTTAATAAACTAGCCATACTACGCTAGCGCAAAGCCTATCATTATCTCCTCGCTCACTGTACTGTCGCAGAGTGAGAGAGAGAGAGAGAGAGAGGCCTCACCTGTCACAGCCGAGAGCATAACTCAAGCCAAAGGATGGTTCTAATTAATTCTGCTTCAGTGATGCAGAGCGCATTTCATTAACAGCTGAGTCAATACAGGTGAGCTCAGGAACACATTTGTTTAATCACACTCCTTATTTATTTTATTCCTTCTATTTCGTAAGGAACATTTTATTTATTTATTTTTAAACCCTCTTCAGGATGCAGAAGGTACAGCATGAGGAAGGAGTACATGGCTCTGCAGTGACCGGATGGCCGAGCTGCCGATCATTACATTATTAATCAGATGAAAGGTACTGTAGCTCAGCGGCTGGAGCACGGAGATCTTTAAATAATAGAGTGCACAGAGCACTTCATGTTCCTTCGAGGGATATTCTGAAGCCGTCAGAACCATCAGCGATGTACAGCAGCGCTTTAAAACATCTCAGCCTTTACTCCGACTCTATTGCTTTCAGGAGAGAATAAGGAATTAGCAATGTCTTTAACTGCAGATCAAATTGCTAAATGAGATAAATGAGATCCAGGGAAATTTGGTGCAAGCGAGCGCTTGGAAGCACCAGGAAATCAGTATGGCTTCCAAAACAAACTTGGAATTAAGTTCTTGAAAAGTATCCGTCTATAAAAATGTGAACATCAGCACCAAAACGTCCAGTGTTACAAAAATGGAAAGAATACGACACAACAGAAGCTCTACCTAGAGATCCGGAGTGAAGGGGGTGAAGGGTCCTGCCATGATGCTCCCACCACCATGCTTCACTCTGCGCTCTCAGTCTGTGTTGGGTTTCTGCCAAATGTTGTGCTACGTGTCATCAGTGTCATCTGAGATGCTACACCGGTTGATATTTAATGCAGCGAACAACAGGACATTCTGCAATTATGGAATGTCTGGATATTATTTTGCTGTCTTTTTCTTAGATTTTGCTCAAATTATCTAGGCTAGGCTCCTGAGCTAGCGAGGTGTTATTAGCAAAAGGGTAATAGCTAATAGCGAGACTATTAGCAAACGGGTTACCATTAATATTGGCACCCTTTGTGAAAATGGATGAACACTTGCAAGGTTCATCCATGGGGTCAATCGTCAATCCTGGGGTCACATTGACCAGCAGCCTCGCAGCAATTTTTTTTCTAAAATTTGTTGTTAAAGAATTACACCTCTGAGACACTTCCTATAACACATAGCAAGTTTGGAGACGCTTGTAGAAGATCTCATGAGCTTGTGAAACAAATCCCTCTGTGGCCGAGACATAGCTTTGTAACCTGCTGGCAAAGACAACCAGATTTAGCATTAGAACTGTTCCAATGCGGCATCATTTTTGCAGTTTATACCATATATGGACATACCGGTTATTATGTGGGTGTGGTCATGCTGGGCAGAGCTTACAAACCAGGAAGCATGACGAGTGCAAAACCAGGAAGTAAAACTATAAGATTGAATCGTTGGATTAGAACAGGATGCTAATCGACACCTGGATAAAACTATTGGCATCCTGACAGTTTGTACCATATATAGACATAACGGTTATTGAGAGGGTGTGGTTATGCTGGGCAGAGCTTACACAGCAGGAAGCATGTGGTCAGCAGGAAGCAGGATGAGTGCAAAACCAGGACATAAAATGAAATCAATGGATCAGGACAGGACTCTAAACAACATCTAGACAAAATTATTAGCACCCTGACAGATTATACCATATATGGACATAGTGGTATATTATACCATATATGGACATAGTGGTTATTAAGCGGGTGTGGTCTTGCTGGGTGGAGCTTACACAGCAGGCATGATGAGTGCAAAACTAGGAAGTAAAACTTTAAGATCTAATCACTGGTTCAGGACAGATCATTCAACTTTTTCCTCCTCACTCTATTCTCCTTCTCCCATCCATGAATAGTCGAAAGGCCGTTTTTTGTTATCCGTTTGGCATTCAAGGCATATCCCTGGGCTGTTCCATGGTGGCTCCTTTAATTAGCATTAATTGATGAAAGGCAGATAAGCAGGCATCTGGCAGGGGAGGAAAGCTGCTTCTTTATCCTCTCTTCACTCATCCCAGAGGCCTCACATGTCAGAGGTGGACAGAACAAACCTTGGTCTCTGAGGTCAGGGGTACAATCGATGCTGCATAAGTGTCTGTCAGCTCAGAGGTGCGACTGCTGGACAATTTATTAGGATGAAGTAGCGTAATTAGAAATCTAATTGCAAATCTATTCCTAATTGTAGAGGTTTAGTGCTAATGGAGATCAAGCGGTATTATAAAATTCTTACTCGCCTCATCTTCTTGCAGCCGATGATCATAACCGGCACACCTATTATCATATAAATAATGTCGCCTTTGTGTTGTCAGAACAGAATTCGGTAGCACTAACAAGTCTTAGTCACATTCACAGGTCGCTGTAAATCGTTCCAGTAATTAATGTTGAGGTTTTTTTTTTTTTTTTTGAGGCTATTTTTTATAGGTTTTTTTTCTAGTTTTTTTGTGGTTTAATTACTCCCGTGCTGCTGATAGCTACAAGAACTCTATTCATGTCCTCTTTTTCAGGCCTTTATAAAGAAAGGCAATTTGCTGAACTCACACCCAGTGTTTGTCATTAAATTTTAATTAATTAATTTATCCATGCTCTTCTCATGTACTCTCCTGATGTTATCATGCGATTCGTCGATTCATCAGTTGCTTATCACTTGTTATATTCCCATTCTGGGGAGTAAAAAAAATGTGGAATATATTTGTTAGATTTTTTTTATCTTCTGAAAATCTGTTGTAGCTTTTGTCAGTAAAATGCACCACATCTCAAGGATAGTTAGCTATCTATACGTACCTTCTACTTCCTGCTTCTTTGTTGCTCGGTGCTGATTGGACAAAACATGTCGACTCTCTCATTTTTGTCTTCCAGCAGCTCCAAATGTAGCGCAGCTGCAAATCCCAGGTTTATATTAATATCTATTTTAGAGTTTCTATAGCAACAGCCTGTTCACGCTCAGCGCTAAATCTGCGACGTTATGTTTTCCGACATCTCCAGACTGATCTTCACTTTACTCTTTGTGGATTCTCGCCTTTTTTTTTTTTCGCAGTTGTGTAGTTTCCTGAAGTTTCTCCTTGTGCACTTGATGTTGAGAGATGGATATCACCGATAAGTGAAGATGATGAAGAAGAATAATGCACCTACAATGAGGGCCTTCACCGGCTTTGGCCAGGTTTCATTTGCAACTCAAAGCCAGTGAAAAACTCCCAGCATGCCGCAGTCTAGCTCGAACTCATCCAAGAGCAAGATCATAAGAGCTCACTGTTCATACCAAATGAGCCCAAGCTCAGATCCGCTATCCTCAGAGTCACTTCGCAGCTGAAAACCCAACAACAAGTGACTTAAAGTTGCAAAAAAAATTATTTTTTAATTTGTTCAGCTCACAAAGCCATGCTCGGCAATTTGTTCCAGTCCACGCGCCGGGCAAAGCACACACACTGTCCACCCTGATGGCAAATGTAATCAACTTCCTATTAGCTGCTATCAGTAAACAAGACTGCAGCTTTTTACCTTGGCATGACTCTATTCTGAGCCATAAAAAAAGAAGACAAGATGGTTTCATCTTCCTGACACTTCAAATGGATGAAAGAAGAGCGAGTTCCAAGTACACCACATTTACCAAGTGATGGACCATCATCCATCCAAACAACTGATGTGGAACCCTTCAAGGCCCTGTTCATGCAGCTTCAGGGTAAAGCTCCCATGTAGAAATCTTGATAGTGAGCAACCTACCTTAGCCACTCTTGAGGAACCCTTGAGGAACACCTCCTTTGCTGAGAGAGAGCGCACTACTCTAAATGACTGCATGTAGACAGAGTGTTCTCCTTTCAGAGAAGTAGATTATCTCCAGGAAGTGACAAACCATTCACCATCCAAATGAGAGACATGTCCATACAGGATGAGTGACGGTGTGTTCACTTGGTCTGAACTCAGAGGAGCGTCGGGTATTGATTCACGTCAGGGTCATTTGGCATCGATCTGTAAGGACCTGTAAGGATTACTCTGCAGGGTGCGAGGTCAGCAGCTTCTTCTTTATTTATCCCTGATATGGCACTTGATTGACGACTTAATCATCCAATCAACTGTTCTCAAATTTGGATCAATCACTGCTCGTCTTGGCTGACACGATCAGCTTAGAGTCTTTTTCCTCTTTCCTTCTGTCTTCTTCCTTCCTCAATTCCTTCAGGCTCCTGGTGCATGTTTAGCATTAGCATTGACAAGCATGCTTTGATTTGAGTGTTAATGCCCTCAGCTGGATGCATTACTTCCAATCAGAGCTGGCTCGTTTATTTTGAAGTGAGATTACAGCCAAGATGGAGCTCCAGGCTAGTCCTCCTCATATCAGCCAGGGTCTCTGGTAGGAAAAATCTGAAGAAAGTTTTCTGAAAGGAAATGTTTGTTTTTTAAACATTTATGGATAAATTCTCTAGTGTCATAACTTTGTAACAGTCAAAGGTAAAGCTTCAGAGTTTTTCCAGGTTTTCTGGGGTGGTGGCAGCTCAAATGGTTAAGGCTCTAGGTTGTTGATTGGAAGATCAGCATTCAAGCCCCAGTCCCACCAAGCTGCCACTTTTGGGCCCTAGAGCAAGGCCCCCAACCCTGCTCCAGAGGCTGACCCTGTGCTCTGACCCCAACCCTCCAAAGATGGCATATACAAAGAAAGAATTTCACTGTGCAGTAATGTATATGTGACAAATAAAACTTCTTAACTTAATCTTCAAGATAGAGCTGCAACCCAGTCATTGATTCTAGCAGAAGTGGATAAGTATTAAGGAGCAGGAACACCGATTTATAAAAAACATAAATAAAAAAATAAGTGCTGCACACGTTTTCCTAACTGTTTTTTCATCCTAGTCGAAGTGGTTCAATCATGGCTGCAAACCCAGAGAGTCCAGACTCCGGTATTTTTAAAAGGAGACGGTGTTTATCTGTGATAAATGGCTCCGATCTTCTATTAATGGACTTGTGAAATCTGTTGGACTTGTGAAATATGTTTTGGACTATTCCCTTGACTGTGTGTGGAGGACTCATCTTCCTCCTACTGGCAGACGGAGCATGTGGAGCAGTAATGCACCATCATTTCTTTTTTTTTTCTTTTTTTTTCCACCCAAGATGACACGTCTCAAGGCTACCGTATGTCAGACTTGGCAAGACGGCCACATCTCTCTCTCTCTCTCTCTCTCTCTCTCTGTCTCTCTCTCTCTCTCCCACCATCAGCAGCAGTGCAGTTCATCAGAATATAAAAATCGAATACAGAACTGCGTCTGCTGTCTGTCTCCGTCCCTCGGCTCAAGGTCAGCAGAGACCTGCGTTATTTGTACCTGCCTTGCTCATTAATTCTTCATATGAAGCCGACGCAGCACTCCATAACCCTGCTATTAAATATGGATAGACTCATTTCATTTATTAAGGGCCAGGAATGAATTTTGAATTAAATAGCAATATTTGGATGCAAGCCGCCACAGAGCAAAAAAATAAATCCAGCCAACACGGTGCAGTGACCCGGGGGGGTTGGGGTACTGAAGGAGTCAATCCGGAGGCCAGCGGCCCATTAAACACAGGAATGGAAACGCTGAGTGGACAATGGTGAGAAAAATTGCTCAAGCCCTCCTAGCAAGGTTGATGGGAGACGTGATGTCAGACTGCCGGATAGTTGTCTGGGCTTGGGGGGGGGGGATCCTCAACAATTCCTTTAAGGAACACCATTTCTATAACCAACCTTGTATTTTTTTTCCTTCAGTGCTCTGGCTGTGTGGAGGTGCAGAAGGTGTGCGAGTTTACCCTTTATTTGAAAATGATTCACTCTTTTTGAATGAGTCACTTCAGTGAATGAATCTGTATTACTTTCGCTCACATATTTCAGATGTGTATGCCCAAAAAATGACATTTTCACATTTCTGTACTCGTGACTGGACATGACTTTTTCAAACACACTTCATTTGTGTGACGTGTTTGTGATTCTGTGATTCAGTGAATCTTTTTTCATTTTATTTATTTGGATACTTGTATCATGTTGTACCTGCAATTTTGGCCATGACAGAATGGTTTACAGCTTTTGATACGACACCACTGCACATAAGAAAGAAAGAAAGAACGAAAGAACGAAAAAGGGAGGAAGGCAGGAAAGGAAGGAGGGAGGGAGTTAAGAAGGAAGGAAGGAAGGAAGGAAGGAAGAAAGAAAGAGAAAAAAGAGGAAAGAGAAAAAGAGGGAGGGAGGAAGGCAGGAAAGGATGGAGGAAGGAAGGAAGGAAGGAAGGAAGAAAGAAAGACAGGAGCATAAAAATAATTAGATGAAGACTTTTTAGCTGTCCACATTTGAGTAATATATGAATTATGTAGTTTTTACTAATACAATACATGGTTAGATTGTTGAAATTATTTAATACAAAAAAACATCATTTTAAAACAATGGAATTATTGGAAGACCATTTAAATGCCATTTTTCGTTGTCATCAGTTTTAGAGCAGTGAGAGACAGATCCAAAAAGCTTAATCTTTACACATCTTTACACACAGTCCCTAAAATCCCTGCAGTAAATATTGGCACCCACATCATTACACTCCATCAGCAGCTCTTATATCTAACCAAAGGTCATGTAATTATCACTGTTTAGAAGTTAATCTTGATCAGCGACTCCATCTTTCCATCCAGCAGCAAGGTGATGTTCTCACTCTCAGTGTGCCAGCTACAAGTCCAGTGTTACACTTCCTGTATGACTTCCTGTAGGACTTTTATTTTATATTAAATAGATAAAAGTACGTTTCTTTCTCCTTCTCTCTCTCCCTCTCTCTCTCTTTCTCTCTCCTCCTCCCTCACTCTTCTTCTTTCTCTCTCGTTCTCTTTCTCTCTCTCTCTCTCTCTCTCTCTCTCTCTCTGTCTCTCTCTCCTTCTCCCTCACTCTCCTTCTTTCTCTCTCTCTGTCTCTCTCTCTCTCTCCATCTCTTTCTCTCTCGCTCTTTCTCTCTCTCTCCTCCTCCTCTCATTTTGTTTCTTTCTGTCTCTCTCTCATTCTCTTTCTTTCTCCCTCTCTCTCTCTAGCTCTCTCTCTCTCTCTCTCTCTCCTTCTTTCTCTCTCTCTGTCTCTCTCTCTCTCGTTCTCTTTCTTTCTCTCGCTCTTTCTCTCTCTCCTCCTCCTCTCACTTTGTTTCTTTCTGTCTCTCTCTCATTCTCTTTCTTTCTCCCTCTCTCTCTCTAGCTCTCTCTCTCTCTCTCTCTCCTTCTTTCTCTCTCTCTGTCTCTCTCTCTCTCGTTCTCTTTCTTTCTCTCGCTCTTTCTCTCTCTCCTCCTCTCACTTTGTTTCTTTCTCTCTCTCCCTCATTCTCTTTTTTTTCTCTCTCTCTCTCTCTCTCTCTCTCTCTCTCTCTCTCTCACACACTCTCTGTCTCTCTCTCTCTCATGAGTTACTCATTTCTACCTGGACCATATGGTCAGTGACATTTCTGTCTCGATTTAACCTCATTTTGTGAATAAGATGCTGATCACAACTGACCCAGAAAGACGTACAGAAATGTGTAGATGCCCAAAAATATAAAGATTTGGGGGGAAAATCTCTATTTCTGCATCTTGTGGGTCACAGACATTGAATTTCAGGCTGTAGAGATGACATTTACAATATTCTCTCCTGTTCTCGCTTCCAGCTCTGCTGTCCTACTTAAACTTCAGCGCTGTGCTGCACTAATATGCTAAAAAGACATTATCATGTTAGCAAGATGAGCTAATTTACTTTTCAATTTAATGTAATTACACCCCAAACTCAATTTCATCAATTTTATATATTTCCACCTCAATTAAAAAGAATGACAGATCAACCAATCAGTGTGCGAATCTGGAATGATTGACAGCTACATTAGCATTTTGATCTCTAAGACTTTAAGAAGCTCCGCCCCCTTGGAAATAAAATCTAGCAGTGTGCATACAAATTGTTTTCTAGACAAACAAGAAACATTTTTACTAAATGTTGAAGAATTTCTGGTTAGCTTAGGGTGTGAAATTGGCACTAAGAGCTAGCATACAGGACGTGTAGCATCATATTTTGGGGAATCAAACAATAAACTGAATAAAATTGCAAATATGACAGCAAATTCATTATCCTGTCTTAAATATGTTTATTTTTCTTAATTGATGCATTTTCTGAGGTAACTTTTCTATCAGACTTGAAGAGGATTAGCATTTTGTGTGACTCAGTCAGCATTTAATTCAGTAGTCAGGGTGCTGATCAGGAAGGCGGCCATTTTAAGTTCTGTTTCTCTCTCTCTCTCTTTCTCTTTCTTTCTCTTTCTCTCTCTCTCTCTCTCTCTCTCTCTTTCTTTCTCCTTCTCTCTCTTTCTGTCTCGTTCCCTGTCTCGCATTCTTTCTGTCTCGTTCTCTCTCTCTCTCTCTCTCTCTCTCTCTCTCTCTCTCTCTCTCCTTACTTTAAATCTGGACGTTATTTTTTCTGAAGCGTTTTCAGCTCAAAACAAAATGGCGGATGAACCAAAATCTCAGCCAACTTCATCTTCAAATGAAAAGTAAATGCAGTTTCTTCGGGTTGTTGTAGATCTCAAATGATTACCCTTATATATGTTATAGATTTTAAACTTTATGCTTTGTTTGAGTTTAATGACTTTTGAGTGTTTAATTAGTTAAAAATTCCACTAGCTAACCCTCGATCTCGTTAAGTACCATGACAGAACCGTGTGTGATTAAGCTAACACTTTTATATGACGTATTAAACTGAAATTTTTGATAAGTTTGGGTTTTTATGCTGACTGATGAGGAAATTGGACTGAAAGTCATGTGTTGTCGTTGATCCAGTGCTCGAACTTATGTACATGAACCTGAGATGCTAGGGGTCAGAACTGTTCTGGAGTGAAAGGGTTAAGTGTGATTAACGTCCAGCAGCAGCAGCAGCAGCTCATGGGGACGTTCTGTAAAGAAACAGAAATTGAGCCGTGGCTCTTTCGTTGTAATTCCTCTGACAGCGTTAAGCTTGTTAAGGCTAATGAAATTAGCGCTGGCTGTGTGGTGTCATGTTGACGGCTGACTTTTACAGTAATCACCCAGATGCCATTGGCGCTTAAAAGCAGGAATAGAGACAGTGCAGCCAGACAACGCTGTGTGTTTATCAGACTGGATGAATATTAATACTTTCATGAGCGCACTAAGAGACTTGAACTGAAATCATTAACACAGAGACACAACTGGCTAATCACTTAAAGCTAATTACTGTATTTACATTAGTAGCTATTAGCCTCTGATGCCTCTTCTTGGCGGTATGATGGAAGATATCCAGAACTTTATTAGGAATCTAAGTGTGTGTTCACAGGTTAACGAGGCGGTTACAGGAAGTGACAGGAAGCAACAGGAATTGAAGGGAAGTGACAGGAAGCTTTCCTTCTCACTGTTTCACACAATACCATTTTGCCGCTTTGTTGCTGCATTGATACCAGCACTGAGTGCAAAAGTTTGTGCACCCTTTCTGATGATATCATAGAAATTTAAATGTGTTTTCTGGTTTCTGAGACGTTCAAAATATATTTCTAAATAAAATGAGATGAATTTCAGCACAGCAACTTTCCGGTCTGGAAGTTTTCCGAGGTCGTGGCTAAGGCTCCAGATTACTCATTTCTGCTTGGACCATATGGTCAGTGACATTTCTGTCTCGATTTAACCTCATTTTGGGAATAAGATGCTGATCACAACTGACCCAGAAAGATGTCCAGAAATGTGTAGATACCCAAAAATATAAAGATTCAGGGAGGGAAAAAAAAAATAAAAGTTCTTTCTTATTATTAATTTCTTTCACGCTCTTTCTCAAACTATTAATTTTTTTTTCTCTTTTCCATTTTTCTTGTTTTAGGTTGTGATTCTCTCTTGCAGGCTGTGCTACAAAACTATTCTTTAAAACAGCACATTAAATAATACAGTCGAGTTTCTCGAACACGTTTGTTGGTCAGATTCTGACACTTTGCCTTCGGTCTTTCGTATTCGAGCAGAAACGTCATGACGGCGTGGAAGCCACCCAGAGCTCCATGATGTTGTTATTATATGAACTCTCTGACATTAAATTCACATAAATGTCTCGAGCAGACTGTGACACCATGACTTGTTTTTCTTTCCCTCTTGTTACAACGTCGTTACTCGGTTTCACCAGAGTCCATATCGATTTAATCGAATCACAGCATGTATTTTTAATGCCCTGAGAAAGAGGCGAGCTGTTCCCGATGCTGTGCGGCGAGCTGGATTTTCTGGAGTGGATTATAATTCTCGGGGCGCATTAAAAAATCAGGGCACTCAGGTGTGACGAAGGCTCGTCTGGAAAGGAGAGATCTCTCGAAGCGAATCAGGACATTGTTGTCGATGAGGAAGAGTACAGCGGTGAGAAGCGTGGGGGGGGGGCAGATCATAATGGTGGTGGTGGTGATGGGTGTGATGGGGGCAGTTAAAAATCAGGCACAGGAATAAATCACTTGGGAAGTCTTGTCTTTTATTGGCAAAAAAATACCAAGGCTTGCTGAGGGTGAGATCAATAAGCGTGGATATGTAGCGCATGTGAAGTAGCTTTTCCTGCTAATGAGGCCTCAAACCCACTGACTTCAGGAAGCAGCTCATGATCTCCTGACAGACAGAGAGAGAAAATGAGGAAGAAGATACTGAAGGTGGGTTGGATGGACAGATGGATGGATGGATAGAGGAATGAATGGACGGACAGATGGATGGATGGACAGACGTATGGAGAAATGGATGGATGGACGGTTGGACAGATGGATGGATGGATGGATGGATGGATAGATGGATGGATGGATGGATAGATGGATGGAAGGATGGATGAACGAGTAGACAGATGGACAGACAGAGGGATGGACAGATGGTGGATACCTCAGCAATAACATTGTGTCAATGTTTACCAGGTGATTCCATGTATTATGGATGAATGAGTATGGCACTGAACGAGCTGCATCATTTGATTGTTGTTCTTCACAGGAGAGCATGTGAGAGCGCATGAGATAGTGAGAGAGCGTGTGAGAAAGTGTGAGAGCGTGTGAGAGAGTGTGAGAGAGCATGAGTTTTTGAGAGCGTGTGTGAGAGAGCATGTGAGAGTGTGTGAGAGCATGTGTGAGAGCATGATAGCGAGCATGTGAGAGTGTGAGAGAGTATGAGTGTGAGAGAGCATGTGGGAGAATGTAAGAGTGTGTAAGAGCATGAAAGAGTGTGAGAGAGCAAGTGAGAGTGTGAGAGCATGAGAAAGCTTATGAGAGCATGAGAAAAAGGGTGAGACAGAGGGTGTGAGAGAGTGTGAGAGCGCATGAGAGAGCATGCGAGAAAGTGCGAGCTGGGAAGCTGATTTCAAATGACAACTTAAAGCCCAAGTGGTTATTGATGTAATATCTGCGGCTCATTTGCCCAGTCGACTGTGCTGTTCTGTGCTGTGCTGCTCGTCTGCTTTGGGAATCTATCAGAGCCGCTAACGAGCGCGTTCACAAGCACTGCCTATTTGTACCCACTGGATCTCTCAGCGTAGCATATGGCCACACCGGAGGTAGATACGTCAACACACAGGCAGCATCCTGTTAAATGCTCACGTGAGTGCCGCAGTTAAAGTGCGCTGCGAGGTCTGCGAGTCGTGATTAAGAGCAGTGACGCTAAGTACCCGAACATCTGGAAAGGCGCAGGAGGCATCGAGGCGTCGCTCGAGAGATTGGTTTTATTTATTGCCGAGGAATTTAGCATCATCTGTTTTAGTAATAATTAACATCCTCGTTTTCTTCTTGCAAACTTGACCGAGTTAAGAGAAGGTTGAGTGCAAAAGTTTGTACACCCCCATATTTCCAACGTGGTGGTCGGTAGACGTGAAAGAACATGTAACGTGCAGCTAATAAACCAGTTCAGTTTTACCATTTCTATTGAAACTAATTATCAAAAAAATGCTTGAAAAAAGTGCTTAGAAAGTTGTTTACACAATAAATTGTTACTAGCATCATCACAAATGGAAATAGTTTTGTTTGCAGTATTTTTATTTACTGTATTTTGTGGATCATTTGTTCCGAACCAGTGCTGAGCGCTTCAGGCTAACACTAATGCAGTGCTCCGAGTGAGTTTATGGGCTTCTGCAGTATCTAAATGCTCTCTAACTTCTGCAGTGAGATCCATCTGAAGGATAAAGAGCCTCGCGAGGAAAGCATTTCAATGCAGCGAGACAGCTGAAAGTAATTTGTCCATGAAAAGCAGGGTTTTTTTTGTTTCCTTGTAGATAAACCTAAGCTAGCTGTAATCAGCAGAACGATTCCTCTCCTCGCGACGTTTTCTCCCGTACGCCGGGCCTCGCCTGGACCTCAGAAGCATCTGTCACTGCTCACGGGGGATCAGCCAAGCTGATGATATGTACACTCTGTGTGCTGGGAGATTTCTTCAGGCTCTTTCGTCTTCGATTATTTATTTCCTCCGAGTTGCAGTACATGTCGGCTCTCATTCCAGGAATAGCCGAGGAACGTCGCGAAATCTCTCGCCACAACAACGGCCTGCTGGAGGAGAGCCGGATTCCTCAGTGTATGAAGGGGGTTGAGTTAGACAGCATGCTGTGCTCTATTTTCTGCATCGCAGCACTGTTGAGTGCTTGAATCTGATTGGTCAGAAGGATTCAGGTTTTATATTAATACACTACATTTAGCATTTCTATAGCAACAGCTTATTAGCTCATTATTATTTTTTGTGGGTTTTCCCTAGTGGCCAAAAATGGAGTTTGCTTCTGTTTTTGTTGTGTCTATGTTGATGATTGATTGTCATGTTCCACTCCACAGTGGTGGCTAATATGATGGTCATATGAAAGTAGACACTCAGGACTTTGTAGTGACAAGAATTTGTAGTGTTTTTTAAGTATTTCTGTTTTTTCCCTAGATTACTAGGGGCGATTTATTCATAGTAAAGTTCCAAAAATACAAAAACGGTTTATTTTTTTCCATCTGTCTGTCTGTCTGTCTCTCTATTTGTCTGTCTGTTTCTCTATCTGTCTGTTCATCTGACCCTCATAAACGTTGTCTTCTTTTAATCGAGATGGGAAAATTGGACTTTCCGTGTCGATCTTGTTTGATTCATTTTCATGGATGGTTTGGTGACCAATTACCAAAAAGTGCCTTAACCATTCCTCTTCTCATCGCTTGTTTGAACCTGCTGTGCCGGAAAAAAAGACAGAACCCGGCATTTTTAACTGAGTACTACTTTGCCTCGCAGCAGTCATGACATGTTTCTGGTGGTCCCACTTAACGCAGCACGACGAGATGAGCAAATATTCCAATTAGAACGCCCTGCTAAGCCTTGTCATTTGCTCGGCAGTTGCCAGACTTAAGTGCCATCAAATTACGCCTCGCCCGCGTCTGTGTTTTTATTTTCATTATAATTGCTAAATGTGACATGGCGGAATATTTCTTTGTGGGCGCTCAGGATGCTTGTGTGTGCGGTTTATCGACTAATATAATAACTAACACAATGGACCTCTGATGCTGAGTTAGGATCCGTGCTCAGATAAAGATCCTGGTAGAAAAAGAATGATCTGGAATCAAAATGGCCAGAGACGCAAGCCTAGAGGATAAAAACTAGGCAGTCGGGGTAAAACGAAAGCTCTAGATTTAATCATACATCACTATCATTTACATTTCTGTAATTTGGCTGAGCAACTTAGGTCTTATTTCATTTTATACATCAGAGCATTTTGAGGGTTAAGGGCCTTGCTCAGGGGCTCAGCAGTGGCAGCGTGGTGGACCAGCAGTCCAAAACCTTAACCACTGAGTTACCACATTCCATATAGAGGATGTATCAGATATTAAACTGATAAGAACAGATACTACCCTTGATTTTAGCCAAAAGGCCGAGAAGCGATCTCGTTAACCCAATCAGACACTGAGATCGGCAAGAGTTCCATCCCACCTCATTCATCATGTGACCCAGAAATTGACTGACGTTCGGCATCTTTAATGATGAACAAGGGTGAAGTGTGTAACCCAAAGTTCTACAACAAACAATACAATAATAAAATTCCATCAAAGTGTTGATTGTTTAGGTGGCTTCCAAATGGCTTCTTAAGCCTAGTGATGCTCTAATGCTTTACTCGTGAAGTGAACCATTGAGTCTACAAGACTGTAGGAGATTTTTAAAACCTTCATTTGGAACAGTGTTCAGGGTTCCAGGGCAAATTTTTTTTTATTTCATGACAGTGTCCTTACAGCGCTCGGCTCTAAAATTAAAGCCCCGTCGGTTATACGGAAATGTCTGAAAACACCGTTATACATTCCTTCAGAGACACAGAGAGAAACCGAACACATTTCAGGGTGAACAAGAAAAAAAGAAAAGATCCGGCCCTGGAGAGAAGCACGAATATAATCGCCCTTCGTTTCAGCCGTCTTTAGTGCCGAACCTCACACCCAGAATAGATATGAGAGAAAAGCTGTGGTTCTGCTGCTCTGTGATGTCTTTCTGTTAGCGCTCTGTCCCAGGGCCTCCATTAAACTCCATAGAAAAGGTCAAATGACGCTAATGGCGTTCTAAATAAGCGCGATCCACGTCCTCGCTGCCTCGGTGATGAACGATGAGCATGGCTTATACCAGCCCCTCACTTTCTCTGCTCGTTGAGGTTTTACGAGCGCCGTGGATCTGGTGAGAAATATTCACAAAAATAGTGGCGGTATTTTCATAGAAAATAGAAAAAAAAACTTTTTTTGAAAAAACGTAAAGGTGCAGCAAAGTTACAAAAAAACATTCCTATATCTAAGGTAGGGTGCTGCATTCGCAAGTTTGTTTATGGATGAGATTTGATGAAATTCAGCTTATCTTAGCAATCTATCTAAACCTGGGCGACGTGCCAGGAGGCCAAGAGCGCGCCGAGAATGGAAATTCCATTATGTGTATATTTCAGCAGTATCAATAATGGAGACAAAAAGCAAGCCAAGCACAAGGCAAGGCGAGAGACGTATTAGAAAACGGACCCGAATCACGACCTCAGTCTTGCAAACCATTTGAATAAACTGTCCCCAAGTCCTCTGTGTCACGGACAGACTCTGGAGCAGGTGAGTGTGTTGTTTAAGAGGTTTAATCGACCTCTCTCATGATCCCCTTCCAAATAAAATATGCGTATTCTCCTAACATTTCATTTTAATTTTTTTGTTAACTTTCAACGTCTTCCTGTTTTTGCCGATATCGTGGCTAGACCTTGCTTCAAAAAAAAAAAAAAGGCTAATTGAGTCAAAGTAGTTAAATTGCATTCATCGAAATCTGGTACCTCGGATTGCAGCAACTGTGATAATCATGGCCGTTGAGGAACTGACAAGATCCCAGAAGCAACAAGACAACATGTGTGTCAGCTACAAACATATTCTCTGTACAGTGGAAACTCTGCATATGAATGCCCTCCCTTACGGATTTTCTCCTTAAGAATTGAAATTTTGCAAGAAATTTGCATCGGCAAACGAAGCATTTTCCGCATACGAACAAACCGAACCAAACGCCGGCTAAGTTGTGTGTACGTCCGGGAGCCTTTCAAAACTTATTTGCGTCAGTGGAAAACCAAGCAAAGCCAACTGAAGCAAGTTTACAAATTTTTTTTCAGTCAGCGAAAGCTGTTGTGAAAGAGTCAACCCACGATGCCAACGTTACCTTTGGCATGCGTTGAAAAGCTAGGTGATTTTTCAGGCTTTTTTTGTTGACAGATTGGTGGAGTGGGTGGTCTGTACTATTTTTAGCCAAAGCTTGGTGGCACGACTTCCTGTGAGGACCCTTGACATGGAATGCTTGGCTCGGGTCAGTTCTTTGTAAGCAGCCGTACAGTTTACATACGCTTCGTATTGATCATAATGGTCATATTTTTGGGTTATCTGCATTTACATGATTTATTATGGGAAAATTACTTTCGCAGTACAAACTTTCACCTTAAGAACTCACCTCCAGAACAAATTAAATTCCTATGCCAAGATTCCACTGTATTAAAAATTATTTAATGTAAACCAGATTAGATGAAGTGTTTATAAGTGATTAAAGTTTTTATTCTTTCTGATTTAAGTGTTTATAAGTGATTTGCTTCAATCTTGGCCAGAAAAGCACAATAATAAACCGACTTTGCTGTAATTTACATCATCAGCCAGTTGCCACGTTTCACCTGAAGCCATGGCGACGCTGCTCTCTCTTTACGCTAGTAAGTTTATTATAATAAATGAATGATGCTAACAGACTAATACCAGAGCAGATGCTTCATCCCCCAAACCAGGCCATGAAAGGATCAGTGCTCAGGGTTTTAGTTAGATGTTACTGAGACATCTCGAAATAGTATTTGATTGATTTACATCCAGTGGCTCGTTAATCTGACAGTGTTCCAGAAAGATCTCCGTTATTGTGCGAGCCAATTTCCAAGTTTTTTTTTTAAAAAAAAGCCCCTGCCTATTGAATCCCCAGTGAAGTGCTTCAAGTTCCTCACTCGCCAGAGTCGCTCTTAAGCTGCTCTTTGTGCATACAGGATTGCAAAAAGAAACCTAAGAGACACAGTTGGCTTTCCAAACCACTGAACTTGTCTGTAGTGTATCTCTGAGCCAAAGCCAGTGTGCAAGTTCAAATGTACTTTTCTGGCTTTCACTGGTCCGGTGTTATCTCTCCTGAACCAGACTCGCTCTCCTCTCGCCTCTCTCTGACAATTTCCCTGTCAAATACAACCGCCTGTCTGAAGGTTACGCTTAACCATGCCGGTACTCGACCCTCAATTATCCTTTAAGGAGAAGGATTATTTCAAGAAAAACACAATATTCTTTAAGATCTGGGAAATGTGGAGTAGAACAGCTGAATAATTAACTTGTCTTATGAATGAATGCTCAACATCCAACCTTTTAGCACGCATTACGTGGCTTAGTGGCTTTCTAATTAAAGAGATTTAATAGTGTTAATAATACAACAAAGGTCATTTTAGTGTGGACTTTGACCTGGTCAGAACGTTCTGCCAATTTAATAATTTATTGTACGACTTCTGAATTTCAAATTTATAATAAGAGCTCCGAGAGTACCGAGAATGTCCTTTCTTGTCAAGCCACTTTAAGAAAAATAGGCACTTTTTATCTTGAAAATCATGCACTTGATGATTACTTAATTAGAAGAAAGCTTGAGTCCAAAAAAAATAATCATAACCAACAGGAATCAGAACCAAATGTAAATGATAAATATATAAATAGTTTATGCTGAAGTCTTGTTTGCTTACATACAAGCTATACTATTGCTGAAGTAGGCAAAAAGTCTTGCATACACTCTTGCAAGAAGTGAGAAAACTAATTATTGGGGAACATTTGTGCCCAGGCTAATCACCAGCAGCACTGGGACTAGCACGTGCCATCCATATGCTAGGTGTATTTAGTGTTTCTAGTCTATTTAGGCCACAGTAAAGCTTGAGTCTGTAGTTCAGTTCTTCCTTTTTATCATCCAGAGATCGGATTCTTTCCAGCTAAACGCGCATCCATCATCGTCCACCGAGGGGACATATGGTGGAAACATTTGGGGGGAAAAAACAAAGAGGAAAAAACAATTAAGATGCGCTTAGCTCAGCGATGCAGCAAACAAACAAAGCTCTCTCTCAGCAGAACATCACACTAAAGTCGAAGATACACACAATATGCAAACCAGCAAGACTCGGCCGTTTACAAGCAGCTCGGAGGAAACGTCACTGTTCTCTGTTTAGCTGAGAGTGCAGGGAAATGTCAACAACCTTCATTCTGGCTTTTCACTGCTTTCTGCCTTAAAGTTATTTCTGGGACTGAAACGTAGCGTGTCTAAGCATCCAATAAAGCAGAATTTATACTGAAAGTCGAGACATCCTGCTCTTTTTATGTAGGGAAGTTTTAAGCAGGGACAAATTTCACTTATTAAGCTGCTCTATCTATCTGTCTGTCTGTCTGTCTGTCTGTCCGTCCGTCCGTCCGTCCGTCCGTCCATCTATCTAAATTTTAGGCAATGAGTTGTTTTTTGTTTTGCTTTTTTGATTTTCCACAAATCACTCGCCCTTTTGTGGTCAAAATCAGCTGGCCCTTGTTATCCAGTTAACCTCTGATGTAATTTTTTTTCATACATTATTTAGAGTTTGGTGAGTTACTCACCAAAGATAGATAGATAGATAGATAGATAGATAGATAGATAGATAGATAGATAGATAGATAGATAAAAATTAGATTGATAGATTGATTGATTGAAATTAATAATAAATAAATAAACAAATAAATAAAATGACCTACTTTAGTTTTCTGTATTCTATCATTTCTATAACGTCGCTACGGAATTATATTGTAAAAGATTCCAGAGACCAAAAGAAACTTGAACTTTGCTCTGATCCCTTCATGAGCTTTGTATTAATTGAGTACTGAATCTTAATAAAACATGCAGAGCTTCATCAACAATGACAAGTGTTTCAAAGAATTACAGTTAATGTCACAGTGACCTTCATCACCCTTTTAGCCAGAGCCATTAGAAATTCTCCAGCTGCTCATCACCTCAGTCATCCCTCCTCCCGCCCTTCACCGACTCACTCAGCTTTGCATCTCTTGCTCTTTCGCTTGCTGTTTTGTTTATGCTGAAAACCCTGCACCTCTGTTTCCGTGGAGATGGGAGGCAGTCTTCCTTCACCGTCATGGTCAGCTTATTCTTCTCCGAAACGATGCTCCAGCCACTCGTCGGAGGAGGAGGGGGAAAGAAGAGAGAGCTTGGATGCTTGGATAAACACATGCTTGGCATTTCTTTCATTTACATTCCTTACACTTCTTCCTCACACAGTGCTCAAAAGAAGGCATGAAAGTGGTGCATTCTCTTTGCACATCTTGCTATAGCTGCAGGACCAGGAATAATAATAATAATAATAATAATAATAATAATAAATAAAAATAATAATAATAGTATTAGTAATAGTAATAATAGTATTAGTAATAATAGTAATATCTAACTACAGTTTATCCACAAATGCACAAAATAGAATGCAGAGGTGTAGTTGATTATGAAGGCCAGACTGGTTCAGCTTCCTTGGATGGGGGCAGAAACTGGATTTTTGATCAAGAGTAAAAGCAGAAAATCTTAAGTCGCATAAACACCATGACTTTCTGTGTTTCAAACTGTGCTTGCATTCGATAAGTGTTTTGTGAAAAAAAAGCTGCACTTCTTTTCTTACTCAGGCTTTGTCCACCCAAGCAGAGGCTTTTTCACCCACATTGTTCTTCTAAATAGGGATCTTCTGACCAGTCTGGTGCTTCACATTGTTACACTGAGTTAGACTTGGATACTCGTGAGCATTCTTCCTCCCCTTTTGACAAAAACATAATAGCAGACATTTTTCTGTTCTTATTTTGGCTTTGTACACCCAAGTGGGGACGATTTACACGCAAATGGAGATGTCTTTCACTGAGTGGTCACTTTCTCTACTCACTTTACAGTCAAATTAGTCAGAGTATGCATTCTTTCACCCAAGCGGGGACCCAAATTGGGTTGTCTTCTGCCAAACTGGGGGCTTCTTAAGTCCAAGCATCTTCAGCCTCGGAGGGAATTCCATTTGTTCCAATCACTGACTCCTTCTGCCCAATGAGTGGTCTGTCCTGCCTAGTCTAGAGCTTCACATGATCGGTCTGAGGGGTTAGAGCTGAATACTAGTGTTCATTCTACCCAATTGGTGATTTCTTTTTCACAAGCAAACCTTTTTCCGTTCAAGTGGGACTTCTTCTAACAAATCCCAAGCTAGGGCTTTTTCTGTCCAAGTCCCTTAACATGGGCTTCTTCTGCCCAGTATAGGGCTTTACATTAGAGATGGATTTTAGTGTTTCTTCTACCTAGGTGGAGGTTTCTTTTTCACAACCAAGGGCTACTTCAGTCCAAATTTCCAGTGCAATCATGGGCTTCTTTAGTCCAGCATATTCTTTGATTAGGAGCATGTTTTTCTCCGAAGTATGGGCTTCTGCCAGGTCAAGGACTTCACATTATCAGTCTAAAGGGTTGGTGCTGCATTAGTGTGATATATAGGTGCAAGAATCTGTCCTTCAGGTGAATGTGAATGTCAGTGCTGGACGTGATCGGACTGTCGATGACCCCATACCAGCTTTTCCTTAATTTTGTCACCCATTCGTATGTGTATAGGGGTCAACAAGGGGTCAGAGAAAATTCCAGTAACATTTACATTGGCACATATCCATTTCTGACTTCTATATGTTTTGTGGTATCTTTCATAAAGAAATAAAAGTCTGAACTTTTTTCCGAGTCCATTGGCAAACAATTGCTCTTTGACGAAGTACCTGCTCCACTGACTATTTCTCAATCTGCTAATATTCAATATGAATATAAATTGGAGGACATATGGTGCTGGGTTATTGCTTCCAGATGGCATTGGGAAAGGTTGTAGATCATTACTGGATTCTCCCTGTGGTTAACTGTTTGCTTCAGCACACGGTAAGGGCTTTTGTGTTTGCATCTCAGTGGGATTATTATTCCCAAGATTCTTGTGAATGTGTGTCATATAAATCACCTGAAGCCAGTCAGATTGATCAGATTGAGCTATCAGCTAAATTTATTTGAAAAGCAGTCTGCTGAAGTATTTGAATATCTCTGAAAGGAATTAGGTTTCCTCTATCCACGGTTTTCCTTCACCCAAGCAAAGGCTTTTTTACTGCTAAAGCAGAAACTTCTGAGAGTCTGCCAAGCAGGTCTTTCATCTTCCCAAACAGGGGCATCATTTACTCAAGCATAGACAGCCTTCCACCAAAGTGTGGGTTTCTTCTTCACAAGTGTGGGCTTCTTTTGTACAAATTACTCTCAGGCAGTAGCTGCTCAAGCTAAGGGTACTTCTTCTGCCCAAGTGAGGGCTTCATTCTTCCAAGTAGAAGCTTCTGCCTTTTCTGGGGCTTCACACTGGATCGAGATGGACACCACAGAAGATATTTGGTACATAAATTCTTTAAATGGTCTGTTTCTAGGAAGTTTACATTTACATTTGGACAAAGCTCACTTGAGACCTGAACATTTCAGCAATCCTCTGGTACCTAGTGGATTAACGATGATCTACTGGATCTATAATTAAGAACACCACCTTCAGCTATTTCAGGATATTTTAGAGCCAAAAGAGGTTGCGAGACACTTTAATATTTTTTCTTTATTATACCTTCCTGGAAAAAAAAGCTATTTGTCTTCAGATAAAAAGTACTTCAGTTTTTTTAGTTAAGTCCTTCAGGTTAGTCTCTTATCAACTTCAGATAGTGTGCTCTTGTCCTATTAAGTCTTTTCTTTTCTCCTACTGAATCTTTCTTATTGTCTTCTCACTTTCTTGCTCATTGATCTAAGACAGCAGGCTCAGCAGTCTTGTGCTCGCACACATGATTCAGCCAATCAACTGCCACGAAGCTCCATCGACTCTCATCAGAGTCAGAGCTGCCTTAAAAACAAGTGGTGTACAGAACACTTCAGTATATTCCTGTACTGCTGATATCTTTGGCATATTGGATCGAAGAAAAAGATACGGTCTTGATTACCAAGAGACCCTAAGAGATTTCGTTCAGCAATACCAAACAAACTCCACCTTGTTGAGTCATGGCACCTTGCATAGGTGTGAGATTCTCCCCAAAACCTCTAATGACAAATGGTGGACTGCAGAAAGGGAGAATTGAGGGTGCCGAGTTAAAGAAAGGTGGTAAGGGGTGAAAGGAAAGGTGTCAGAGGATGAGAGATTGCACACAAGTCTTAAATTGGCTAGAGAGAAAAGAGAAACTGTAAACTTTTTTTCAGGGTGATGGAGTGATGGCGGAAATGAAAGAGATAAGAGCTTACAGTCTAGAGGTTTCTATCATGTATATTCCCTGTGCTTTAAGTTAGTAGAATTGACATGGAGCTTGTTTAGGGTGGAATTGAGTCCTAGCATGTGGTCAAGGATTATACCAGGAATAAAGAAAGGGAAGTCATGCATGTAGAGTTTGTAGCAGCTTTACCTGAATTTTTCTGATTATTATTTAGAAAGGAATAAATCTCTGTTTAATTCTTTATATTACTCAGCAATTACCCAATGATCATAATGCTTAATTATAACTTATTGGTGGCTCTTGAGAGAAATGGTGGTTCTTGGGGACAGTGGTGGTTCTTCGGGACAGTGGTGGTTCTTAAGGGCAGTGGTGATTCTTGGAGACAGTGGTAGCTCTTGGTGTCAGGAGTAGCTGGACAGTTCCCTGCCAGGCCCGGGGAGGGCGCTGGCGGGAGAATCCTGGAAGCCTGTTTGTCTGTGTGATTTCCTGCCCATTGTTCTCCATCCTGATTGTGTCACCTGTCCCTTATTACCCTGTTGTGTTTCCCTATAAAAGGGATCCTGGTGTGCATGTGTGGCGTGGGTCAATGTTCTGTGTATCGCTGTCCCGTGGGTGTTATGTTAGGTTTGGGGTTATGTGTGTGTGAGTTTAGTTTATTGTACCATGGAGTCTCGTGTTATGTTTGTCTTTCCCCTGTATCGTGTTTATGTAAATAAAAACAGTGCTGCGCTGAATCCTGCGCTTGGGTCTGTGCTTTCACGGCGTGCTGGAGCACGCGGCACCACGGAGGTTCGGGTTCGAGCCTCGCATTTCGGACGTGACACTTGAGGCCAGTGGTGGTTCTTGGGGACAGTGGTGGCTCTTGGGGGCATTGTTGGCTCTTAAGGGCAATGGTTGTCCTTGGGTGCATCGGTGGCTCTTGAGAGCAGTGGTGGTTCTTGGGGACAGTGGTGGCTCTTGAGAACAGTGGTGGTTCTTGGGGACAGTGGTGGCTCTTGGAGGCAATGGTGGCTATTAAAGGCAAAAGGTACCACCAAGCTGCCACTGTGGGAACTTTTAAGTGAAGCCCTTAACCCTCTTTGCTCCAGGGGCTCTGTGTTTGCCAGCTGTGTACTGTGCTTTTCATTATTGGGCATCACCTGGACGTCCCCCTCACCATGACTATTATTGAGAAACTGTGTCTTGGGATCCTGTCTTGGCCATTAATGGAGTTTGGTGGTTGTCACTCTGGGCTGGCTGGCTAACAAGAGTTCTGTGCTCTCTTGGCTTGATGATGATGCGCAAGACCTGCAGGAATCATGGGCTTGCAGAGAATGCAGGTATAATCTGGCAAAGGGTATTCCTCAAGGCCCTGCAACATTTCTTTGTCTTGGTATACAATGGACCTGCTTGGAGAGCCACTAGATGTCCAGGTGATGTGCATAGCAATGGTCACAATGGTATGTTCAGAATCAAATAAAATAATAATCTGCCTTAAGGTGATGGTAATGGTTCTAGTGTTTCTACTTAAATGGAATGCTGTCTTGGTGGGACAAAGACTTGGTGCACTTGCCCAAAGCTTATATGGCGAAGACTGTGCTAGAACTAGGAGAACCAGCCATGAAGTGGACTTCTTGTCCATGTCACCTGTGTCGATTGAATGGATTGATCGAATGAAGCTCAACTGATTAAGACTGAATTGCAGTGTCCTTATTGCCAGCCATCATCCTCAGGAATAAATACAGCCCTTCCATAAATGCTAAGTAACCGTCTCCTCACAGAAAACTTATTAATATAAACCTGTGATTTGCAGCTGTAACTGCTAAGAGCTGCTATAACAGAAAATATTAATCAACACCTTCAGTAAAAATGTGCTCCACTGAGCTGTAGTGACTACCTGTATCTTTCCTGTTTATCCTTTTCCTGTGAGTACCAATATCCTAAAAAAGAAAGAATTTGGGTAAAAGAACATACATAGAGATACACAGTGATTTTCTCCAAAAATGTAACACAAACTCCATGTTGTTAGATCTTCAGAAAGGTGTGATTTTCTCCTCAAACCCTGTAATGGCAACCAGGATGGCAGAGGAAAGTGCGAATGAGGGCAGTGAGCCAAAAGAAAGGTGGCAAGAGCATGAGAGATTGAGCAGAAGTCATATTAAATCGCTCGACAGAACACACAGATTCCGTTTTCTTGGAGACTCTCTAACCAAAAGAGATTAATGCTCATCACCGGAAGATCTTGAGAGTTAACTATGTACTGATAAGTATGTTTAGCATGGAATCGTGTGCTAGCATGTGGTGCAGGATTATATAAAGAAAAGTCAAGGATGAATGGTTTATCACTGGCTTTCCATCCGCCTGTTTTAAGCAGAATTTTAAATTTAAACAAACAACAAATAAATTCAATTCCTCTCACTTTCCATCAGTCCCAGCTTACACTGCTCCAAAACACAGAAGAAAACCATGAAGGGTTTTATAATTAGCTTATGTTCTGGATCTGCTGTGTGTAGAGCCAGGAAAAAGCTTAAGATTAAATTCTTCTAATCAGTGGCTAAAAACCCACAGGACACAACGAGCCAAATGTTAGCTAGTGTTTCCTTTAAACAAATAAATAGGTAGAAAATCTGGTGGAATTTCATTTAATTATTTAAAACATGTTGGCATTATGGTGCAGTTCATTATTATTATTATTATTATTATTATTATTATTATTATTGTTATTATTATTATTATTATTATTATTATTACTATTATTATTATTAAACAAACAAAAGAAAATAACTGGCAGTAATAATATTTGAAAAAATGGGAAAAAATAATAAAAGCACCTAAAGCTCTTAACTAAAAAACACCTTTTATTTATTTATTTAGTTAGTTAGTTAATTAGTTAGTTATTTTATTATTATTTGTTTCATTGATGTTTTGCTTTCTTTCTTTTTTTTTATCCTAATACAGTATTTCAGTGTTGTTTTGAGAGTCATGGCGATGCCCTTGTGGCCTTTTCCACGTCCAAAAAGAGCCGGAGAGCAACAAAAAGATGACAAATCTGGAGGAGGGAGCCATCCGTGCTGAAACATGCGAGGAAGGATTTGTCTGTCTGGTCGGGGTGCTGGGGAGTCATTAGGCAGAAAGCTCATTAAAGAGTTTAAACAGAGAGAAGCAGAGGGGAGCCTGGCAGTGTTTGTGTTCGAGGCTGTGTTCCTCCTCTCGCTTCCGACAATAAGCCTGGAGCAGCACGTCTGAGCCAGCGCAGAGACTCTCCCAAGCCCGAGTCCTGTTTCTCTGATCATCTCAGCAGCACGGCTCCTCAAAGCACATCGCTCGGTGCTCACCTCGCCTCGCCTCTGATTTACACGCTTCAGGGGCTTGCTGAACAGCTCACAGATTCACTGAGCCCAAGAACAAAAGTGTTCAAAGACTCCAGGAGCTTTGTGGCGTGGTGCGAGCTGCACGAGTACACGCTGGAGTTCTTCATGGCTGCCGGGCTTACCTGTGGCCTCGCAGTTTTGTTCCACATGTGTTTTACCTGTTGGTTCTTCTACACGTGGAGTGTTTGGAATTGAATGTACTGAAAAAATAGATGCTGAAAGCCCTCTTTTTGTCTTTGATCAAATAGAAAAATGATAATGCATTTTTTTTTCCTAGCGTCTGTCCCGCGCAATGGCAGGGTCCGCTGTTTTTAGCGGATCATTTCATCCGCATGATTTGGCACAGGTTTTACGCCGGATGCCTTTCCTGTCGCAACCCTCCCATTTTTATCCGGGCTTGGGTCTGGCACTGAGAGTTAACTCTTCAGTGGCTGGGTTGGCTCCCTGCCCAGGAATCAAACCCGGGCCGCAGCAATGAGAATGTGGGATCCTGCTGCTGGACCACCAGGAGGCCAGAAAAATGGTAATGCATTATTAGAATAAATAAATAAATACAATAAATAACTATAGATAATGGGGAAAAACTTTTTTTTTCTTTTTCTTTTTTTAGTTTTTCTGTAATAACTAGGTTTTCCTTAAATAAATAAATAAACAAATAAATAAATAAATAAATAAATAAAACTTTTTGTATCATACTCAAGGTCAAAATAATAAGAAAATAATATTTAAGTATGGATATGAAGAACAATGACATTTTACTGAATTGTCAGCTTTTTTGTGGAAAAATGAATAAAAAAATGTTTTTTTTATTAATATATTTTTGTGTTTATTTAATTGTTTGCTGCTTAGAATTAGTGTATTATTTCTATGTTTAAATAGTTTTTAATTAAATATATATTTATTAATACAGGGGGAAGAAATGAAGTGGGCATGACCTTGGTGCCTCTCAGTCTTAGTAATGGAATGTGGGAATTGCCTGAGCCCTAGTGAAGGAGGCGTGGCCTCTTTAACTATCAGTCTTCTTAAGGAAGGCATGGCCTGTTTAATGATCAGTCTCTATCAGAGAGCTGTGTTTTCTTAAACAATTGTTTGTTTGTTTTTTATGAGGAAGGCATGGCATCCTTAACTGTCACTCTCCTTGATTGAGGTGTGGCCTTTTTAACAATCAGTCTCTATGTGAGAGGCGTGTTTTTTTTATTGATTGGTCTTTATGAGGAAGGCATGGACTCTTTAATGATTGGTCATCATAAGGGCGGCGTGGTCTCTTTAATTAATAGTCTCTATAAGAGAGGTGTGGCCTCTTTAACTGTCAGTCTCTTAGGGAGGCATGGTCTCTTTAACTGCTAGTCTCTTTGAAAGAGACATGGCCTCTTTAACTGCTAGTCTCTATAAGGCGTGGCCTCTTTAAGTGTCAGTCTCTCTGAGGGAGGCATAGTCTCTTTAACTGTCAGTCTCTTTAAGGGAGGCGTGGCCTCTTTAACTGTTAGTCTCTATAAAAGAGGCGTGGCCTCTTTAACTGTCAGTCTCTTTAAGGGAGGCAAGGCCTCTTTAACTGTTAGTCTCTATAAAAGAGGCGTGGCCTCTTTAACTGTCAGTCTCTGAGGGAGGTGTAGCCTCTTTAACTGTTAGTCTCTTTGAAAGAGACAAGGCCTCTTTAACTGCTAGTCTCTATAAGGTGTGGCCTCTTTAAGTGTCAGTCTCTCTGAGGAAGGCATAGTCTCTTTAAGTGTCAATCTCTTTAAGGGAGGCATAGCCTCTTTAACTGTCAGTCTCTTTGAGGGAGGTGTGGCCTCTTTAACTGTCAGTCTCTTTGAGGGAGGTGTGGCCTCTTTAACTGTCAGTCTCTTTAAGGGAGGCGTGGCCTCTAACTGTTAGTCTCTATAAAAGAGGCGTGGCCTCTTTAACTGTCAGTTTCTGAGGGAGGTGTAGCCTCTTTAACTGTTAGTCTCTTTGAAAGAGACAAGGCCTCTTTAAATGCTAGTCTCTATAAGGTGTGGCCTCTTTAAGTGTCAGTCTCTCTGAGGAAGGCATAGTCTCTTTAAGTGTCAATCTCTTTAAGGGAGGCATAGCCTCTTTAACTCTCAGTCTCTTTGAGGGAGGCGTGGACTCTTTATCTGTCAGTCTCTTTGAAGGAGGTGTAGCCTCATTGACTGTCAGTCTCTTTGAGGGAGTTGTGTTCTCTTTAACTGTCAGTCTCTATAAGAGAGGCGTGTCCTCTTTAACTGTCAGTCACTGTAAAAGAGGTGTGGCCTCATTAACTCTTAGTCTCTTTGAGGGAGGCGTAGCTGAATTAAATGTTAGTCTCTATAAGAGAGGTGTGGTCTCTTTAACTGCCAGTCTCTTTGAGGGAGGCGTGGCCTCTTTAACTGTCAATCTCTATAAGAGATGTGTGGCCTCTTTAACTGTCAGTCTCTTTGAAGGAGGCGTGGTCATGCACTGCAAGTTACAGTGTGTTTTAAATCCGTATTTCATACACTGGATTGTTGATCTGCTTGTAGCTCTGCTTCGTATCTTCTCAGATATAGATGCCTCCGAGATCAGCAGCAGAATATTTCAATGAGTCTCTCTGTCCTGTGCCCCCCCTTTTTTCACCACACACTGAAAAGCCCTTTAATGTCCACCATTAATATGCTTTTACGTGAACTTTAAAAGATAATTGCTATCTTTAAATTCCCCTCAAACCCTCCAGCTGGTTGAGTTTGTAAAGCAGACGGGCCGAGGGAGACGCCGAGCACCTCGGCTCACCCATTTATCAAAGGATCTCATTAACAGAGACAATATTGATCCAGCATTGTGGAGGGCTAAAGCCAGTGGGAATCCAGCAGCCACGTCCTCACATGCATCAAGTCAAACACGTCTAATTAGACGTCTTGGAAGTTGTCTATCGTGCCATGGTTAACAAGAGCGGTCATCCAATGCACTCGGTCTATTCAATCAGCAGGCCAAATAGTATTAATCCAAAGGCCGGGGTTGCGTTCGGCAGCTGAGGGAAGGTCACATGACAACAGAGGGGCAAAAAAAAACGCTGAACTCTTATACAGTGCTGGATATGAAGATGTGGAGAGGAATAGATGTGTGTAATTCACTGTAAAAACAACAAATCCAAAACAAATCACCTTCTATGTTGAGAAAGTAAGCAAGTAACCCTGCTTGTAACTAAGTGCACAGGTAAGAATATAAGTAAGTAATTAATTAAGCAAGAAATGCAGAAAGTAAACAAATCCCAGAAAATGCAAACAAGCAACTAAGCAAGTGAGAAACTAACCAAATATAAGCAAGTAAGTAATCAGTTAAATGTTGTTGTTGTTGTTGCTGTTGTTTCGGCTGCTCCCTGTTAGGGATCATCGCAGCGGATCACTTGGTCCGCATATTTTGACTCGGCACAGGTTTTACTCCGGGTAACCCTTCCTGACGCAACCCTCCCAATTTATCTGGGCTTGGGACCAGCACTGAGAGTTAAATAATCAGTTAAATAATTAAAGTTAAAAAAATAAATAATTTGTGATAAATAAAAGAGTCACAGAGTTTAGTTATTTTCTGCAATAATCCTAAAGTTAATGGAGAAATCCTACTGGCTTGTTGTCTTGGGAACCGGAGAGATGATAACCTCCGGGTCGGACTACAGTAATATCTCATCCCTGCAGCACCATATTGTTTAGCAGGTTTGGAAAGATGATTTGGAAAAAGCCATTTTTCTGGCATTTATTTTTTTATTTTTTATATCAGACTGGAAAGAATGAATGTAAACTCGCAGCTCCATCCATCAGGAGTTTGATCTTGTTTGTAGTCCCTCTTTTCCTCGTGCTAAACGTGATCCAGAGACAAGACCAGACCAGACAGCATGAAGGCCTCGCTCTTATATTCCCCATGATTTTCTCCTCTCTTATGTCACATCTGAGAGCTTTCAGGACGGGAAACAAGATGGCTGGAGATTTCAAGAACGTTTAAAAGGTCACGCAAGCAAACAAATGCCAACGGTGTCAAGCGGTTTCTCTCCGGAAAATCACTCTGCGGCGAGCAGACAGACTTAATATTCAGAGTTTCTGTTTCTTTTCAAGTTTTTATTTATTTTCTCGATAGAAAACAGGTCTCATATGAGCTTGGCCTTTAATTAAACGTTAGAGGATTGATTATTTTGCCACGGCTGAATAGGAACGAGGCAAAGCAACCTTTCAGTAACAATGAAAACATTTTTAAACGTCTGACAAAACAATTGAGAGATGTGTTTGCGCATGCTGCTTGATTACAAATAGAAATTGTACCTCCACCCCGACACGACGTTTGCTTCGATTGTAATACAGATACGAGAAATTATACAATACTCAAGGAACGAATATTTTCAATTACACTCCATTACAGGTGGCAAAACCCAGGCCAGGAACGAGTGAAGATAGACGGAGAAAGCTGATCTGTTCATCTACAGTGTTGAGAAAAACATTCAATAAACAGATTTCCTCCTGAAGAGAAAGAGGAAGAAATATAGCATATCAGCGTTAAGGTTCTGTCACCTGACACCATTATAGCCATGCATAATAAAGTTAAAGGAAATAAAAGACGTAAGATGCAATCAATTTTCATGGTTTTGTGAAAAAATATTCTCCTTTTTTTCCTGAAATCCAATTTTTGACCAATCAAAGAAGTTAAAAGGATGTCTGAAGCTGATCATGAGGTTTGATTTTATGCTTGAGTTTGGGCCTGATTTGGTTTGTGTGGGCGTGGCCAGATTCAAGGCTTGTCTATTACTTTACCATTTGTCTAAATAATCCTCATGTGTTTGGTGTGAATAAGGTTATTTTACTGCTCCTGATCGAGCCGGTGCTTCCTGGTCACATTTGATCACGTTTGATCACGTGAGTTTCTGTGAAATCTTGTCTGTGGAAATGCTAATGTGAAATCATTGCTATAAACAGCAGGTGTGTCTCCCAGTCTGGTCGAATCTGGTCCAGTTTGTACGTTCGGAGAATTATAATGTTAAAAATCAATGGAAAGTATCCTTATGTCTGTGGTTTCCCACCTTTTTAAAATCGGTGAGGAATTGAAAAGTTTTTTTTTTAATCTAAATTTAATTTTTGTATTGTTAAACTATGTACAGTCTAAAACAAAACCAAAATCAATTTTATTTTGATTCCCAAGCAACAACCATTGTTACACAGTTTATGACGTGACTAGCCACCTGCTCGTCTGTGATGGAGCGAAGATGTTTTCAGACTTGACATTTCATGCCCAGGTTCCCGTTTTGAATAAGTTTCCCAGAAAGCTTCAAAGAAAGGTTGACTGCAGCCGAGCATCAAATACCGTGAACACAAAGTGTATTGAGACGAGCCGGGTCGAGCTTTCAGAGCGTTTTTAGTCCAACTTTTGTCATCACTCACGTCACCTTTTGCTTTTTTCTTCTCGGCTGCTTTCAACGCTTCGTAGGATTCACTCGGGGGGGCTGTTGACGCTCCAGAAAAGATTTTTAGCGTTTTTTCGCTGACCAACTTAAATATGAATAGGAACAAATATAGAATTTGTTACTATATATAGAATACTCGGAAAAAGATGGAGCAGAGAAATGTTCAGGTTTTTTTTTTATAAATTACACACTTTACTTGTTTGGGAAATGAGGATTCCAGAAACATTTACGATATTATGTGCGATGCTGATCTACTTTTTTTCTTTTTTTTTTTTTTTTTGTCTTAAGAAACGTTTGGTTTGAACAGAAATTATTCGTTTGGGAATCGTGGGACACATTTGTTTTGAGAAATATTATAATAATAGATTTTTTTAATTCTCTTACAAAGTTTAATATTTATAGCCAATCATGATACACATACACAGACTTGTTACTTGTTGTAAAATGTTTAAAAATTGGTGTGACTTGAATATTCTGTAAACTTTTCCCTCTATATTTATTCAAAATTTGTTCATAATTTGAAAAAAATCAAATCAGGTTGTTCAGCCAAAAACATTACCGCTGTATTTTGTGGTGCACATGTGTTGATGATGGAGCGTCTTTGCCATGGTCCACTCCACAGCGGAGGTTAATATGAAGCTCATATGAAAGTAGACACTCAGGAATTTGTCGTGTTTCAGAAGGATTTCTGTTTTTAGCCTACTAGGGGTAATATCTTCATAAAAAAAGATGAGATGCTCTGAGTGCTTGTTCATGTAAAAAGCAGCTCAAATTTGATCTTCAACCAGTAAAATTCTGTGTAAGGTTATCCAACAGAGGGAAAAGCACACGGCTAAAACACACTGAAAGCTAACAGACTCATTTTAGATCAGACTTGAGGAAAATCTCCCATCAGTCAGAATGGAACTGGTAAAAAGAGTTAAATAAAGGTTTAATTACATTTAAGAAACTTTTCCACAAATGGGATTTGTCAACAAAGCCACATTTTTTTTTTTTTTTCAGCGTCGTAGCCCGGATTGAATTCCGGGTGTTTTTCGTCTGGAAGGAGCTGACAAATCTCCTACACAATCCGAGGAGCTAGAGTTTAATAAAACATGCCGGAGCTGTTCTGAGGCTTCATGGCTGGGTCTGCGGTCGTGGCGTTTCAAAATAGGATTCAATCTTTGAGCTGTGGGTGTTCTGTGATGCACAGCAGTAGCCTTCGACACTAAGCACACGCTTCAGAGAGCGGTCGTAATGAAAACAGAGCTGACGCGACGGTGTCCTGATACGGGTCGGAATGTTGGGGAGCGAGCAGATAAAGTGTGCCAATAATTACAGTTTACGCTTCGCAATTATAAATATGCATTGGGTTTCTATCTGGGAGTCGACGTTGCCTGGACGCGGTGAGCTGTGCAGCCCTGAATCTCATTCCAATGAACTCTGACAAGTGAGAAGACGGAACTGGAAGTTTGTCAGCGTAATTAGATATTTATGGAATAATTTGCAGCTTACGACAAGCTTGGAAAAGCAAGGACTGAGCTGGGGGAGCGAGCCGGAACTGAGGATTATACAGCAGCTAGGACAAGAGGTTTAGTCTGTTAGGTGACGAATGGCATCAAATCTATTAATGGAACACACTGCGTGTTGTGCTGCTCCAGGAAAATAATCAGTCAGAGACTGGACTGATGAAGCAGTTACTCTTAAACTCTTACACCATAACGTTTATTACAGATTATTTTCCTTTTCTATTTTATTAATTACATTATCCATTATCCTTTTTATCCATTTATAGTTGCATTTCATGTATCTCTGTTTTGGTTTGTTTTTTTGAAGTTAGACACAATTTGCGCAGCTTAAAAAAAAGCACTGAAACTGGAGACTCCTTCAATAAACCTATAACACGTTTTTTAATCCCTGTGAATGAGCTGTTGCTATAGAAACCATAACAAATCCCATTAAGTGCATTAATTAATTAATTAGTTGTTAATGGTGCAGTTATAGAGAATTAATCAACATCTTTTCTGACTAATCAGAATCCAGAATTCAAAGCCATTATTATTAATATTCTCTGTTAAATTAATAATGTTAATATTATGATGTTGTAAGTAAAGAATTTGTCCTAATTGGCCTAATTGCCCGCGTTTTGCTTCAGATTTCTTTTTAGATTAACTGTAGACTGTGTATTTGTTTCTGGTCACGCCAAATCTGTGCGGAAAGCCAACCCTTGCGTGCATATACGAGTATAAACACATAAACGATCAACACTCAGCTCTTGTGTTCCGCCGTAAAGCCTTTCTCAGCTGTGGATTTTTGTGAGTTTGGTTCATGCATGTAAAGCTGTAGCAGATTCTGTTTCATTCGCTGCACAAATCCCATCTCGTCTGCCCTGTCCAAAGTGTGAGGATATATATATTTATACAATAATATTCTGAGAGAGAGAGAGAGAGAGAGAGAGAGAGAGAAGTTCCACATTTGGGTTATTTTTATGGCTCTCTGTTATGCAGGGCGTAAATGAGGCCTGCAGTGCAACATTTCTGGAGTCATAATTCCAGCTCGGGTTGAAGCCTCGAATTAAATCAGGCAAAAAAAAGTCCTGTTGCTTTCCTCAAACTTCATGACAGTAATGGGCTATTTTGTCAACATAATGCCACGGTAAATGGGGCGGGGTAATGGCCGCCTGCACTGATTGAAATGGAAAATGAAAGGCAGGTATGGAGGTTCTGGGACGCAGCCCATTTTGAAGCCTGGCCTCCTAGCGAATTGTGTGGGGGGTTTTTTTAGTGTGTGTGTGTGTGTGTGTTTTTTTCATTCACTTATTGGACCATGCTTCTGGATAGCAGAGCTGTGAGCCGTGAGGCCATTTTCCCAGAACTGGATATGGTTGATTTAGCTTCGTGCTTTCACGCTGATGTATGAAAGTTGAACATTTCTGTGCACTTTGGAGCTTGAATCAAGTTTTTAATGAAAAGTCAAACTTTCATCATCACAAAGCCTGACCATGGTTTCGAAAAGATTTCATTCATTCGTTCTGTTCTTTTTGGCATGGTGTAGATTGCTGCAATGTCACTATCGGTATATGAAGCCAGATCTGTGGGCGTGGCCTAAACCTGGAGTAAAAACAACAGCAGTTCCTTTACCTCAGCAACCTAACAAATTTAATTGGTTCTATTTCTGAAAATATAAACTATTTAGTAGTGCAATGTAAACCAGCACAACCCTGACCAGGCAGTTACTAATGATGAATGAGCTCTAAATGTCCCACACAATGACACACGTTCATCTTAGTATTGTTTGTCGTTCAAGCTTCATATCTGACAGTTCTTCATCCAGAACATCAGTGCATCTCTTCTTCTCCTCCTATCTGTATTTATATCTGTTCATTCTGATCATCTTCATCCCTAATATGGATCTAACAGATCTGGATATCATATCCCTGTCATCAGCGAGATCGTTCACGTTTCAGATGTTTTTGTCATTAAAACATCAGAGGATGGAACCCCAGTCTCTAAGCAGCTCACACGAGACAGCGCTGTGATATGACATGACATTTTACCGAACCTGAATGGAAAGAAAAATGAGTTTGGACGTCCACCGGAGGTGATCGAGCGCTGAGTGACAGTCTGGGGGAGAGGAGTGTCTGAGGAAGCTGCTGATGGTTTTATTCTCTGCTTTTTATAAACTGTTTTGGGATTGTCACTGGAGCTGGAAGGCAGTAATGAGGGTGAGGCCTTTCTGTCAATCAGCTTCAGGGAAAAAAGGTGTGGCCTATGTGTCGGTCAGCATCAGTGAAGGAGGTGTGGCCTGTGTACCTGTCAGTTTCAGTGAAGTAGGTGTGGCCTGTGTGTCGATCAGTTGCAGTGAAGGAGGTTTGGCCTGTGTACCTGTCAGTCTCACTGAACTAGGTGTGGCCTCTGTATCAATCAGTTTCAGGGAAAAAGGTGTGGCCTGTGTGTAGGTCAGCATCAGTGAGGGAGGTGTGGCCTGTGTATCACTCAGTTTGAGGAATAAAGGTGTGGTCTGTGTGTTGGTCAGAATCAGTAAAGGAGGTGTGGCCTGTGTACCTGTCAATCTCAGTGAAGTAGGTGAGGCCTTTGTGTTGATCAGTTTCAGGTAAAAAGGTGTGGCCTGTCTGCCGGTCAGCATCAATGAAGGAGGTGTGGCTTGTGTACCTGTCAATTTCAGTGAAGGAGGTGTAGCCTGTGTGTTAGTCAGTATTAGTGAAGGAGATGTGGCCTGTGTACCTGTCAGTTTCAGTGAAGGAGGTGTGGCCTGTGTGTTGGTCAGTATTAGTGAAGGAGGTGTGGCCTGTGTAACTGTCAGTCTCAGTGAAGAAGGTGTGGCCTGTGTGTCGATCATTTTCAGGGAAAAAAGGTGTGGTCTGTGTGTCGGTCAGCATCAGTGAAGGAGGTGTGGCCTGTGTCCCTGTCAGTTTCAGTGAAGTAGGTGTGGCTTTTTTTGTCGATCAGTTTCAGGGAAAAAAGGCGTGGCCTATGTGCCTGTCAGTTCCAGTGAAGTTAGCAATCTTGTTATTTGATAAACTTGGTAAAGAAACAGATCAGTGTTAAATAATTTACAGCTTTTTATCCTGTGAGTCTAGTTCAGAGTAAAACATTTAATATAGACACTAAATACTCTGTATATTCGTGACGTCACGTGCGCCCCCCCACCAGAATTATGGGTAATCACAAAATTTTTGCAACATACACATGTGACATATCAAAACGCTCAGCACAATGTGGCGAAATGCATCACGGACAAGTTTTGGCACGACAAGTACCACTCACATTCTCTTCAGGAAAGGTACGTCTTGTTATGTATATCATCCAAATCCAAACTGCAAAGCGTAAACTCCTCTGTTTCGAAGATTTGCACTGGAGACTCCTTCCAGTGAAGATAAAAGTGAAAATAGAAAATAAAGTATCAAAGAAAAAGCAGGTCTTGATTTAAATTAGGATTTAATATGAAGCTTCTTATAGATGTTACGTCAATGTTAATGGAAATCTGTCCATATGCTGGCTTTAACACACACACACACACTCACACACACTGGGGAGATGAAAGAATCACACACTGATTGAAAGCTGTTTGTTGTGTGAAGCAGCAGATTGCATTGCCTCTGTCCTGATTTTCAGGCACGAGTAAACAGGTGTTGACAGGAAACATGACTAATCTAAACTCCTGCAGAAAAAGAAAAAAATAAACAAGTAAAAGCGCTGAACACTGACCCTGCCCGAAACCCGTCTCTACATGGTGTCCTCACTTGGGTAATTTATTCGGCATCACGTGCAGACATAAGTGGAATGAAGACCTCCTTGACCTGTTCTTCTAGGCAAGGATAGGAACCACTCTGATTATTTATTTATTTATTTATTTTGATAGAAAAGGTCCATTTCCTCCGGCACTAATGTTGATTTAAGAACTGGAGCAGACGATAAATTATGGAAAGGGTCCATCATCGCTTACGCTCTCCGAGCCTCGCCTGCAGGATTATCCAGATTTCATCAGATTTTATTTTGTTCTAGATAAATGAGAGTGAATGAGAGTGTGTGTGTGCCCTGCGATGGGTTGGCACTCCGTCCAGGGTGTATCCTGCCTTGATGCCCTATGACGCCTGAGATAGGCACAGGCTCCCCGTGACCCGAGTGTAGTTTGGATAAGCGGTAGACAATGAATGAATGAATGAATGTGAGGAAGTGTGTGGGATGAGGAACACGACCATCAGCATTCCGCAGGTTTCATTCATAAACATTTACAGACTTTGCTTATTTAAATGGCATTTTTAAAAATAGTTTAACAATCAAACTTACTTGATAACGCCTATATATATATATACAAAAAATATATAAATATGAATTAAATAAAAAATCTAAATATATGACACAAGAAAAATAAATCATGAATTACTATTTTATCTGATAGAAAAAAAGTGAATTCAAATTTCGTTATTGTTGTATTCATGCAAATGTTTTATTGTGAAAAAAAAAAAAATAAATAAATAAATAGATACATAAATAAATAAATAAATATACCTGCAAACAAATAATACATATTAACTATTATTGTTTTTAGTAAAATTGTTTTATGAATAAAATTGCATGGTACAAAAACATTTCTGTAAAAAAAAGCCATTCTTTGCAGAATTTATATTTTGATTTAAGATTTGTAGTGTAATTTATTGTATGCAAATTTATCAATATTTAAATACAGGTAGCATCATTTGAGTAATTGAATAGACTTTTAGCAAGTAATTAGCTTGGAAAATTTATTTATTTATTTATGTATTTATTTATTTATTTATTTATTTATTTATGATTCACCTTCCATGGTTCAAAAACAAATTTTAAATTTTATTTCTGTTTCTACAATCACTTTGCAATTACATAAAAGTCTTAAAGCTCACATTCTAGCTGGATAAATTATTAATATCTTATTTCATACTTCATATTTCTCAGTTCCTTAGCATTACTATATTCTTTCTCTTTTTTCTTTTTTTAAGAATTTCTTTGTTAATTGAGTGTGGAAAATAATCCAATTTTGTTGTCAAATTTGCTCCCCCACAAGAACTTCACTTGCTAAGTAGCTAAAGTAGCTATGTTTTAGCTCAGACTGTTACACAGCGCTGACATTGGAGATTTCATTATTGTTAAATAAACATCTCCTTCCAGACAGTAAACACACTGTTTATGTGGAGCGTCTGCAGTGAAGCGCTGCTACGTCTGCCTTATTTTCAGTGCGGTTTGTATTGTGACAGTTAGAGATTAGCATTTGGCTAGTTTAAATCATGCTAGTTGACATCTGTGAGATTCTGAATAAAGCTGTTGTCATTTAGCTGTTAGCTGTTGTTTACTAATGTTCTCTGTTACCTCAGTGAAAGAGGTGCTAGTTTACCTTCAGGAACTAAAAAACATTGTGAATATGAAATTTGAGAATTTCAGTTCTGAAACTTTTTTTTGACATTTAGTTTCATACTTTAGGTAAATGTAAGAGTTTATAGCATCCTGCTTTACTTTGAGTGACTGTCTGTGAGGATTTATTTAGACTTTTTGCACCTCTGTTATTAGCTGGAAATATGCCTAGCATCTGCATGATTTTTTTTATTTTTTTTGGCACAAGCTGTCAGTTTGTTCCAAAATCTGACTTTTACTCAAACACATGTTCCGTGACCTCAGACCAAGCAACTTGTGCGACGTGAGCGATGGTGCGGTCAAGCCTGAGCACGGGCAATTGAATCTCGCATTAGACATTGTCGAGGTTTAACATGCTGAAAAATTTCCTGGGCCAATCTCGACAGCCGAGTCATCCATTACCCCAGGGTTCAATTTCCTCCCTCGAATTTTGCCCATCCACCATTAGTCTCTCCTCATTAGGGCCAAGCTTAGGGACGTTTAGGGCCTTATTACATGGTGCAGGCTAACGTGGGCTGTTTTGGTCTCACAGGAGAGCAGCAGGGCAAATAAGTGTCACCGTCATGATATCTTTAGCGCTAAGGCCACTGCTGTAGCGGTGCTAGCTCAGCCCGTGTAACCTGCTGCCAATTAGATGGAGGAAGAGTCACTGCCTCAAGCTTCCTCCTCTGCATTTCGACTAAATTTAGTACAAAGACACCGTGCTGTAATTATAGAGTGCAGGTGACGCAGCTAGTTCAGTTTATTCAGGGTTTCGTTTTGGGTTAATATGCTAACACTGCTAATTTGCTAGCTGGTAAACGTTTCATGTAAGCTCGAAGACTAATTAAAACTTTTGAGCTGAGTCAGCGACAGAGTTCCAAATGTGAAAAGCAGCAAGAAGTGCCAAAGTGCTAACGGCTAATACCATAGCCATGCAGTTAGGACAGAAATTAGCAAAAGTTTTTTTTTTTTTTTTTTTTTTTTTTTTTTTTTTAAAGCAGCCTAATCAGAATGAAGAACTTTCTTACAGAAGTGTCATGTGCTTCATATGTGGTTTATGGAAACTTCACACATTTTCAAAGGATAAATTAAGAAACATATATTTCTTTACTTTATGTATAAAGCATTTAATTTCACGCATTATTCATGTGAAAATCAGTTTGTTCAGCATGTTCAGCATTTTTCCACATCAATTTAATTCAATTTAATTTTTTTCCTTTTTTAAACTGCAGTAATTCATTTATTACTTATTGTTTTATTAATTAAATCTTATAATTTATCATTATGTACATGCATGATTTTTAAACAATTTATTCATTTTTATTTTATTTATTTTTGCATGTATTTTTTACACTGGTAATTTTTTTTTTAATAAATTAATTTTAATTTTTTTAATTTAATCTTTTTTATTTTTTATTTTTATTAATTTTTCTATATGTTTTTAAAAGCTTGATTCATTTATTTTCCTTATTAGTTTGACTTTTTTAATTTAATTTTCTTATATATTATTTTCTTCTTTCAATTATTCAAAATTCTTTCAATTCTTTCTTTCAAATATTTTCATTTAAATTCCTTTTTTTCATTACATGATTATTGGCTTTAATTTATTAATTTGTTAACTGCTTTTATTTATATTATTCACAGTGAATGTTTATGTGTAATTTCATTAATAATCATAATGTATATTATGATTATAGTAGCACAAACTCACCTAGCACTTTATTAGGAACACTTCACTTAGTGGGACCTCACTTTGTTCTCAAAACAGCCTCAATTCTCATGGCATGGATTTCTCGAGATGTTGGAGATGTTCCTTTCAGGTTCTGCTGCAAGCTGCAGCTTTCTCAGGAGAATTTTTTCAGGTTACAAATCTCCTGATCTTCAGACCAGGATATTTTTCAGTCATCATGATGAGTCTGTGCTCATGATAGCCTCAGATTGCTGTTCTTGGCTGACAGAAACGGAACCCGATCTGCTCAGCCTGATCTGTTGTAGCTCCTCCACCTCCAGCTGTGATACGTTGTTTGTTCTAACATGCTTTTCTGCTCACCATGGTTGTAAGGAGTGATTATTTGAGTTATTATAAACTTCCTGTCAGTGCTTCATCCTGCAGTTCCTCCTCTCACAGGATGCAGATCTTGCAGGAGATCAAAAGTTTCTGAAATACTTAAACTAGCACTAAATCTGGCAACCAAAATCCATACCATTGTTCAAGTCACAGATATCAGAATTTTTCTTAATTCTGATGTTTGATCTAAACATTAATTCTTGAAGGTCTTGATCTGCATCTGCAGGAGTTTATGTATTGTGCAGCTTCCACATAATTGGCTGATTAAATATTGCCATTAACACGCAGATGCACAGGTGTTCCTATCCAAATCAGTTGAGCTCACATGAGGAATATGGTGCAGTTGTGAATGATGCAATCTACTGACACGTCTTTGTTCTCAGCAGAACAGTAAGAGAAGATATGAGAAGAGATATGAAATATGAGATCCTCCGGGACTGGCACGGCTTCAGCGATTTGATGATCTGAGCATCTGGTTCCTGACGGATGCTTGAGGAATTGCCTTAATATCCCAGTGTTATAAATATTTCCTGGACAAATCCTAGAGACCACATCTGGATGCTTGGCATGTGTGATTCTGAAGTAATTAACCATGTCTATAGGCTAGAACTGGAGGTGAGATCAATTCAGCGTCCTGAAATAGCGACCAGATACTGCTAGAAGTTCAGAATATGATGACAAAATGCTGTTGTGGCACGTAGAACCAATAACACAACCCTGGCATCACATCAGTTCATAATGGCTTTGGATGGATTGCGTGCTGCACGTGTCAGGAAGCTTTTTATTGGAATGTGATTATTGATGCCGTGAACTTGACTTTCCTCGTCGTACCCTTTAACCGAGGATCTCACTGGTGCTATAGGAGTTTGCCTGAAACCACCACATCTGATACGTTCTGCTGACTTCAGGATAACGGAGAGTAGAATTACACCCAGGTGGAGAGAGAGAGAGAGAAAGAGAACAGAAGGTCTTATCTTGACAGCTAGGGCAATGGGAGAAGCTTCAGTGTGGAGGTAAAGCATCTCAGGAGCTCTTTTCACAGTAAGATTTGTTAGCAGTGATGGAAAACATGGGGTTTGGGTCTTTTTCCTTCTGCAACCAAAGACCCATGAGTGCTCACTTAATACATTTCTTCTAGATTCTGTCTATATACTGGACATTGTGAAATTTCTGGCTGGTTTTGTCAGATGCTAGCCTGCTGAGTGCAGTGTAGAGCCACACACACTATGATACTTTGTGTCAGGGTCAAATATAGTACAGGAATATTATTAAGGTTGACAAATCTATCGACTCATGGCAACAAACATCTGTACTGTTTCTCCAGAAAGTGTTTCAAGTCACATCAGTCAGGTCAGCTGATCCATGTGCACATCTGGATCTTCAGACTGATGTTCTATACACCATGTGGTGCTTGAATCTCTATCAAATGACTAATAGGTTAGTATCACTAATGATGTGGTAGCTTAGTGGTTAAGGCATTGGACTACTGATTGGAAGGTTATGGGTTCGTATCCCAGGTCCACCAAACTGCAACTACTGGGCCCCTGAGCAAGGCCCTTAACCCCAAAAATGCTCAGTTGTATAAAAAATGAGATGAAAAGTCGCTCTGTATAAGGGCGTCTGCTAAATGCCGTAAATGTAATGAATCCCTATCAAAACCCTACTGAATCATTTTATGGTCTTTAACGAATCTCTAATGAATCCGTACCAAAATCCATATTAAATTTTTCATTGAATCTTTATTGAATCCTTATCAGTTCCATACTGAACCCCATGACGAAACCCTATTAAATCCCTAAAAAAATCCTCTTTGCATTTCTAGTGAATCTCTAAATTTGAATCACTGTTCCATCCCTATTAAACTCATAATGAATCCCAATTGAATCTTTTTTTTAATCTTTATTTAATCCTTATCAAATCCCCTTTAAACCCCTAATGAATCACTATTGAATCTCTGTTTATATATTTAATTAATCCAAATCAAATCCCTTCTGAACTCCTAATGAATCACTCGTTAATATTTACTGAATCTGTATCGAATCCCTGCTGATTCCATATTGAATCCCTAACAAATCCTTACTGCATTTCAAAAGACTCTCTCTTAAATCTCTATCAAATCCATACGAATCCCCGGCAAATCTCTGACCTATCGAATCCGTTTCAAATCCCTGTGAAATCCTGATACGATCTCAGGGAAGTGCTTGATGAATTCTTATAGATTCTTTATTCAGTTGATTGTTGATTCAGTATAGAATTTAACTTACATTTACGTCCACTCATGTCTACTACATCATTATGTCCTCATGAACTTAGCTTAGATAAATTAAGCAATATAAACGCATTTTGTGGATTTGTTAATGCTGTGTTTAGAAACAATTCTACCATTATTAATTTAGAGGGAAAATGTAGCCAGGAATTATTGTAAGCCGAGGAAAAAAAATCAAAAGGGTTAACATTTTTTTTTTAATGAACACAAGCAATTAACACCAACCAATGAGAAATGTGTTTTTTTGTGTTGCTGTTTAAATGTATAGAATTCAGCCGGTGCCGAGCGTGTCCCAGAACTGGAGCTCGTGCCTCTCGCCTAGTGCCTATGAGAACGCCAATTAATTTAGCATCCAACTTTAACCGAGTCCACTGGGTCAGACGGCATTCCTCTCTCCTGGTGCCCAATGAGGCGTTTGCGCTCCCCAGCTGGGAAATTAATTCCACTTTCGTCTCGCAGTTTGTGGCTCCGTGTATGTGTCTATGTTATGGAAAAAATGGGTTCTCATTAAAAATGTATGGTTCTCACTGCGTGGTTATGCATGTGCATGGAGTGTGATGCTGATGGAGAGTTCAGATGCAGGTTGAAGGAATTCTCAAGCTGAGTTACAAAGTTTTGTTGTTGTTATTTTGGATGTGCAACAACAACAACAAAAAAGAAAGTTTGCCACATTGTTGGCCCATTTAAAGAGACATCAGGTGCACCTCCCACTGGCCCTGCAGACCTCTCCTGAGGTTTCCATCTGCTGCTCTCCATAAAAATCTGCTTCTATTAATTCTCATATCATTGCCATGATGAGCTTTCCATTTGAGCAATAAAAAACACATAATTAAGGATTCATGAGTGTTTCCACATTTTATATCGTTACACAATTGGTCTGACGTGGACTCTGACTGACGTGTTGGATTTTGTTTGGATTTAATTTACAGAAAAGACGTTGAATGTTGTGACATTTTTTTGCACAGACCTTGAGTCGGTATTTGGTAGAATCAACGGATACAGTTCGTATATCTCTGTCCACTTTGTAACACCAGGATTCTGCTCATATTTTCTTGGCAAATTTGATCAAGCTGTGTCAGATTGGATGGAGAACAAACTTTAGAGCCACATATTTAATTGAATTGAATTGAATTTATAGAGCGCTTTTAACAATGGACGTTGTCTCGAAGCAGCTTTACAGAAGTATAGAAACATAGAAAAATGTTTAAAGTTAACTTACTGTTTATCTCTATCATTTATTCCTAATGAGAAGCCTAAGGCCATGGTAGTGAGGGAAAACTTCCTGAGATGATATGAAGAAGAAACCATGAGAGGAACCAGATTCTCACGGATGAATCTCAACCAGTCTCAAGCTTCGTCCTGGTGACCGGATTTTTGTTTTCAGCTAAACAAGCTGCTATTGTGCCACATTCTTTATTTTTTTATAACAGATTTGTAGCTTTTTTTATGAAAGTACACACCGGTGTACATGTGATTACTGATTACTGGCAACTAATTTAGATGGCAACTAATTTAATCCTTTTTAGCAGAACTTTACATTTTTTCATTATTTAATTTAATAATATATTGTAAGCTGCAGTTTCCTGTAGAAAAGTAGAAAGGGGGTCAATACTTATGCACAGAATAAAATTTGATGATCTTCCATTCAAAATCAGATTATGTACATGCCGCATTTAAACCCCTTCAACACCGTCTCCTTACTCCCACCCTCTTTAACCACCGTCAACCTAATTACTCGTTAAAGCTTATCATAACTGCACCTGAGCGAACTTGTAATGCGGGATGTCATTACAGGTCGAACCCGATGCACATGCCAGTGCAGGGTTTTGTTAAACACACACCTGTGAACTCTTTCTCCTGCTCTCTTACTCCAACACGCTCTAAATAAAGCCCTCGCTAGCTCCATGTGCCTCCGAGCGCCTCGGGCTTATTAAAGATTTCACTTAATTGGGTTCATGCAATTATCCACAGTGTGTATTTAGAGCCGAAAGGCATTTCGTAATGTTAAGAAAATCGTGCTTACTGCAGATCTCATTTACATTTATCTCATATTTTCATTCAGGGTGCGTTAGCCTCGTGTGTGTTTAGCAGTGATTTAATTACTACTTGGGAAATGAACAAAAGCAAGAAAAGCACAGAACGACGGAAGGATGAACCTATGAGAAGACAGAGACACACTGAGACTGATTGGATACATGTTCAAGTGACACCTGGATTTATTGTTTTAATTATTTTTTATCTTCCATATATCAAAAATCATGATCACAGCTACGGTCATGTCCTTACAAATGCTATAATGTTAGCATCCAAGGTGAAAATATATGTAACACACTCAAAAAGAGCTTTATTTTACTCACGCCAGATGAGCCAATCGACATAGGAACCAGAATGATTGACAGCTGCATTGATATTCCTGACAGCCTAGAAGCCCCGCCCACTTTCTCAATCTCACAGTATTAATCTCTCACCTTATCTTGATTTTTAATTTCCTTTTTTTCCCATCCTGGCTTCTATACATATCCTGGCTTGTATACATAGAATATTATTAGAATATTATAGACAAATATAATAAAAATATACGTGTATGTTTGACCTGGATAACTTCCGACGTGTTTATGGTGAACAGCAGATTTTTTATTAGTACAATTGGACGAAAATGAAACTACAAAATGCCAGATTTGTCGATTACAAACATTTTAATAATATCGATAATTAGAAAGAGATTAAAAATGTGGTTTCATGTGCTTAGAATTCATAAACAGCATCTTACAATGGATCTATAACCAGGAAAAAATTAATACATCGTTCTCTTAATTAATGACCTTTATAATGTTTTTAGAATGGTTAATAAGCACTAACGATGCTTTATAATTATGCACAGGGCTTTATAGGTGATTAGTCATTATCAGCACAAGGCGTTATTATGAATAGTTAAGACTCATGGTCATAAGTTATCAAGGCATTACTTACAGCACGTTAATAGAGTTGATTAAAATGCTAACAAGGAATCATTGCGGGTTTATAAATCACCTAAGCGCTGTTATAATGATTTTTATGAATCCAGGCTTTGGAGAAAGTGTTACTGTAATGATCTCCAGCAGATGTTTCAGTGGCCTTCGGTTATCTACGACTGCTGAGAGACGACCGAAATGCGAATCGTGAGCAGGTTCAAATGGATCCTGAAATAGTGCTGATTATTCAGGTGAATTAGAAATAAAATTGTTTTGCACTTTATGCATTTTATGACATATGACGACGCTGAGCGATGCGCAGGACGAGCCGCCTGTGTTCAGGCTTTAATCAGGTGTTTAACTTTATTTTATGGGTCTTTCAAGGTCTTTCCTGCGTAGAATGAGATGTGAAAGGATAAAACAAGCGAGTGAATCAAATGACGTCCATTTGTGTAGTTCAGTGATGAGGAGCAGCTCTGATAGATAGATAGATAGATTGATTGATTGATTGATTGATTGATTGATTGATTGATTGATTGATTGATTGATTTATTATTAATGATTTGTTGTCTATTGTGGGGGGCACGGTGGCTTAGTGGTTAGCACGTTTGCCTCACACCTCCAGGGTTGAGGGTTCGATTCCCGCCTCCGCCGTGTGTGTGGAGTATGCATGTTCTCCCCGTGCCTTGGGGGTTTCCTCCGGGTACTCCGGTTTTCTCCCCCGGTCCAAAGACATACATTGTAGGTTGGCATCTCTAAATTGTCTGTAGTGAGTGAATGAGAGTGTGTGTGTGCCCTGTGATGGGTTGGCACTCCGTCCAGGGTGTATCCTGCCTTGATGCCTGAGATAGGCACAGGCTCCCCGTGACCCGAGAATAGATCAGATAAGCGGTAGACAATTAAAGATGTCCATTGTTTGTGGAAAAAATATAATATATTTTTATATTCAGGTTTCTTTTTTTGTTAATTAATTTCTCTATCATTTCTTGATAGATAGATAGATAGATAGATAGATAGATAGATAGATAGATAGATAGATAGATCGACGGACGGACGGACGGACAGTCAGATAGATAGATAGATACTCATCTCTAGGCATCATCATGGAAGATAACATATTAGATACCATAATATTAATATAAATATAAAAATAAAGAAAGGAGACTTTATCATCCCTGTGGTGTAGCATTAAACAGATTTCTCTTCCTAGCTCTGGTTCAAACTTCAGTCATCAGTTGTGTCAGTTGATCGATTACGTCTGTAGTAAATGGAAAATAGTGTGGATTTTATTTTATGGGGAAGAAATAAAAAATCCAGTCAGGCTTCTACATGGTAATATGCTGCGAGTTGAATGGATGTAAGCCTAAATTGAAAATTCAATATCGTACTGAGGTAATTTCAAGCAACTCAACCACAAAACAGCGTCTAATTTCTGCCAATTACATTGTTGGAACTGGTTCCACTGAATGAAACAAATCTTCTTTTCTAAGAAAACTCACAGTTGTATCCCATATGTCTTCCCGCCATGACAATGCAATAACCGTGTCTCGGTTCGCTCGCTCTGCGCCTGCGTTTCAGGAGGAAAAAAAGAAAGAAAAAGTTTCTCGGGAGTCTGAACAGAGATAAAGCTTTTGTGTGTTGTGATATCAGCAGTACACGGCGAATGAAATGACCTCATTACGCTATTTCCAGCAGCCAAAGCAACAGCATCAGCAGCGTGTCACTTCTGTCCGCGTCTCTCCTCCGCATCCGCAGCCTCATCCTGACCGCCGTTACATCAGCGCCGCACTCTCCCTGTAACACTGTCGGGTCAGTTGCACCATTCTGCATGATGTGTGTATTCATCCACGGGCTGTGCGAAAGACCTGAATGCTGTGTATATCACCTCAGCTCAGATTTCCGCTCGGGGCGACGCCGATCGAGCTTCCTGATAACGCTGTCGCAGAGCGTTATTACCCAAAACATTGCAGCAGCAGGTTTAAAATGCTTGGAGGAAGAGAATTGCTGGAAAAGAGGCCACGCAATATTTCGGCTGTCCCCATAAACTGGTTGCTTTATGTCTTACAGAATGTATTAGGAAATTTTGAATTTTTTTTATATCACAGCTATTGAATGTCTCATATATTCTGCTACAGTGCTGGACTTTATACATGTCCTGCTGTAGTAAATTTACATAGTGCTATCATTTCATTTTTATAGTGGATTTTTTTTTTTTATTAAATAATTAAACCTTGAGCTTGAACCTTAAGTGTCATAAGACTGACATATCCATGTTATAAACATGCTGCAGCATGTATCCTGAGCTGTCATTGGAACATCATATCATATTGTCACAGAAAAATTATAGGAGTAATTTGGTACTCATGGTTAAGAGCCCCTGTATCATAAGACTGACATAACCATGTCATAACATGTCATAGATTGTAATAGGATCTGTCACTGAAATATCATAGGAATATCATAAAAATCTTAGGAATATTCTAGAAATAATAATATATTAATCATGTGCTGAAACATTTGACTTGAAACCTGTATCTTAAGACTGACATATCCATGTCATAAACATGTTATGAAGTGTCGTGATATGTTATAACATTTGTCATAAAGCAGTTGAGTACAACAATGTTTCCATCAATCATTATGAAAATCTTTTATTAGTTATGTAACATGAAATTGCTGTACAATGAGGCATGAGGTACCATGACATGTTTATAACATGGTTATATCAGCTCTATGATGCGTACATGGATACAAGGGTTTCCAAAATGAGCTCAAAAACAAAACCTGGAATATAGCCAATCAGGATTAGGAGGTGTTTCTACTCACCTGTCAATCATCAGAATGCCCCACCCTCTTTTACTAGCATTCAAGCTTATGAAGTAGGTTTTGTGGGTGTGGCTTTGGGGGAGCCATAAAAGGCAGAGAGTATTTATTTAATGATTGATTGATTGATTGATTGATTGAAAATAATCAGCTCACCCAAATGAGAACATTCCTTTCTTGTAGAATGATGAAAGTGACCTTATTCTACACAGATATATGGGTAATATAAAGTAATGGCACCTTTAGAGCCCAGATGTTCTGCTGGTGAACAGAATTATGGGTAAGGAGACATGCTGATCAGATCTTTCTTAAGTAAGGATTATTAGAAGACAGCTGTTTTTACACTGCTTTTATTTTCTGTCTTATTTTATAAGAAGTTATACACCTACTGCCTGGTTATAGCTGCTATTTTAACAGCCGTTTCATCTGCCAATTAATTTTGCATCAGAATGAAAGTGATAGACTGAGAAGAGCGAAGGTTCCACAGCAAATTAGTTACACGTAAGCTGTGAGGAATAAAAAAGATCTCCACAGACTGCAGTTCAACAGGAAAAAAAATTTAAATATATAAAAATAATTAAAAAAAACATAAATAGGAAATATGTTATTATTTTTTTATTATTATTATTAATTTAAAAATAATAATAATAATAATAATAATAATAATAATAATAATAATAATAATAATAATGATACTATATTATTATTATTAATTAATTAATTAATTTATTTTTTATTAATTGTTTTTTTTATTGATTTATTACTCTAAATTTCAGGAACATTTTGAATGGTATCCCACGTTTATATCTATGTCTATGTAGTTTCCGTGGTGACAATCAATACTCTTGGCCAGGGTTATTAAAGTTATTACAGAAGTGGAAAATAAATCAAATTGATGTTATTCTCTTATATAGAGCGTTATTAGAATCATGCTGCATTAAAGGAAAAAGGGATCTAATAAATGTTCAAGATTTTTACGTGATGTTTCGGCGATGAAACAGTTCGGCAGACAGACAGACAGACAGACAGACAGACAGACAGACAGACAGACAGACAGACAGACAGATAGATAGATAGATAGATAGATAGATAGATAGATAGATAGATGGGCAGTTTGAGAGTTGGATGGATGGATGGATGGATGGATGGATGGATGGATGGATGGATGGATGGATGGATGGATGGATGGATGGATGGATGGATTGTTACGGGTAGCAGGGCTGGGGTTGAACCACTAGGGGGATCTCAGTAGGGGTTTGTCCTGTCATGTCTGTTTATGTTTGTTTCTGGCCATGTGTGTAGTTAAGCCCCGCCCTATCCTAATGTGTGTTGATTGATGCTCACCTGTTCCCAATGTTTCCTGATTATGTTCTCTATTTATAGTCCTGTCTTTATCTGCTTTAGTTGCTAGTCCTCGTTTGTGTGTAGGCCGATGTAGTGTCGTGGTTTCTGTTTCCTGTTTCCTGTTTCGTGTTCTTGTCTCGTGCTTTATGTTAATAAAACCCCGATTTTTCACGGAAGCTTCGCGTTGGGTCTGTTATATCCTGCCGGACACTACCGGCCGTAACAGGATGGATGGATGGATGGAGAGATAGATCGAGAGATAGATCAGGCATCATTGATAAATAATGTAAGAAACGACAGACTGCCCCAACCCAGATTCCACTCCACAGTACACATCTGAAGGAGCTCATTCCCAAAAAGGCTTACATATCATATAGAAATATGTTTAATTATCTGTAGGGTATTTTTACATTGGCTTAAAGCAGCCTTACCAAACATTTAGAACACTTAATCCAATCAATTATTAGTATGGGAGCGGCAGCAAGACATCAAGGACCATCACTGAACAAAGGGTATACGTGACCATGATTACCATTCAGTATTGCTCGACCATTTGGGTGATCACACCTGTAACAATACCAAGCCAAGGTGTACGTGAATGCGATTACCATTAAGGACATCCGGCTAGGCGACAGTATCACCCAGCCATTTGGGGGATACTCAGTAATTTACATTTAAAGTGAAACTCATTTAAATTACACATGGGAAACACTGTATAAAATGTTTGAGCAGGATTTGTTCGGGGTTCTTTTCGACTCCGATGAACCCAGAGTACTTTATGTAGTTTGTCACTGCGATGCTGCAATAAATTGCAATAAATAAATTTCTTCTTCATTAAGATCTTCGACGCTCTTCGTTTTATTTTTCTTACAATAAACAAACATTAGTTTAGCAAACAAACAAGTAACTACATAAATTATATAAATTATATATTTTTATTCTGTTGTGCTAAAAGCAACCTTGTACTTTATTTATTTATTGTTTTAAATAAATAAATTCTCCTGTATGGTTGGTTATGTTAAAACAGAAGAATTAAATCATTTAAATAATTTAAATATTTTACCAAAATCAGTTATTGAAAGAAAGAAAGAAAGAAAGAAAGAAAGAAAGAAAAAATTAAAATATTAAAAAAAGTAATATAAAGTAAATGTTCATGTTGCTAAAAATATTTGCTCCTGTATTATTTAAAAGCTAGATACTAAAATTGTAATAAATAAATAAATAAATAAACAAACAAACAAACAAATAACTAAATAAATAAATACTACTACTTCTACTACTACTACTAATAATAATAATAAAAGCCATCAATCTGAAACATCTCTTCTGAACCCCATTAACCCTAATTCTTCTTCTCCAGCCATTAAACTGGAGCTTGAACTCTGGAATCTGTCCACATTTTCCCTTGTATCAGACAAATCAGGAGGATAAACTCGCTCTAAATCATCTTTCCCATCGTGAAGTGGCCCTGTGACGTGTCAAGAAGCTCACACCAGGAGGCGTGAAATCCGTATTTCAGGTCCGGTGCAAGCCGGCTTCGACTCTCGACACCTGAGATCATAGAGGAGGAGGTCGGGGCAGCTGTCTGCCTGATGACAGGGATGAGAGCAGCTCCTACTCTCTCTCTCTCCCTCTCTCTCTCTCTCTCTCTCTCTCTCTCTCTCTCTCTCTCTCTCTCTCTCTCTCTCTCTCTCTCTTTCTCTCTCTCTCTCTCTCTCTCTGTCTAGTGCTCAGCAGCTTTCAGGCTGAGACTACTCATTGATGCATGCGTTCATGACTCCTGGCCTCTGCATCCAGGGCCTCGGAATAAACCTCATCAAAGCGAGATGTGGAGGTCTCTCTCGCTGCTTTCGCTGCACTTCTCTCACGCTCCCTGAGCTGCCCGGGTAAAGGTCACGGCTTTAAACGTGTTGAAGGAAAGTTGAGGCTGGTGCGAGAACGCTGTGAGTTATGTTTAATGTCAGTCCCTCGGGCCCTGGCTGGACTTCAACGAGCCACGCTACAGTATGCAACCGACAACCGAATTAAAAATGAATGCTGTAGCTCTGTTCGCTGTGTGTTTTGAGCATGTTAAATGTGGACCATATGACAAAAAATAATCATATTTTATTTAATGATTCTAAACATTTTTTTTTTTTTTTTACATTTTTTCCTGAATAAGAATCATTTGTCATTTATAAAGTTCAGTTAATACAAATATTTAACATCATGTCAGCTGCTTCCTGTTCTTTTGTAATACGTTTTAAAATATTTTTCATAAATGAAACATATTAAAAATACTTTTTAAAATATTTTTTAACAAAATGTGTCATGATATCATTATTTAAGAACTTTTAACAAATTTATTTATAAATAAAATGAAATATTATTTTAATTTATGATGAAACCAATTTAACCCTGATAAAACAAAAATCTATTAAATATGCTTTAACATTTTAATAAGTTAAATGCAAACACTTAACATAATTTTAGCTGCTTTCAGTCATTTTTAATACTTTATAAAATATTTTTTTAATAAATTATTACATTTTTTATTCTAAAAATGTGTCATGATTTGAGAATTAAAATTTTTATACTTTTTGCAACAAAATACTAAAATAAATGAATTTTAATCATTTATAATAAAACGTGTATAACCCCATTGAAAAAAAAAATCTATAAAATGTTTTAACATAACACAATTAAATATAACTATTTAACATCATGTCAGCTGCTTCCAATTATTTTCGATGTTTAAAAATAAATCTGTATATTTTTTTTAAATTGAAAGAAAAGTTATTAATATTTTTGCAATAAAAGAAAATATTATTTAATTAAATACAAATATTTAACATCATCTTAGCTGCTAAAAAAAAACATTTAGCAAATGTGTTCATATTTTTTGCAATAGAAATAAAACATTATTAAATTAAATACAAATATTAACATAATTTTAGCTGCTTCGAATGGGGGCATTGGTGGCTCAGTGGTAGGTTTCTCGCCTATCATGCGGAAGGCCCGGGTTCAATTCCAACCAATGCCTCAACCCCAGCCACTGGATGCAGTGCTGGTCCCAAGCCCAGAAAAATGGGAGGGTTGCGTCAGGAAGGGCATCCGGCGTAAAACTTTGCCAAGTTGTTGTGCGGACCAGTTGGTCCGCTGTGGCGACCCCGAACAGGGAGCAGCCGAAAGCATCTTCTTCTAGCTGCTTCGAATCAGTTCGCAATACTTAAAAATAATTAAAATACGATATATATTTATATATTTTAATATTTTAATGTATAGTTCAGAGACGCTGTAGTTTCAGGTTGCAGCGTTTGATTGGTGTCATTATTGGTGAAAATCGTCCAGATCGCTGTCATTATGCGTCATCTGTTCATTAGTGCGACAAAGTCTCGCATCACTAACGGTATTATAATGATAATGATATAAGTCTTGTCATGTTTGTCAGTTTTATAAGCATATACTAATGATTAAAATCTAGCAACTCTTTCATTTATTTATATATAACTGAATCTCTTATAAACACACAGCTCATGCTAACCACAGAGCAGAAACGTTTTACTTCCTCTGACGCGATATGATATTCACCTCTATGTAATAAAAGTCCGAATGTTTCTCTGACGTGTTTAATATACTGATTACGCGCCGCATTTCTCGGTATGTTTTGCTCCAGTTTCATTTCTGAGATGCAGCACAGATGAGATAACGCAGCAATTTTCCACCTCCGCGAAGATCAGGACACACTGTTTCATATCACACCATTCCAGAAACTGCAATCTGATCTTATTCCATCTCTCCACTCTGATTCATCAGCAGTCATTTGCACCTTTAAATAAATAAATAAATGAATAAAACTCTCACTGGTGATTTGAGTGCTTTAATGTTTCCCTTCTGGCATTTCACGCTGAAGCATAAGTGTTGTGATGCTGAGGATTTCAGATATACAGCTAGAAAATGGCTTTGCCTTTTATTGCTTTATTGCTGCGTAGCTCTGACACCTGTTGAAATGGAAGGTAACCTTAAGACATGCCATTCAGCTCCAACACAATGTTTGTGCTTCCTTTTGCTCTTTCTTTAAATAGATGAATGAGTTATTTATGCCTCATACCACTGCGCTGCTGAATTCTGGATTCTGATTGGTCGGAAGGGATTGAGACATTTTTGAATGATTTTTTTTTTTTTTTCAAATGCAGTAAGGAGAATTAAAAAACATATGTTGTTTAAGTAAGGAATCTCCAGTGTCAGTCATAAGTGATGGATAATATTAATTGTAACTATAAATGGATAAAAAGTATGGTCTTTAATCAATAAAAAATGGAATAAAAGGAATAAAACTCTTCATGACGTCGCAGTCATGTTTTATTCCTTACACGTATGTGCAGTGTATTATTGCATGGATTCTAGTCAATAGATGAAATTAAATATTTGTAAAAGTTAATGTTGTCTCTTACGGTTATATTAATACATCAAAAACCTTTATATAATAATAAATATATATTTTCTACACAAATGTATCCCAAGTCCACCTTAACCAGAGAGAATATGTTTGACGAAAGACGTGTAGTTGATGCATCCGTTGGCGTCCTCCTGCCCCGCCATGAGCCGATCCACCTCGTCCTCGGTCATCCTCTCGCCGAGCGTGGCCAGGACATGCCGCAGTTCTGCCCCCATGATGGTTCCGTTACCTTCTTTATCGAAGACCCGCAGGCCCTCGACGAAGTCCTCGAAGCTGCCTTTATTCTTGGACTTGGAGATGTGCTGCAGCATGGGTAGGAAGGTCTCAAAGTCCAGCATCTTGCTGTTCATCTCCTCGGGCCGCGGCTTCCCGAGGACCTTGAGGACGTCGGCGTTGGTGGGGTTCTGCCCGAGTGCTCGCATCACGTCTCCGCACTGCGCGTATGTGATCTTCATCTCGTTCTTCGGTGTGCGGTCGAACAGCTGGAAGGCTTCCCTGAACTCCTCGATCTGTTCGGCTGTGAACTCCAACATCACGCTTTTGGGGTCAAACGCGGGCTCTTTGGGCGGCTCGGGTTCAACCGGAGCGGCGGGAGGCGGCGGTGCTGCCGCGGCCTCCTTTTTCGGCTCGGGCTTCTTCGGCTCGGGCTTTTTAGGCTCCGGCTTCTTGGCTTCTACTTTCTTTGGGGCCATGGGTGCTATTGAAGAGAGACTCTTTAATCGCAGCTGGGATTATTGTTATGTTTTGAGGTCAGGAAGAGCAAGAGGGGTCAGAAAGCTCAGGCCACAGAGAATGAGATCCTCCGGCCGAGCTTTTATATCGGCTCGCCCCAGGGAGGACAGATTAGGCCCTCTGGAGTCGGTCCTATGGAACTCTATAAAAGGAAGAAATCCAAAATAGATCAGGCTGGACACCATGCCAGACAATGAGCTATTGTTCTCAGCTGCTAACACAATCAGACGAGTCCCATCAGCTGGAGCAGCTAGAGCAGGTGTGCTAGGATAAATCAGCAGGTCAATAAACATTTAGATTCACAGATATTCAGATACGTTTTCGAAAACAATGCTGGAATGCAAGCTAGCATAAAAAAAATCACACATTTTAACATCCTTTATTATAAAACATTCATTTTAATGCTACAGCTTTAAAATGCAAGACTAACATCGCTACCAGTTTAGCATACATCATTTGCCTCATTCTTATATATATATATATAAATCTCATTTTTTCATAATATACATCCAAATATGCCCTTTTTTTGTATACAGTGCATGTACTTTTCTATCTATCTATCTATCTATCTATCTATCTATCTATCTATCTATCTGTCTATCTGTCTATCTGTCTATCTATCTATCTATCTATCTATCTATCTATCTATCTATCTATCTACCAGTTTAGCATACATAATTTGGCTTGTCCTTATATTTAAAAATGTACCTTTATATTTAAAGAAAATCAGATTTTATCTTTTATGTCATAAATCTAAATCTCTTTATGTTCAAGATTCATTTCATTTCTTTTTTTTTCATAATATACTTCCAAATACACCCTTTTTTGTATACAATGCATGTACTTTTCCTTCTATTCTACCTTTTCAGTCCTTGTGCACACAGATGAAACGCATAATTCATCATGAGTCACGATAAAGTAGAGCAAAAAAAAAAAACCGAGTATAGAGAGAGAGTGAAAGAGAAAATAAAGCCGTTTAATTTAGTTGCACACAAGGTTGCTGGGAAACTGCCTTTCCAGCACTCACGCTGAAATTATTTTGGGCGATGCATACTTTATGACTTAGCCTAAGGCAAAGTTGAGGTTTGAAAGTTTGAAGCGTCTGCCAGATTTTTCTTTCTCTCTGTGGATTCGCCCATCTTCCTTTTTTTTTTTTTTACTTTTATTGTTATTATTTTTTCACGGCTCCCGATTGACAAGTCTTTGTACAGTAATAACTCCAAGCGACAGGCAGCATGAAGATACATATGCTGAGAAAACCTAATAAACTCCCTATATATAAATATAAATATAATATATACAGTAAGGTATTCTCAGAGCTGATTGATTGATTGATTTACGTTCTCTAAAAGCAGCTAAAAGCAGTATTTACACGCTTGCTCTGATTTGTTACTGTTTCCATAGTAACAGCTCGTTCACAGGGACTTGTACGGCGGACGGGTCGCCGGCTCGGTGAGGGTTAGATCTGTAAGGAAGTGTTGATATGACGTGTATGGAAGGAGTCTCCAGTTTCAGGGCTTTGGAGCTGTACTTTTGAGTCATCTTCAGGACAGAGCAGGATGCATGTTTTTTAGCTGTGATTAAGTCAAAGCTCTTGAGTTTGTTTTGTTTCCTGCAGAAGTCTGTCGCCGGAGTGTTTATTAAGAGAGAAGAGTTGATTCATTAAAACCCTGTCAGTGGTCTGAATGACTCCCACAAGTGGGTGAGAAGTGCAACGAAATTGCCAGCGATCTCTCTTTTTTTTTCAGTCAGACTGAAACATGTTTTTACTGGACTGGAAAAAAATCCGGCTGAATTTATTTAATTTAAATGCACTCATTTATTCCATGTGATTGAACAGATTTTTACATCTATCTATCTATCTATCTATCTATCTATCTATCTATCTATCTATCTATCTATCTATCTATCTATCTATCTATCTATCTGTCTGTCTGTCTCTATCTATAGAATTACTATAAATTACTAAACAAATGTCAAAAAAGAAAAAAAAAAGAAAACTGACATTAAATATTAATATAAATTATAAATGTCAAAATAAAAATCTTTTTTTCCACAGAAACAATGAACATGATCTCATTATAATAAATAAATAAATAAATAAATAAATAAATAAATAAATAAATAAATAAACAAACAAATAAATAAATAAACTAATTAACTAGTTAGATAATAGTTAAATAAATTCACTGAAGTACATCATCTTTTTCCCAGCTTTTATTGATTAACAGTAGTTCAGTTATTTGGTACATTTTCATAGTTAATTTGGTACATAGTTTCATGAACCTTTTATATTTATTAAGTGAAACTTTTTTAGTTACTAAAGATTTTATTGAAAAGATTTTATATTATATTATATTATTACTATTATTATAGATTACTGAAGTTTTACAGAATGTCTGATAAATGTCCAAAGATCATTTCCATCATTATTACATCAATACAAATATGCAATAATGTTGCTTGGCTCTTGACAGCATATGTGAGTCGACTCTTTTGTGAACGAATCACTAGAGCGAGTGAAACACAGCTACTAATTTCAATGTGATCAATAAACGTAACGTAAAGTAACGTGATCAGAGAAGTGAAATATTTTCTTCTCTTCAGATTGTCTCATTATTTTCACTGACTTCTAATTTATTCTACAAAGCACTAAAAACATCAGAGTGTCTTGTGGATGCTGTCACCCCATGAGTTGCGTAATTGGCAAAACTTTTCAGCCGGCTCTCTATCCAGCCTTATAAATATTTATTTGGTGATGGAGAAACTCACGTTTTTTTTTGTAATTTGCCTGGAAATGAGGCTGCGGAGCTGGAAAGCCTGGTCGGTACTTGATGGAGGCACGTCGAGAGCCACTTGCTATCCTTACAAATCTTTCATTCGCCCCCGAGAGGTTAATCAATGTGCAGTGGAGCAAATCGATGGCGCCGCTCAATGACAGTGGAAAGTAAGCATTATTATCAACTCGCTCTATCTATCCGGAGCAGAAATGTGACAGAGGAAAAAATCAGAGGCGAAAGATGTAAAATATTTGCTTACAGGCCAGCGTCAGGACTAAACCGAGTCGTGACGTTTGACGCTCACGCAGGCGAATTGACCGTAAGTGCGGTGACCTCTCTTGATTAGCCGGTGCACTTCACGGCCGCGCCACAGACAGCCAGAGAGCCGGAACACAATCAATATTGTTTTCTCTGAAGGTGCTACAGTATGTGGGATTTCACAGCCGTCTCCATGACAACAGAAAGCCGGCGGCCGAGTAACCGTCGCGGCGTTTTATCTGCCTTCGTATTCAAAAAGCTCCCTGAGGATGGAGTGTGGCATGTGTGGCTTTTTCATGCTCATGGCTAAGATTGATTTTCTTAAACATTTATTAATTGATGGATTATTAAAGGTTTGGAAAAACTGGAAAAACCATCATTTAGTGTCCTTTAGATTTACTCAGAGTAATAGAGTAGAAATGAGAGAGTCAGATCTCAGCTCGGCAGAGTGACAGTTTGTAAGTAAGTGCACCCCTCTGCTCGTCTTGACCTCTTCGACGTACAGTGTGAATTTGGTGAAAATCTGAGAACATTGATTTTTTTCACCCAAAAAAAAAAAAACATGAAGACTAACTGCTTCCATTTATTCAGCAAAAAAACCAACATTCTGATTTTCACCAAATTCACACTATACACTAAGGAGACAAAGACTAACACAGAAGTACACTTAGCTTCTTCCTGTCACACTCCTGAGCTGAGATCTGAGCGCCTCAGTAGTATATTTTATGCACACGGATGAAGTGGGAGTTAACTTGTGTAATATCCGGAATTTTATGTTAACTTATAGTATACATTTAAATTAATGATCTCAATCAATACCACTTTCGATCAAGTTGTTAAGGAGTTTATTGTGCAAGTTATGATGTAGCAGAGTGGGCGTGGCCTAGCATCCGTTTAATATAATAATATATGTGTTGGGTTTTTTCTTAGGATGTGTCGTGAGCCGGAGAGAGAGATGGATTCTACAGATGATATTTTCTTCATGCTCAATTTTACACTGGTTTTTTTTTTTTATTAAACGATGATGGCTAAAATTTTGTCCATTTTTTGTTACATTTATTGTTTATTTATTTTCCTGGAAATCTCAATGGACTCCATAGTGAATGTGGATAAGTGCTTTAATGGAAAAGGTTTATATGGATATCCTCTTCTAATAACGTTAATTCAATAATCATTGTGTTGTTTTTGTACTTTATTTTTTAAATAAAACTGTGATGTTGTTCTGTTCTGGAAAAGGACAGGATTTATCAATATACACGATTCTGCAGCTGCTTTATTACATTCATGTGGGGGATCTTTTATAAAAGGTACTCAGATCTCAGCTCAGAAGAGCGACAGGGCGAAAGTAAGTGCACCCCTCTGCTTGTCTTGACCTCTTCAACGTACAGTGTGAATTTGGTGAAAATCTGAGAACGATGATTTTTTCACCCAAAACATAAACATAAAGACCACTTACATTTTTTTTTAGCAAAAAAATCAACATTTTCTGATTTTCACTAAATTCACATTGTACACTAAGAAGACAAAGATTAACACAGAAGTGCACTTAGTTTCCTTCCTGTCACACTCCTGAGCTGAGATCTTAGCGCTTTACTTCTACTCTGGATCTGAAATCTGCTCGTCCTGGCTACTGTTTTTTTTCCTCCATAACATTGAGAGGCTCTTTTCTCTAATCAAAACCTGACTCCAAAATAAAACCCTAAGAAGTGAGAAATTTGACAGCAATATTACGGCTATGGAATTCTCCAAAAACTGGAAGTGGTATGATCCGTGCACTCGTTCAGCTTGGCCCAACAAAACATCAACAGAGGAATGCTAACCTGATGAAAGGCTTTTTTGAGGAACAGCTGCCACTTGTCTAGTCCAAAAGAGAGTGTGTGTGTGTGTGTGTGTGTGTGTGTGTGTGTGTGTGTGTGTGTGTGTGTGTGTGTGTGTGTGTGTGTGTGTGTGTTTGTGTGTGTGTGTGTGGTGGGGGTGGTGATGGGTGACTGAGGCTCTCCTGGGTTTCTGACTCACTCTCTAAGACCTCAAGAGCAATGAGTCTCAAGCCTGCTGTCCTTTTATTAGATCACTCAGCTCTTTTGGACTGCGGTGAAAATGTCAGGCGCGACATCACTCACGTTCACCACGGCTCACACTCTGCGAGATTCCCTTCCCAGTGTGCTCAGCTGCTCACACTAGGCACTTCAGACTCCCCCCACTTCGCCCCTCCCGGGTCACCCTCATGGCCCCAATTCGCCTTTTATCTCCATGCTTAAGGGCTCAGAAACTGGATGAATGACTAGAGCACTGGAAAGTGTGGGCGCTAACGTTTGAGTGACAGCAGCAGAGGGGGGGTGGGGGGTCTTTGGCAGTAGATGCATCATAATCCTGATATCCCATTTAATCCTCTTAGGCTGTGGGGGTCATTGTAGCATGCTAGTTGTTATAACCATCAGTTAACAGTGCATAGATGCATGCTGATGACCACAAACCAGAGAGAAAGTGTTTTTATTCTGTCCAAAAAATTGATGGATGGATGGCTGTATAAATGATTAGATGAATCAAATAAATGGATGGATGAATGAAGGCATGGATGGATGGATGGATGAATAAATAAATGGATGGATGAAAGGTTAAATGAATGAATGGATGGATGAATGGATGGGTGGATGGATGGGTTGGAATAAATAATGGATGGTTGGGGTTGGGTTTGGGGGATTGGGTGGGTGGATGGGGTGATTGGATGGATTTGGGTTTGGCTGGATAAATGAATGAATGGATGGATTTGGGTTTGGGTGGCTGGATGTGATTTGGGGGGGATGGATGGATGGATAAATGGATGGATTTGGGTGGACAGATAAATGGAAAGGATGGATGGATTTGGGTGGCTGGATAGATGGATGGATGGAGGAGATAGATGGATGGATGGATGGATAGGGTAAATGAATGAATGGATGGATTTGGGTGGCTGGATAGGGTGGATGGATGGATTTGGGGGGGGTGGATAGCTAAATGGATGGATGGATGGTTGGTTGGGATGGATGGATGGATGGGTGGTGGTGGATGGGTGGGGATGAAAAGGAAAGGTTGGATGGATAGATAAATGAATGAATGGATGGTTGGATGGATGAAATAAGAAAGGATGGATGGATGGTTGGATAGATAGATGGATGGATGAAATGACCAGCAGTATATCACTCATCAAGCCAAAATCAACTTATCTCACAAATCTCTCAATGAAATGAGGCAGTGATTTGTTTCAGTGCTACATTACACACTTAAACTGCTTATTAACATTAATACACACAGTTACACATGTAAAGAACATGCAAGCACATGCTACAGGACATAAAAAACAGCATTCAGAAAACTAGATCTTAGATTTCAATCTTGATTTGCTTTTTATATTTGTGGAAAGTCTCCAGTGCCACTGATGGTCCAGCAGCAGAATCCCATCATCATCACTACCGCAGCCCAGGTTCAATTACTGACCAGTCACTGAGGGCTTAACTCAGGACACAGAACAACAACAAGATGAAAGGAGTCTCCAGTTTCAGAGCTAAAGCTGTAACTTTAAACATGATCAGTATGGTCAGGACAGAGGAGGTGAATACTGGACGCTTTACAGAGAATTATAAGAATAATAAGTATTATAAGAGAAACAAAACACTAACTATGTCATTGATAATTTTCTTATAAAAAATTCCCATTCTCACATTCTCACTTTTCTTTCAGTATTTTGGGAAAGTCTAACCTTGACACATCTCAGATACACATACTGATCAAACACACACACACACACACACAGACATGTACACACTCATTCAGCCTCTTTTTTATGTACACACAATCAAAAGCACCACACACAGGCACTTTCCTTCTCTCTCTACTTAACAAGTCCAGACAAGCTGTCAAGCCTCTGAAAGTCTTTCCTGACCTCTAAGCTAAGGACAAGGATAATGGGCTTAACCCTCGCTCCATCCTACCCTCGTTCCTGACACACGGTTCTGATTTCACCCAGGACCAGATGGTGACGGTGTGGACAGCTCAGCTCAGAAGGATAACACACACACACACACACACACACACACACACACATACAGTATATAGCAAAAATGATGAAATGCACTGCATTAAGAAAGCCCTGGACACAGCTGGAACGACAGGTCAGCGTCATTATCTCATCATCCGTCAGCCGAGGGAACGAAGACGTCCAAGGAATCACCGTTAAACGTCTATCAGAGCTGGAGCACATGTGTAAGAGTCATTACGACGTGATAACGGTTGCAGTTTAAAGAGCAGGACGCTGAAATCTAAAAATGGAGCACATACTGGATGATGAATTCATTCTTTACGCTCACATCCGCGCTCAGAACCATGATCCGGCGATGAGGACTGACTCATCTCACGCTGCCAAAGGGATGTGAAAAAAAAAAGCAATAAAACTCAAGAATTCGACATTAAAGTTTCAATCTGTATTAAGTTTTTATTTGATCACATGATCATGTGTGAGGAATAATATCCTCTTCTTTTTCAGTTCTTAGGAGTGGCTTTAATCCTCCATAAAAATAACTTCAATACTAGTAACTGTAGATTTTATATTTCTACCAAAGCTTTAATTTGTGCTCTGAAGATAGGAGCTTCCAAAATTTAAACAACCCCCTCTCTCTCTCTCTCTCTCTCTCTCTCTCTCTCTCTCTCTCTCTCTCTCTCTCTTTCTCTCTCTCTCTCCCTCTCTCTCTCTCTCTTAAAAGTTTTTGAACCCAAACATCATGACTATCGTGACACTATTTTCCAACACGAAGCTCTTAAAAACAGAACTTTTTCTTATACATTATCATTCCCATGTGACACCACAGACCACAGCTCTGCTGAATTCTGGATTCTGATTGGTCAAAAGTTGTTGATCCATTTTCCCTGGCTCTGTCAGGACACGGGTTGCCAGACGGGGGAAAACTCATACCCGAGTGCGGGGATAGACGTCAGACAGGGGTTTATTATAAAATTACGAATATATTATAAAATAACGAAATGAACAGACTGCATTAGGGCAAAACTAGGAAGTGAAATACAGAACAAGAAACAAAAGCCAACAACATAAAACAGAGAATACCGCACATGCAAGACAACCGGTATAAACTGGGGAGGTAATTAGTGAAACAAGAGGGTCAGGTGTGCAGAGGCGGGATCGAGCTAAGGATTGGGCGGGGCTAACACGTAAACACAAAACATAAACAAAGACATTGGGTATAGACAAAAACCTACTCGAACGCCCCCCTGGTGTTCCAATAGGGAACTAACCAAGCCATCCACGACAGACAGCAGCACATAATAGGTTTCTATGGTAACAGGTCTCTCACAGGAATGCTCCATGTTAACAGATAAACAAAAAAAATCACTACTCACAGATTTTCACCAAATGCAGAGGGGTGCACTTACTTTTGTCCGGTCACACTTCTGAGCTGAGATCTGAGCGTAATTCGTTAAGAACTAAATAAATATAGCATAACGGTGAAGGTAACAATAAATGGATAAAAATGAAAAGAAGTGTTTTATTTTTTATTCTCTTCAAGCACAGGTGTAAAGTGATCTTTTTTCACATGGATTCGATATTCTCCAAAGTAAAAGTACAATATAAAAGTCACCGTTTGTACCATGTTGGAAATAAATTGCGTAACGACTTGACGAATAGAGTTATTGATTGAGATTGTTAATAAAAATCTCATTCCAGTCGGCTGGCTATCAGTCACTGTTTCAGATCTAGACATTTTTTAGCAGCTGAACGCTTGCTTGACTCTAATAAAGCAGCTCTCATGGCTTGCATTGCTCACAAATTGACTCGCTCACCTTTAGAAAATGAGCATACGCTAATACTTGGTTTTCTCATTACCTTGAAATTGATGAATTATGTCTCTTTCTGTCGTAGCCAGCGCTGGAATGCAGTACGTGAGAATATTTTTTCTTTTTTTTTTTAAATGGACATCTGTATAAACAACATAATTAAGCATGTGAGTGATGAATTGGAGTCGTTTGGCTGTATTAACGCTCCGGTTTCTTAATTTCACAACCCGAACCCTCATCTTCGTGTCTTTCCCTTCCTTTCCCGGATGGAAAATAATAGAAATTGAAAATTTACAAAAGGGGAAATGTATTTCACAGTCTACTGAAGCAAAACAGGCAATTTGAAATTAATCAAAACATAATGCAGTTTATGATGTGATAAAGAGGCGGCGCCGGTTCGAAGCGAGCGGAATACGTTTCCTGACTCGTGCCTTTTCACCGCCGCTTCCTATTACTACATTTGTGAACACCAGGACACGGATCACCTACTCGGGCCTGCCTTCAGTTTCCCTGCGAATGGAATTTCTGCTCCATGAACGGCGGAGAGAGGGGGGTCGAGTCGCACCGCTTGGTCCACACGCTTCAATCGACTCGCTTCAGTTCACACAAAAGCGTGAACCTGTGTGGTTCAGAGTAAAACTCTTAACCCGAGAAAAGTTTATTTTTGTGCATGAGGCCTGCAGGGACATTTTGTCCCAGAGATGTGACTGCTTTTTTTTTTTATTTTATTTTAATGTTTTCCTTCTTCCCTTTATATTCACTTCAATTAGTAGCATGCACATAAGAAAAAAAAATATATTAAATATAAATAAATAAATAGATATATAAATTAAATTGGATTTCCTCACTTAATACTGATAAATGTCGTGCTACTCTTTGCGGATGAACAGAGAGAATTTCCAGCCTTCAACTATCATTTAATTTTTTCCAAACAAATATGTGAAGACAAGAAGCGGGCAAATACTTTTTTCACAGCACTGTATACTCTACAGAATACGCTGATAGAAAGACATATTTTTATCTTTAAAATAGTATAAAGGTTCCTCTGTGACATATAGGATATACTTTTTTCAATGGATTTTCAGAATTTTATGCTAATTATTTATTCAGGGGCATTGGTGGCTCAGTGGTAGGGTTCTCGCCTATCATGCGGAAAGCCCGGGTTCGAGTCCCAGCCACTGGATGGGTCCCAAGCCCAGAAAAAATGGGAGGGTTGCGGCAGGAAGGGCATCCGGCGTAAAACCTGTGCCAAGTTGTTGTGCGGACCAGTTGGTTCGCTGTGGCGACCCCGAACAGGGAGCAGCCGAAAGCAACTTCTATGCTAATTATTTATTCATTTTAAAAAACAATTTCTTGCATTTTCTGAACTTTCTTTTTGCAGCACTGAAACACATCAAGTCATATTTATAAATAAATAAATAAATAAATAAATAAATAAATAAATAAATGTTATTGATCTCCAAAATACAGAGTGCATGTATGATTTTATTTTAACTACACAAATATTTTTGAATTTTTTTAACCACACAATTATTTACATTATTTAATTTTCTCTCTCTCTCTCTCTCTCTCTCTCTCTCTCTCTCTCTCTCTGCTCAGATGAGAATATTGCACTTGCTGACCTCTGGAAGTTTTTATTATTTTTTTGTTGTTGCTGTTGTTGTTGTTGTAGTTTGATTAAAATTGTAAAACTTCTGAACTTTGTTTTTTAAAGCTCTTGCTGTATAACCTCGGCCTCGGTAACACTGACAATAAAACAATACGTCGATATGTTTAGCAGCCGATTTCTTGAGATATCTATCACTATGGTAACCGCAGCAGGTATATCTCTGCTCGTTATGCTCTCGTGTCAATATTCTGAAAGTTCTCATGAAGCCGGTGGAAAGATGTTGAATTTTACGCCCAAGGAGTCGTGTTTTTGAAACCTGTCTCTCTATAAATACGTTGGTGTGCCTCTTCCTCCTCCTCCTCCTCCTCCTCCCACAACAACTAAACAATGGTGTAGTGATGACAGCCAGGGAATTTTAAGGGCTGTTATTCTGCCCCTATAGAACCCCCTGTCCTTTATTCCTCCACCTGTCCACTCATCGCTAAGAATAAGAATGATATCCTGAGTCTCCAGGGCCAGACTTTAGAGCTCCAGCACTGGAAGGAAGTTTCCACACTATTTCGGTCGTGTCCATTGCTGGTGTGGTGAGTGACGGCTATTTCTGTAGCACAGATCTGTACCTGGCTTTCCCGCCTTACACCAGGATTATGGGGCTTTTTTTGGAAGTCTGTTAATCTGCACTACACCAGGGCAGAACATATGGTAACAGTTTCCTTCAGGGTCGAGTTCATAGGGCTACGTGACACCACAATGACACAAACCTACAGAAATGTGTGTAACTGCTCATGCAGAAGCACTGATGAGTTCTTGATTCTGATTGGTCAGAAGATTTATCAGTTAATTTAGTTTCTTCAAGAGCAGTAAGTTATTAAACACGGCTTCTCAGTGGGCTCTGAAATGAAACGGTCCTAAAAATTTGTCTAAAATAGCATGTCTGAGAATATTAATGCAACGTAGGGTTCATTTTCTGATTAACTTTAACAGCAAAATAAATAAACTAATTAATAAATAGATTTTTAAAAATAAATGGCACAGAAAATAACGTTTTTATTGCTAAAATGGTAAAATTGGTAAATAAACAAACACATGAAACAAAAAAATATATAATTTTATTTTATTTTGCATTTTTCATTTTACTTTTTTTATTACCTTACACTATTATTAGTTTAGAAACTGTCAGAGTGTACCCTTAAATGATTTATTAAATGAATAATAATTAATACTAATATTCCTGAAAATATTAATGCAATTTAACTTTACTTTTCTGGGAAAACCCATCAGCAAATATAAAAAAAAAATTAAGAAACAAAACTAAATAAATAAATAAAGATTCTTATCCATAAGAACATATATATATATGTTTTTTTGGTTTTTTTTTAACTTTTATATACTTTTTTCTTTCCCCAAAACAGCTTATTTCTAGCCAAGGGCTTCATTTGCTCTCCTTCAACTTATTCTACTTGCACATGCAATTAAAGCATTTATCAGCTGAACGCTCTGCAGTTTCTACCTGCAATTGTGGAGGACGTCAGGGTGACTTCAACTGTCACTTTATTTTCTCTCAGATGAGTTAAACATTGCCAAAAAAACGATAAGAAAGCAGCCTGACTCTACAGCTGCATTACTTCATTACGCCGTTATTTGGAACACAGAGCCCCAGCGGTGCACGTTTTTCCTGGCTTTTCTCTCACATCGATTCGTGTTTGGGACTATATGAACGCTAATGTAGGAATCAGTATTCATCAGAGCTAGCCTCCTGAGCTGCTGCCGGTTCACACGGCTCATAGTCAGAAGCCAAATCAAATCTCATTACAGCCTCGTATTGCTTAATTGCTCTTTCGGCTTTGATCGTGATTTCCCAAGGTAACCAACTTTTCTAATAAACTAAATGCCTCTTGGAGAGACGCCTGCAGAGGGGCTCGGGACAATTCAGAAGGATTAGGTAATGCCGCTCCCTCTCCAGCAGACCGCTGTGCTGTTTCGCCTGGCTTACACACGACTAGCTTGAAGGCGTTCAGGACTAGATTTAATTTGAGCCTTTGATAATGGAATTAGTGACGGATTGCGACACGTGGAGTTCTTTGATGACTTTGTCAGTAAAACGCTTTAATATACGTTAACTGTGTCTTGGTTGCTTTTAATAGAGGCAGGGGGAAAAAAAGGTCTGATTGTAGCACAGAGACAGCGCTGGTTAAAGTGGTAAATGACCTACCACTGGCCTGTGATGTGGGTTGTGCCTTCTTGCTTGCAGCTTTGACACCATTGATCATACAGTTCTCCTTAATATTCTCTCACACAGTGAAGGCAAGGAGCAGAGCTTTCTCTTACAAAGCCCCAGAGTTATGGAACAACCTTCCAGTTAGTCAGACATGGTCTCATTATTTACTGTCCAGTGTCACCCAAATGAGGACGGGTTCCCTTCTGAGCCTGGTTCCTCTCAAGGTTTCTTACTCATATCATCACAGGGAGTTTTTCCTTGCCGCTGTCAGCACAGGCTTGCTCATTAGTGGCAAAATAGGGATTAAATAGTAATATATATATATATATATATATATATATATATATATATATATATATATATATATATATATATATATATATATTAATGGACACTGTCCATTGTTAAAAGTGCTATACAAATAAATTGAATTGAATTGAATTAAATTTAATTGGATCTTCTGGCTTGTGCTTTTAGTCATGCTGTCATAGCTAGTCTTGCCATACTACTGAGATACCAGTGACCCTGATCTTTCTGATCTCCAGACCTGCCCATCTTGATGCCCTACTTCTATAAGGAATCCTCATCACTTCGAAACCACTCGCTACTGCTGAGGATGGCCCCAGATGGACAGCCTAAAGGTACATTAGACTACTGTGGGTCATGGTACCACTTACAAACCATGAAGATGCTTTTGGACTGCCAGCAGTTTTGCTCTGATTGCTATGAAACCAATATTACCACAGACAGTTCTCCATCAGTGAGAAGTTCAACAAAATAGACTTCATGCTAAAACTAGAATGGAATCTCTTGGTGTCCATATGGTATACAATTATAGAAAGCTGAAAGCTGAAAGCTGCCTCAGTCAGCTTTCAGAAGGAAGGAAGTCAAGTTAAGAAGCTTTTATTGTCATTTCAACCACATATAGCTGACGCAGTACATAGTGAAATAGCTAGGGACAGAAGTTTGTCCTAGCTACATAAAGTGCAACGTGTACAACCAGGTGCAAACAGTGCAAATACAGGAAGTACAAAAACAACATATATATATAGCAGCATGACAATGTGGACTGTGCAAAAAAATGCAGCAGCAGCGGTAGAAGTAGTACAAATAAGTAGTAAACATTATATTTTGATTCTGTTCACACAGGTGAGTGTGTGTGTGTGTGTGTGTGTGTGTGTGAGAGAGAGAGAGAGTTGGTATAGTTTAAATTCTGGATGTTGAGAAGCCTGATGGCTTGAGGGAAGGAACTGTTATACAGTCTGGTTGTGAGGGCCCGAATGCTTCGTTACCTCTTTCCAGACAGCAGGAGGGTGAAGAATGTGTATGAAGGGTGTGTGGGGTCGTCCACAATGCTGCTGGCTTTGTGGATGCAGCGTGTGGTGTACATGTCCATGATGGGGGGGAGAGTCCCCAATGACCTTCTCAGCTGTCCTCACTATCCGCTGCAGGGTCCTACCATACGAGACGGTGCAATTCCCAAACCAGGCAGTGATGCAGCTGCTCAGGACGCTCTCGATGGTCCCTCTGTAGAACACAGTCAGGATGAGGGGAAGGAGATGGGCTTTCCTCAGCCTCCGCAGAAAGTAAAGACTCTGCTGGGCTTTCTTGCTGATGGAGCTGGTGTGACCAGGTGAAGTTTTCCTCCAGATGTACACCAATAATGAACTCAGAAACTATGCTGACCTGTTAGTTCCTCAGAAGCTCATGATTGCACAGCTCTTCATGAATATAAACTGTTGAAGAAAGGACATCATTAACATTTACATTATTTACTGTCCAGTGTCTCCCTAATGAGGATGAGTTTCCGTTCTGAGCCTGGTTCCTCTCAAGCTTTCTTCCTCGTATCATCTCAGGGAGTTTTTCCTCACCACCGTCGCCTCAGGCTTGCTCATTAGGGATAAATGTTGGAGATAAATATTAACTTAACTTTAAACTTTATCATTTTTTCTATGTTTCTATAATTCTCTAAAGCTGCTTTGAGACAATGTCCATTGTTAAACGCTCTATACTAATCTCAAGGTTTCTTCCTCATATACTCTTAGGGAGTTTTTCCTTATCAACATCACCTCTGGCTTGGTCATTAGGGATAAATTGATAAAATTTATACATTTAAAATGCATATACTGGATGTATATACACCGATCAGGCATAACATTATGACCACCTGCCTAATATTGTGTTAGTCCCCCTTTTGCTGCCGAAACAGCCCTGACCCGTCATGCACTGTGTATTCTGACACCTTTCTATCAGAACCAGCATTAACTTCTTCAGCAATTTCAGCAACAGTAACATGCATCATTGTGCCTTATTCACTTCACCTCTCACTGCTCACAGTGTTATAGCTGATCGGTGTATTTCTGTAAAGCTGAAAAAATGTCTAGCATTAAAACTGCTATACAAATAAATTAAAATAAATTATTTAGTTTTATAATAAATTATAAAACTAAATTGAATTGATTTATGGACTCGCAATTGTATTAAATGTGAAAGCAAATAAGCCTACAAACAAGCCTTGCATCTAAAATGTTTGGTCCAACGTAGATTTTAATTTTTTCCAACTTAGATATCAACTTAGATGCCTGTGATGTATCTGATATCTTAAAACTACTTTTCGAACTGTATAACACTAAGGTCTTGGGGTTTTAAAGGCCTTCTCCTGGTCTCACATAACAGATATGAGAATACCTGGTCATATCAAATGCAAATATAATCTAGTAAAAGCTGGTAGTTCTTGTAGCTGGTAATCAATACTTATCAGTTCGATGTTCTCTCATGTCTGAAAGTGTGGAACGGAAGCTGAAAATAAAGTCCGATAAAAATATGTTAGTCATGGCATTCCTACAGCATTAACAGAGAGCATGAGTGCGCTTAAAACCCATCCGTCTTTAATCCTAAAGCCAGTCGAAACTTCATTTACATTCATGTGATTCTTGCGTGTTCATTTTTCCTTCCTGAGCTGAAACGAGATCTCACACACTCTCACACACACTCAGTGTTTTTTTGCAGGAGTCCAGAGAACCCACTTGACCTCTATTTATGTCCACGCTCGTTAATGCTGCAGAGACCATGTTGTGTCTGGATTGCAAATCTGTAAGACCTTCAAGCAAATCAGGACAGGATGAGGGGGCGGAGTTTACTGTCATCAGTTTTGTTTTTTGGAGATATACAATCTAACAATCAAATATTTTGGCTCTTGTTTTTTGTGATGTTGTCGTTGTGTGATTATCCTACTGTGTTCACCTGTCCCGTGTTAAACCTGGGAATTAATCGGTCATTCATGCGATCTTGTTTCTGTCTATCGTACAGTTCTATTGTACAATTTATCTTTTATTAATCTCATGCTTTGCTTCCTCTTGCCTGATTTACTGGTTTTGAGACTTTGCCCATGTGTTTTCAGGTTCTTTGATTAAGGATCATCCATGTTTATGGTTGTTCGCCTGTGCTATGATGCCTGCTTGTAAATAAATAAATAAATAAATAAATAAATAAATAAATAAATAAATAAATAAATACCACTGTGTTGTTTAATTCTACACTTTCTATAAAAGCAATCATTGATATCTAAATTATTTTTAGTACCGATATTAATAATGAAACCTAAAGCATCAGCTGATTTTGATAAGTATTTGTGCACTTGTTACGGGGGCAAGTGCCCCCGATGGACCACTAGGGGGCTTCAGCAGGGGTTTTGTTTATTTATCCATGTGTTTGTTCTAGCCACGCCTTTACCTAATGTGTTCATGCTTGTCACCTGTTCCTAATGTGTGTGTAATTATGTTCCTTATTTATAGTGGCCGTCTGTCTCCCTTTCTTGGCCAGTCTTCGTCTTAGTGTATGTCCGTGTGCTTCTATGTTGTTTATTTAATAAAACCCCTGTCCGTTGTCTAACTCCGCGTTGGGTCTGCTTCCTTTACACCGGCTGCATCATCATCTTCATCACCACCATAATCTGTAGCAGCGACCCGTGACAGCACTACACTTAAATTTTTTTTTTTCTTAAAAGCATTAAAAAATACAATAAAAAAAGCACAAGTGAAAACTGGACACAGATTAAACTGCAGCTTTTTTATTGGAAAAAATAAACTCTTCCTCTTACACTGCAAATATAATAAATGTTATAAAGTATGAAGTAAATACAATAAAAATCAATCCATCCTCAATCGACCCTCCTAAAAAAAGTAAACAAATTAATTAATTAATTATCATTCATTTATTCATTGTCTTCTGCTTATCCAGAGCCGGGTCGCAGGGGCAGCAGTCTAAGTAGGGATGCCCAGACCTCCCTCTCCCCAGACACTTCCTCCAGCTCTTCCGGAGGGACCCCGAGGCCGAGAGACATAGTCTCTACAGCGTGTCCTGGGTCTTCCCCGGGGCCACTTCCTGGTGGGGCATGCCCGGAACACCTCCCCAGGGAGACGTCCCAGAGGCATCCGAAACAGATGCCCGAGCCACCTCAACTGCCCCCTTTCGATGTGGAGGAGCAGCGGCTCTACTCTGAGCTCCTCCCGGGTGACAGAGCTCCTTACCCTATCTCTAAGGGAGTGCCCCGCCACCCTGCGGAGGAAGCTCATTTCGGCCGCTTGTATCCGGGATCTTACCCTTTTGGTCATGACCCAAAGCTCATGACCATAGGTGAGAGTAGGAACGTAGATTGACTGGTAAATCGAGAGCTTCGCCTTCCGGCTCAGCTCCTTATTCACCACACCAGACCGGTACATAGACCGCATTACTGCTGCCGCTGCACCGATCCGTCTGTCAATCTCACGATCCATCCTTCCCTCACTCGTAAACAAGACCCCGAGATACTTAAACTCCTCCACTTGAGGAAGGACCTCCCCTCCACCCTGGAGGGTGCAAGCCACCTTTTTCCGGTCGAGAACCATGGCCTCCGATTTGGAGGTGCTGACCCTCATCCCAGCTGCTTCACACTCAGCTGCAAAATGCCCCAGTGCATGCTGTAAGTCCAGGCTTGAAGGAGCCAACAGGACAACATCATCTGCAAAAATCAGCGATGAAATCCTGTGGTCCCCAAACCGGACTCCCTCCAGCCCCTGGCTGCGCCTAGAAATTCTGTCCATAAAAACAATGAACAGAACCGGTGACAAAGGACAGCCCTGTCGGAGTCCAACATGCACTGGGAACAGATCTGACTTACAGCTGGCAATGCAAACCAAGCTCCTGCTCCGGTTATATAGAGACCGAACAGCCCTTAACAGAGGGCCACGGACCCCGTACTCCCAGAGCACCTCCCACAGAATGCCACGAGAGACACGGTCGAAAGCCTTCTCCAAGTCCACAAAACACATGTGGACTGGTTGGGCAAACTCCCACGAACCCTTGAGCACCCTGTGGAGGGTATAGAGCTGTTCCAGTGTTCCATGACTAGGTCAAAAACCGCATTGCTCCTCCTGTATCCGAGGTTCGACTAATGGTCGGACTCTCCTCTCCAGTACTCTGGAATAGACTTTCCCTGGGAGGCTGAGGAGTGTGATCTCCCTATAGTTGGAACACATCCTACGGTCCCCCTTCTTAAAAAGAGGGATCACCACCCCGGTCGCCCAGTCCAGAGGCACTGTCCCTGACCGCCACGCTATGTTGCAGAGACGTGTCAGCCAAGACAGCCCCACAACATCCAGAGACTTAAGGTACTCAGGGCAAATCTCATCCAACCCCGGTGCTTTGCCACCAAGGAGCTGCTGAACTACCTCAGTGACCTCAGCTTGGGTGATGAATGAATCTACCTCTGAGTCCTTGGCCTTTGGTTCCTCTATGGAAGGCGTGTCAGTGGGATTGAGGAGATCCTTGAAGTATTTCTTCCACCGTCTGACAATATCCCCAGTCGAGGCCAGCAACTCTCCACCTCCACTGTAAACAGTGTTGGCAGAGAGCTGCTTACCGATTCTGAGGTGCCGAACGGTCTGCCAGAATTTCCCCGAGGCCGTCTCCATGGTCTCACCGAACTCCTCCCAGACCCGAGTTTTTGCTTCCGAGACCACCCTGGCTGCAGTTCGCTTGGCCTGCCGGTATGCCTCAGCTGCCTCCAGAGTCCCCCAAGCCAACCAGGCTCGATAGGACTTCTTCAGCTTGACGGCATCCCTTACTTCCAGTGATCACCACTGTGTTTGGGGATTTCCGCCACGACCGGCAGCAGAGACCTTACGGCCACAGCTCCGGATGGCTGCGTCAACAATGGAGGAGGAGAACATGGTCTACTCAGACTCAATGTCCCCATCCTCCCTCGGGATCTGGTTGAAACTCTCCCGGAGGTGGGAGTTGAAGACCCCCCTAACAGAGGGATCAGCAAGACATTCCCAACAGACCCTCACAATACGTTTGGGCCTGCCAAGTCTGTCCGGCATCCTCCTCCATAAGTGGATCCAACTCACCACCAGGTAGTGATCGGTTGACAGCTCCGCCCCTCTCTTCACCCGAGTGTCCAAGACATGCGGCCGAAGGTCAGATGACACGACCACAAGATTGATCATTGATCTCCGGCCCAGGGTGTCCTGGTACCACGTGTACTGATGGGCACCGTTATGCTTGAATATGGTGTTCGCTATGGACAGGCTGTGACTATCACAGAAGTCCAGCAACAGGACACCACTCGAGTTCAGATCAGGGGGGCCGTTCCTCCCAATCACGCCCTTCCAGGTATCACTGTCGTTGTCCACATTGGCGTTGAAGTCCCCCAGCAAAACTACGGAGTCCCCAGTTGGAGCACCTTCCAGCACACCTCGCAGGGTCTCCAAGAAGGTTGGGTACTACACACTGCCATTCGGCCCATAAGCCGAAACAACAGTGAGACGCCTATCCCCAGCCTGAAGGCGCAGGGAAACAACCCTCTCGTTTACTGGGGAAAACTCCAGCATGTGTTGCGGCTGAGCTGGGGGGCTATAAGCAAGCCCACCCCAGCCCGACGCCTCTCACCATAGGGCACTACAGAGAAGAAGATCGTCCAACCTCTCTCAAGGAGGTTCCAGAGCCCAGGCTATGCGTGGAGGCAAGCCCGACTATCTCTAGCCGGTACCGCTCACCCTCCCTCACCAGCTCAGGCTCCTTCCCCCCCAGTGAGGTGACATTCCATGTCCCAAAAGCCAGATTCTTTGTCCAGGGTTTGGGTTATCGGGGCCCCCGCCCATGACTGCTACCCAAAACACACTGCACCGGACCCTTATGCTCCTTCCTGCGGGTGGTGGGCCTACGGGAAGGTGGGCCTACGTCTTAGTGCCGCAGGCAAAGACTCGGCCACCAGGTGCTCGCCTGCGTGCCCTGGCTCCAGGGTGGGGCCCTGGTGATGCCAGTCTGGGCGACGTAACAGTCCTTGATTGAAATTCCGCTCTTAGTCTGACCCGTCACCTAGAACCCGTTTGCCTTGGGAGACCCTACCAAGAGCACTAGGCCCCTGGGTACTCAAACCCCTCCAGCACAATAAGGTGGGGGTTCAAGGAGGGGTTAATTAATATAATTAATTATATTAAATATTAATTAATTGATATAATTAATTAATTATATTATGAATTTATTTTAATTTATTAAAGATTTATTAAAGAGTTAATGGACGTATAACCTTCCAAAAATAATGTTCTTGGTATTATACGGACGTCAAATTCTAGTTTGAACAGTAAACAAAGCTGAACTTAAAGCTGATTTTTTTTTTCCATCTGAAAAATCTCCATATTTGGCTCAAAGGTGGAGCAGGAGGCAGCAGCACAGGGACGTCTAAAGCAATTTGCTACTCTTGCATAATCCACAAGACAACCCACTGTGGGCAAAGCTATTTCTGTTAAACACTCTAAGCAGATTACCCCAAAAAGTGTAATGTATTCCTTCACTCCCCTTATGGGAAGGGCAAAAAAAGTGAGAGAGGAGAAGAAAAAAAAAAGAAATGAGAGATTGCTTTTCTTACATATTTCCATCTATCTTAGAGTGAAGAATGGGACTGGATGAGAGAACAAGGCAGAGAAGGATGAAAGAGGGAAAATCTCCATATCCAAGCATGGTCAAGGACATCGTAGAGTCGGTTTCTGAGATTAAAATACCACACAAATGTATTTTTTATGATTTCTATCCATCCATCGTCTCTTTTTTTCGGTCCCCAAGCGGGAGTCTCAGTGCTGAACTCCAGGGGGATGTGTTGGCGTACGGGGAGAGCCTGGCTCGTCACCGTCTCATTGAGTTTATTTATGGGTTCATTTCCCTCTGATGTATCAGAACCCAGCTGTTCCCTCATATATGCAGTACAGCCGTTTAAAATAAATAAATAAATAAATAAATATAGAAAAACAGGACGGTCTAATGTAAGTGGAATAGAAAGTTTATCATGTCTACAGCTGCTACACACAACATCCATGATGTACTTACTTATTTTTCCCTTGTACATGTAGCTAGAAACGGATAAAACAAACTTGAATTAATCAAATAAATGTTAATAATAAGTGAGTGTCTGTGGTATAAAAAGAATAAAACACTTCAGAAAGTGACGTAATGTGAGAGTTCTTGAAATGAAAGTTCTTGAAAATGTTTACAGGCCAGTGGCTAATGTGCATCTGCCTTGTTAACTATCCAGATTGCTGAAGTCTATAAACACACACACACACACACACACACACACACACACACACACACACACACACACACACACACACACACGGTGTTGCCCTCTAGGAAGGTCAGGCCAGCTGTGACTCTCAAGGCAGAGGGAGCTTCACATGCTCAGATCATTCAATCTTTATAAAGCGCTATATGTTACTCGTGTCTGACCTTCAAGACTTGATCACTATGGCTGACTGATTGCTGATTGTTTTCTAGGCCTAATCTCTCTCTCTCTCTCTCTCTCTCTCTCTCTCTCTCTCTCTCTCTCTCTCTCTCTCTCTCTCTCTCTCTCTCTCTCTCTCTCTCTCTCTGACTCTTGCACTCATCTCTTCTTCTGTTGCTCTGCTACGTTCTCCCCAGACTCTTATTATCTAATTGTGCATGAGGCACACATGGCCTACTCCAATCTGCACCCTTTCTCTTTATTATTCTCTCGTGCACAGCGGGAGGAGATGATTTCCTCTCTCTTTTTTTTCTTTTCGCCCTTGCATGTTTAAAGTGCTGTCAGTTATGCACTAATGCAGTGGGACGTTGTGCATTTGATTAGCTCGTTGCTCCAGGGGCTACGCCGAGCCTTAGAGGGAGCTGATTTTTTTTTTTAAAGATATATATATATATATATTTATACATGGCTACATCTAATTAATAAAAGGCACAAAAAAGGGACAAGAGGATAGAAGCATCGCACCTCCTTCTCCCCGAACGAGGCAGGATTTATGTTGAGTGTTGGAGCGTGTGCTCATCCGAATTTAACGTGAAGTGTGTTTAATCCAGGCGATCTGACAGCTTCCCGAATAAGAGTGTCACCGCTTAGCAATTAAAACTCTTCCCCATGTGGCAGCACACGTCTGCAAATCTGAGCCTGAGCTCGTGCCGTAACGACAAGAGGACCAGCATCGTCCTCGGAGCTCGCACAAAAAAAATAAAAAAATGTTTTACACCGCATTGATCTCATTTCATGGCTCTTGAGCATGGACTAAAAAAAACACACACAGAGATAAACAAACAAAAAGGAAAATCTACATTTGAACACGTGTGTCGTGAAAGCTGAAGGTAATCTGTATTAGATCAGTGGAATAATACTTTTACACATATATGCTTGCTTGAAAATTTTTAAAAACCTTTTCAGAGTTCAAAATTGAGGCTTGGCATGAAAGATTTTATTTATTTATTTATTTATTTACTTACTTTTTTATTATTTTTATCTTTATTTTTAAATTATTTTTATTCTAGTATTTAAAAAATAGGACCTTTTTGGATTTAATAAGAGATAAAATATTTTTTAGAAAATAAAGAATATTTTGCAGTAATTTTAGTTAATGGCTTTTTTATTTGTTTTTGTTTTTGTTTTTGGAGCAGTTTTGTCGAGTCAGCTTTTACTCTATTATTAGCACGGAGAATCAATTGACCCTTCTTTCCTTCCTTCATCATCAATAAGCACTTCAACTGGATCACAGCATTGATTCGTTTCTGTTCTACACTCTCGGTGGAATCATGTGGAAGACACCTAGAGAGAAAAAATAAATAAAATTCCTGAGTAAAGTGCCTGCGTAATCTCAGGAGGCTTCATCAATTCCTCTCATGATGTTTCTTCATCTCCAACTTGTTCATGTTTTTCCCAGCATCCACTTCCTGTCTAAGTGCAGCTTTTCCAAGCCCTGTCCTTTCGCATCCTCTCGTCAGTTCGAAGATCAGATCCTCGAGAGACGCGGCAGCGAACTCGTCCATCACTCACTCTGCCTCTGTGGCCGAATCAGGAGAGCTGAGAGTTCCTGACCTCTCTCCAGCCGTCAGAGCTCTGACAAGCTCTCGGGCCGACAGCTGCCGGTCTGTCTGCTTCTCAGCCCACCCGCGGACCACAATGCACTGCTCACCGCTGCCATCTGCGTTCAACGCCCACGCCGGAGCACCGAGTCCTTGAAACGCCGGGTTATGATAAACACATTAGTAATAGCTGCCACGTGACACGCTGAATGTGCAGAAGACTGAGAGACGAACTCAAATGTCAGGAGCGCTGATATTGAGAAACAATTCGCTTTACAACAAAAAAAAAGAAGAATTAAGGAATTAGGGGAACGAGTTAGACGCAATCAGAGAGTTTCTTTTCGTTATTATGAATGAACGAATAAATATCAACGGACATGACAGGAAAAAAGCCAATGTGATGAAAGAATTCGAAGCTGGCAGCTGAGCAAACAAATGCAGATCTTTCCAGAAATAAGACACTAAATCTCCATTCTCCAATCTCCAGTTCTGCTCTGATGAAGAGAAAGATTTTTATTTATTTATTTTTATAAGTTTTATTTATGTCAGGCATTATAAGGCATTATGTCTGCTGACATGCAGATTATAAATGCACTTACTACATCAGGTCACATATCTTATGCTGTGTTACTATTAATAAGCATTCATATAGGCTTTATAATGTCAGGCATTATAAAGTGCCATTCAATTATATAATAGTACTTTTAGCATATATATATATATAAGTATAGATCAATTATGAAGTATTATGTATGCATAAAGTACACTTCATAAATGCATGTATAACATTAAGCCTGATATGCATGCTTAGACTTAAGTCAGGCATTATAAGGTGCCATGCATGGACTTAATACTACTTATAAGCATTGTTGTATGCATCATAATATACTATGTATGCTAAAGTACACTTCATAAATCATAAATCTATAACATTAAACATCATATGCATGCTTTATAAAGTGTAAAACACTCATGCAGGCTTATGCCAGGCATTATACGGTCCCATGCATCTACCTTATACTCCTTATAAGCTTTTAATTTAGCCTTATATGCATTATGAAGCATCGTGGATATTACGATACACTGTATAAATGCATTTATAACATGCATGTGAAACAACATTTAATAAGTGCTCATACTGGCTTATGTCAGGAATGTCAAGGTGCTATGCATGTACATAGCATGTACTTTATACTGTTTATAAGCTTGCATTGCACTATAAGGTATTATGCATGCTCATACATATTATAAACGTGTTTCTAACATCATGACATATGCACACCTTAAGTGTGGTGGGGATGCAAGTAAAACTTGGTATAAGCATTCATAGTGGGATTATAAGGTGTTATGCATGCCTACGTTACACATATAGTGGCATTATAAGGTGTTACGCATGCCTAAGTACATATTATAAGGTGTTCATATATAATCACAAATACATTTCTAAAGTGTTATGAATGCTATTAAAACTAGGTATAAGCATTTACAGTGGCTTATAGTGGCATTATAAGGCATTATGCATGCCCAGGTCCAGGTTACAAATGCATTTCTAAAATCAAGTTGAAGTATATGCCTTATATGCAAGTCTTGTGCATGTAAAACGACTGTGTGTAAGCATTCAAATAGGCATCATAAGCTATTATGCATGCTCATGTGTTTATAATGCATTATGAATACCATATTTGCATCTTTGTGCTACAGATTGGGAATTTGGCTCATTAAATTTAAGAACTGAAAAATGAGCAGTGTTTATTTTGTAATAAGAGACTGTAATGTCTAATTACATCGCGTTTTGTCTTTTCTTTGCTTACCATTTCCTCAAATCTGTGTTTTCGCTTCTCAGTGTTAGCGCTCGTCTTGACTTGAACACTGTCTTGAACAAGCCCTGCCTGCCCGAGGCTAGCAGCAATAACAGCGTGGGCTCAGGGTGAGGGCAGACCTTGACTATCTCGCCTGCTTTCCCGAGGTCACTTGCCAGGTTTCCGTGCAGGTGGACCCGGGATCCGGCTGTAGCAGCTCCACCGGGAACACTCGCTATCATGCTACTGGAGGTGTTAGCAAGTTTGGCTGAAGGATTGCTGGGTGTTTTGAAGGTCAGCCGAATGAAAACATGCGGATTTGCTGCGCTGTGTTGCTGCCATGCTGCTGCGCTGCGACCTGATCAGGGTTCAGAAAAGAAATAATGATGATCTTGGACCAAATGTAATCGGTCAACTGTTTAGCGCTGGAATTATTCAAAATAATCCATGATCATCAACAAAATACTTCACTATGGAACACTGTGGAACTAATGTGGCATGACACCACCCCTATGTAGGCTCCACCTCCTATTTTTTATAAACCCTATTTTCCCACAATTTGGTCATTTCAGTCATCAGTTCCTGCCATGAAAGAAGGATAACAAGACACATGAAGCTAGCATATATTTTTTTTAAAAAACAACAATCTCATAAACACTCCTGATCGGTTAATGTTGCTCTGACTGACCCAAAAGAAAGTGACGGCCAACTTCGATTCCCGACATCATCGAGACTTCTACTGAGAAATCTACTGAGAATAACAGAAAGGTGAAAACCTCCAAGATATTTAACACCAAATTGCACCAAAAAGTTATCCAAGATCCATTTTTAAAATAAAAATGAAATGTTTCCTCAAAGTTTTTGTTTCATAGTTAAGGGTTCCAAGTTTCCTAAAGTAAAATCATGCAGATTCGTACCATTAAAGGCTAATTAATTACTAATCACTGTCGAGAAAAAGAAAATATGCTCTTACGAGGTTTTTGGAAGGTAAATTAATTGTATAATAATAATAATAATAATAATAATAATAATAATAATAATAATAATAATAATAATAATAATAATATCATATTAAGAACCTGCTCTATAGGGGACTGTCTCCAATAGTATGGTAGCTTAGCGGTTAAGGTGCTGGACTATTGAGCAAAAGGTTGTGAGTTTGAACCCCAGGTCCACCGAGCTGCCACTGTTGGGCCCCTGAGCAAGGCCCTTAACCCTCAGTTGTAAAAAAATTAGATCAAATTGTAAGTAGCTCTGGATAAAGAGAGCGACTTACTTAATAAGGAGAGATTTATTTCTCCATAAATAGAAATGAAAAGCCTTTAAAGTAAAAGTATAGACCCTTGAAAACACTTTAATCAACAGCCTTGGTCATTACACTAGGAGATCTGCACTTCTGCTAATGGAAATATGTTGCTAAGTAAGATATTTAACACTCAGTGTCATGCGGTTATAGGAAATTAATCAACGATAGTGAGGTGTGATGAAGCTGACATGGTGTTAAATTTGATTATGAAGTTGATTATTTTCCTTCAACATCACGTTGCGTTCCTCTTGTATCTCGTCCACATCGTACTTTTTTAACCATTTCTGGTTACGTTTAATTAAACAAGAAACCCATCCTGTTACTGACACTCGAGACTCCTTACCTTACATGTCAACTAAATATCTGACAGAAAACTCAACCATCACACACATTCCAAGTCGTTACTATCGCAACCTGTGATATTCCACTGCTCTGCACTGCTGCTATGGAAAACAACGCAACTCTTTCTGACCAATCAGAGTCCAGAAGCATCTCGAACATGCCATGAATATGTTGCTCTCCGTATTGTTCCTCGCTGTGTGACAAACAACAAAAAAAAAAACACTTTGAGGTCAGATTGATTTTATTTAAGTTTCTCTGGCCTTTCGTGCTGATCCTTGAAGTAAATAAGTTGCTTGATGTAATTAAAAGATAAAGAACGGCAGCAAAAATACGGCTGGTAGCATGGTGTGTGTGTGTGTGTGTGTGTGTGTACATGTGTGTGGTAGCCTCACCACAGGGAACGATGTGAGAGTATGCGATGTTCTGACACTCTGCTCATGTACACAAATAGTTCCAGTATCGATGAACAGGAGCAGGAAGTCAAGAAAGAATGAAAAAAAAATTTATTTAATTACAGCCTTTATGTAATTAAAAAAAAATCTCACTTTAAATATAAAGAAACTGAGAAGAGAAGAAAAGTTGCCTCTCTTTTAAAATCTCCTCATTTTACCTCATACGCTTAATATTTAATATTCATCTGAAATCATTTATTCATTTCGGTTTCTTTCTGGAGAGCTGGGCTTAAATTGAAACAAAAAGAAAAAATGAAGGAAAAAAAAAAGAAAGAAAAAAGCACATTCCCAGTCAAGTAATTAACATGAATTAGATTTCTGAGAGAAATAAAACATTAAATATGAAAAGGGAGTGTGGTATGTTTCAGGAAGGCTTTGTAGGTTTTGTAACAGCGTCGAGTGTCGCAAACTGACCCAGTGATAACGAGGGGAAATGAAAAAGTCCAGCCCCAAGATATCAGGAATTAATCACATTACTGCCATCGCTGTTTAAACACAGATACCTGGGGAGGGGTTTGTGTAGCGACTGGACTGGAATTAACAAAAAATAAATAAATAAATAAATAAATAAATAAATAGGGGGGCACGGTGGCTTAGTGGTTAGCCTCACACCTCCAGGGTTGGGGGTTCGATTCCCGCCTCCGCCATGTGTGTGTGGAGTTTGCATGTTCTCCCCGTGCCTCGGGGGTTTCCTCCAGGTACTCCGGTTTCCTCCCCCAGTCCAAAGACATGCATTGTAGGTTGATTGTCATCTCTAAATTGTCCGTAGTGTGTGATTGCATGAGTGAATGAGAGTGTGTGTGTGCCCTGCGATGGGTTGGCACTCCGTCCAGGGTGTATCCTGCCTTGATGCCCAATGACACCTGAGATAGGCACAGGCTCCCCGTGACCCGAGTGTAGATCGGATAAGCGGTAGACAATGAATGACAATGAATAAATAAATAAATAAATAGCATGAGTCAACCACCAGCCAATCAGAAACAAGTGTTCTTCTAACATCTAATATAAAACGTTTAAAAAATAGCAAAAAAATAGCATGTGACTTACCAACCATCAGAACTGGTATCTTCTGTTGTCATGGTAACCAATATCCAGCCATGAGAGCTTTCCTCGAGAAGATATCAAATCAAATCATCTAATTTTAACTAATGAAATGTTATTTTAATTACTATTAACTAAAACTAATCAAACTAATTGAATTAAAACTAAGAAATGTTTACTCTTATGTCAATTCTCAAAGGTATGTATTATAACAGCTGTCATAAAATATTAATTTGGCTGATATCTAACAGCCAGTCAAAAATGAAGATTTTCTGTAGCCATGGTAACCAATATCCATTGCAAAAAACATTTTTTTCTGAAGTAGGTGTGTTATGACATCTGTGATAAAAAACATTAATTAAAAAGAGGAGTTGAACCATACCACGTCACCATGGTAACCAATATCTATTGTTGTAGCAGTTTTCATAATGTACATATTACAGATTAACATGTAGTATCTACAAGCCTTCTGTTAGAGAGTATTTTCTGTTGCCATGGTAACAAAAAAAAGTTCATTGTCATTGTTACCACTTTTTCTAAAGTATGCATTGTAACACTTGTGATAAACCTTCAATTATACAATTAAATAGCTTGTGATAGCTACCAGCCAATCACAAAGGAATATTTTCTGTAGTCATGGTAACCAATATCCATTGTTATAACAAAACAGTTTCATAATGTATGTGTTATAGCATCTGACATATTAGTATTGATTAGCAAAAAAAAAAAACAACAACTAGCATGTGGGGTAGCCATGTCTTCTGTAGCCATGGTAGCCAATAATCATTGTATACAATAATCATCACTTTTTTTTAAAAGTAGGTATTAACAGTTGTCATAAACTGTTATTTATCTAAATAAATATATAAATAAAATAAATAAAAGCATGTGACATTGACCTGCCAATCAGAAAAGAGCATTTTATGTCATGAAAGATTAATTAGAGCAAAAATTAAAGAAAAAATGAAAGCTGCTGGAAAGCTACTAAAACAGACATACATAATACATTATACTCATATTACTGGGCATGGTTATGACATGGTTAAGACATGTTATGCCATGTTATTACATATTTATGATATGTTTATGGCATGGTTAAGACATAACCATGACAAAGATTAATTATAGCCAAATGATATTAGCTGTCAGAATGCTACTGAAAATAATACTCATATCACTGGGCATGTTTATGACATGGTTATGACATGTTATTTCATATTTATGATATGTTTATGGCATGGTTAAGACAGACGGTAAAGAACCATGATTAAGTTGCTTTCGGCTGCTCCCTGTTCGGGGTCGCCACAGCGGACCAACTGGTCCGCACAACAACTTGGCAAATGTTTTACGCCGGATGCCCTTCCTGACGCAACTCTCCCATTTTTCCGGGCTTGGGACCGGCACTGCATCCAGTGGCTGGGGTTGAGGCATTGGCTGGAATCGAACCCGGGCCTTCCGCATGATAGGCGAGTAACCTACCACTGAGCCACCAAGGTAAAGAACCATGATTAATTATAGCAAAATGATATCGGCTGTCAGAAAGCTACTGAAAAAGAAATACATAATAGCCATATCACTGGGCATGGTTATGACATGGTTAAGACATGTTATGTCATGTTATTACATACTTATGTTATATTTATGGCATGGTTAAGACATAACCATGGCAAAGATTAATTATAACAAAATGATATTAGCTGTCAGAAAGCTACTGAAAAAATATGTACAGTATGTATACTTATATAATTCTCATATCACTGTTCATGGTTATGACATGTTACAACATGTTTATGTCATGGTTATGTCAGTTTTTTTTTAGTCACAGGTTTCTGTTAAACTGATGATAATTTAAGCAGCAGAGCTGATAAGAGCTGAGCAGATTTTAATCGTGCTGCTTTGTAGTAGATCATCTTTGGATCTTTTTATTTTTTTTTTTCTTAATTTATAATCTCTGCTGTGTTTTGAGCTCTGAAGGATCCAGGATGTGAGTGCATCGTATTTATTTCCAAGAAAATAAAAAAAAGGAAAATAAAAAAAAAAAAGAGTTTGGGGGTTTAGAAAAAAAAAGCAGCTTGTTAACATGCTGAAACTGAGCTAGCACTTCTGTTCACATCCTGATGGGCATCACACCCTGGAGCTAAAACGCTGATTTTTAAGATGAGGTCTGGTTTCTTGCCTTATTCAGCAGGGGTAGTTAGCGCATTAGCGTTCTGCATGAAAGACTGCAATAATTAGCATGGACTTAAAAATAAAAATGAAACAACATCTTGACATTTTGAGCCGATAAACGCATACGGAGCCTTTCTGAAAGACACAAACTCCTGAAATATCAAATCAAAGCGCCTTGGATGAATGTGTGTGTGTGTCTGTGATCATTCTGCTTCATTTTAGCTTTATTAGCCTCCAGACTGGAACGTGTCTCCGTATCCGAATCCCAGCCGCGCTAATGTTCCGTCCGTTTCCCTCGGGATATTAAAGCGCAGTCATTAGTGAAGATTCTGTGCCGAGATCATAAGTGCTCATAATTGTAAAAGTAATTTGTTACTAAGCAACTGTTTGAAGGTTTCCTTTCCTGTGTGGATTGGGTGAAGGTGGGTGGGTGGTTGGGTGCAATGAGTCACACTCCTCTTCAGTCAGCAGTTCAAATAGTTTTTAACCATCAATTGAGCGTGTTTGTGCGAGACGTCGAGACGTCAAGACGCCAAGCTTCATTTTGCTCGTTAGGGGGTGATTAGGTGGTTTTTCTCTTTCACCTCTGATTACCCGAGGTGCGTCGCAAATAGATCGACGCTGTTACCGGGCTAATGCGGCTAACAGAGGTACGAAGTTAGCATCCTGAAGAAAGAAAAAATATGTGAGTCCACGATTCAGATGATTTAAAAAAATAAATCAAATGTTGTTTTTAAAAAAAACAACCAATAAGCAGGTTTCAGATCAATCATTTCCAACATGAGCAGTAATGGTTGTAGCTTTGTGTGTAAAAATATCAAAAATATCAAAAAATAAAAATTCACTTTTATCCTTGAAACTTTTCCATGTTTTTTCCCCTTATCCTTTTTTCATTAATCATCCATCATAAATATATATATATATATTATCTTTTCTTTGATCCTGATATTTAAACACACTCACCTCTTTATGGAATAAATAGAATATTCCACAGGAGGTTGCAGATTTCTTGAAGATATATCACCGGAAGAAGCTCCCTTTTTTTTTTCTTCTGTGATCTTTCATTCATTGCCCTACCGCTTACCCTGATCTACACTCGGGTCACGGGGAGCCTGTGCCTATCTCAGGCGTCATTGGGCATCAAGGCAGGATACACCCTGGACGGAGTGCCAACCAATCACAGGGCACACACACACTCTCATTCACTCACGCAATCACACACTACAGACAATTTAGAGATGGCAATCAACCTACAATGCAAGTCTTTGGACTGGGGGAGGAAACCGGAGTACCCGGAGGAAACCCCCAAGGCACGGGGAGAACATGCAAACTCCACACACACATGGCGGAGACGGGAATCGAACTCCCAACCCTGGAGGTGTGAGGCAAACGTGCTAACCACCAAGCCACTGTGCCCCCCTTCTTCTGTGATCTTGACTCATGAGATTGTGTTGAGAATACATTCCTGATATCCAACTTTTAAATCAAGCCATAAATTAGATAAGGTTTTCATGTTAAACATGAGGAGAATCTGAGGAAAAGATCTCAGAAAAGTGCAATGATTTGAAAAACCTGAACTTTTTTTTTTCACAATTTCTCTGAATCGGTGTGCAAAGCTGAGCACGAAACCCGGCGCTCTGCTCTCTTTATTGTTAGCTAACAAATGAAACGAACAGGAAACATTTCTTCAGGGGCATGTTAACAAAAAAAAAAGAAACATTTTATTCTCATTTAAAAGACGTCCGCTCTGCCGTGTGATCCCTCACCGCGACTTTGTAAATGACTGTAATTTGTATTCATGGAGTTGAACCTCGCCTTTGCTTGACGCCCAGAATAGGACATGTTTCATTCAATTAAACATGTTCGTCTTTGTTCTGACGGAGAGGCAAAAAAAACCCCTCTGGTATTTCAAAGGCGAAAGTGAAAGAGCAGTAACAAAAGAGAAGACACTGGGATTAAATCACAGCCTTCGCTTTCACGCTCTTTAATATGGATGAATGGGAGTGTGGATGTTGGCAGGAGGTTCTGCTAAAAAAATTAGCATTATGCACTTTAGCTTTCAACATTTTTGAAAGTTTTAATCCTGCGTTCACTCTAAAAATGGACATGTACCTCATGTCAATCTTACTTTTGGCGGGCATGGCCTGCGTTCCCATGTGAAGGTCCAGTAGCTGTATATATACACGTAGCTAGCGCGCTAAATGCAAGCAAAATGTTGCACTAATTAGGCGCTAATCACAATAGCTTCATAAGATTAGCAAAGCAAGCTAAATCTCATAGCTGGATAATCAGAATAGGCACTAGGGGTCTCATAACGTCTCTATACACATTTAATGGCAGGTCATATAAATAAATTTGGAAATGGGGAACTGGAAAACAGGAAATAAATTTGGAAATGGGGAACTGAAGAAAAGTCTGAGGAATCATTAGAACTAATCATTTGAATCATTTGACTCATTTAAACCATTTGAATCATTTGACTCCTTTGAACCATTTGAATCATTTGACTCATTTGAGTAATTTGACTCATTTGACTCATCTGAATAATTTGAACCAATTCATTTAAAGGCATCATTGCTAGAATCGCAGCTCCATGTCATGCAGGTACGTTCAAAATCCATGAAACTCTGATGCTTTGCCACTTCTTTGTTACTTTTTTACTTTTACTCTCAAACCTCACGCAACAAACTCACACATAAACTACTTCAAAAAAATAAAAAAAATAAAAAGATTTGTGCCCCGTCAGCTGTCGAGTCCGGAAAGATGTTCTTCTCTGTTCTGCTCTGTTCTTCTCTGCTCTCTGCATGGTGTCACCATCTCCCAGAAAAGAAGACACGATTTATTCCTCTTGTAATCCAGATTGAAAAAAAACTCCAACAAAACCCAGCAGCACCCAGTGTGAGCTTTGGCAGGAAGAGAAGGAAAAGCTGGCAGAGTTTCCGGACGTTTGTCTGGCCATTTCTTCTTCTGTTCCCCTCCATGGCACAGCTGGTCGCCTTTGTGGGGAGGCTGCTCACTGAGACGCAGGCTTCACCCTGACGAAAGTCCGTCCAGAACTTCTCAACTTTTTAAGTTGGAATCATCTGTCGACGTAAGTGACTTCATGCATCACTGATCTGGCGCTAAACCCAAGCCAAAGCGGTGTGTAGCAAACATAAATACATCCGAGAGGATTCCCGGATTCCGTACGATTTCCGAGTATGTTTATGCCGCTTCAGATATCTTTATTCTAGGACAGTTTTCGCAGCGTGTCCTGGACTGTTGGAGTGAACTGGACCTTGTCAGAACCTGTTTGGCCGTTTGAGAGACAATTCTGCTGCTGACCTTCCTGCTAAATTTTAGCAGAGAAATGACTGAGATGAGAACTTTAACATCATTTATTTGGCCTCGAGCTACAAATGAACCCTTTTACCAGTACACTGGATTTGGAACTTCAATCAGATCTTCAACCAATATAAAGAAATGAATGATGTTCAAGCTGTGAGTCTGATCTAAAACGAGTCTGGTGGCTTTCGGTGTGTTTTGGCCGTGTGTTTTTCCCTCTGTTGGATAACCTTACACAGAATTTTACTGGTTGAAGATAACATTTGAGCTGCTTTTTAGATGAACAAACACTTCAGAGAGCAGAAATGGGTTTGATATCAACATTTACTTTGAACATTTGTGTGGAGAAAACGAACCGTTTTTGTTTTATTGGAACTTTTCTATGAATATATCACCCCTAGTAGTCTAGGGAAAAACAGAAATCCTTCCGAAACATGACAAATTCTTAAAGTCCTGAGTGTCTACTTTCATATGAGCTTCATATTAACCTCCACTGTGGAGTAGAACATGACAAAGATGTTCAATCATCAACATGGAGACAACAAAACAAACCAGAAGCAATCTCAATTTCATTAGCAGGAAATTGGAGGTGATAATCACTCAGCCTTTAATCAGTGCAAGTTCTTGGATGTTGGTTTGGTGAATCAGAGCATTGATATTAAGAAGAGTTTATTGTACCAGAGCAGGTTGATTCCTGACAGGATCGATTCCCCCAGAAATCGTTCAAAACACTAAATAACACAAGCCAAAAGCACACTGAGTGTTTGATTCACTTTCTGCAGGTGAGTCGATTCAGAGTCAAATGGCTTTATCAGTAAAGATGACTAAAATGCAGCCTGAAGAACCGCTGTGAAGAAGGATTAATCGCTGCATACATCAAAGTAAAATTTTTAATTAATAGACGATTAATTCACGTCCAAATCCAGGTTCTTTATCTCGTAAACGATTCTTATTTTTAATACGTTAATATTCTAAGCGTGAGGAGTGAAAACATGAACGCATCCAGTCAGTAATTTATTTCTTTATTGATCCATTTAGACTAAATTCCTCAGGTACATCATTTAAGCTGGTAGTCTTAAGCCCTGCTGCACATTCGCCTTATCTCCCTCATTATCTTCTAGCCAATTTAATAAAGCCGCAGAATATTAGCCGCGTTATTAACACCGGTGTCCACCGGCACTTACACTAGCTGAAGTTGTGTCTGAGGACTTTGACTCAATAAGTTCTTTATTCTCACAGGGGTTTAATGTAATTTACGTGGAGTGTGTACAGAGTGGCTCTTGTTCCCAGAAGGCTAAAGAGAGGGAGGCGGGGCTTTTTAGGTCGATTTGCTTCTCCGCTGAGCTCGAAAACTGTTTCAGGTAGCTGACGGGTCAGTCGACGCTGCAGGATTCAATGAGACTGCAGTTTATGGATGTTTAATGAAAACAGAGAAGACAAATCCAGAGAGAGAGAGAGAGAGAGAGAGAGTCGGGTGGTTAGCAGATTAGCAGAACAAACAAAGCAAACACCTGAAATCTAAAAACAGAACAAGAATCACAAGAAAAGACTGAGAGAGATCACTTGTGTGTGTGTGTGTGTGTGTGTGTGTGTGTGTGTGTGTGTGAGTCAGGTGATTAGCAGATTAGCAGAACAGAACTAAGCATACACAAACACCTGAAATCTAAAAAACAGAACAGAACAGAACAACAATCACAGGAAATGACTAAGAGAAATCACTAATATATATATATGTGTGTGTGTGTGTGTGTGTGTGTGAGAGAGAGAGAGAGAGAGAGTCAGGTGATTAGCAGATTAGCGGAACAGAACTAAGCATACACAAACACCTGAAATCTGAAAAAAAACAACAGAAAAATCACAGGAAAAGACTGAGAGTTCAGTAATATGTGTGTGTGTGTGTGTGTGTGTGTGAGTGATATTATTAGCCCTGTGATTATCCCTGGGAGCATGTTAGCGGTGTTGGACTATACAGGGGTGTATCATCCTGGGTGGCCGTGTTTGGACGTTGTGGTGTGTTCTGGGATTTGGAGTTCATGGACGATTTTTATTCATCCATGTTTAACAAAATATTCTTTGGCTCAACATGGAGGAATGAGGGAAAAAGTTAAAGGGCAAAGTTGAGTATTTTCTACGACGGCATGTCTTAAAGTTAACCATAACAACATACAATACTTTTTTATCTGTTTATAGTTACATGTTTAAAAGAATGATGAGTCCTACTTACTGCTTAAAATACTCTAATCCTCCATGTGGTTGCTTAGCAACCAAGCCATACTGTTAATAGACTACATTGTGCAGCGGATGAATTGTTCAGAACAAATAGAATTAATAATAATAATAATAATAATAATAATAATAATAATAATAATAATAATAATAATAATAATGAGAAGAAGAAGAAAAAGAAGAAAAAGATTGGGAATATTTTTGTTTATATATTTTTGAATTTTTTATTACATTATTTTTGTTACCATATGTTACAGCTTTACCTCTGAGCGATGCAGAGCTCTGACACCGGAGACTCCTTCCATGATTGTTAAATAAACTTCACCTTACAGAAAACGTCACCATCTCGGAGAACCTCGAGTGCTAATTTTGGAATAAAAGAGCTAGCTGTTTAGCATACATTTTCATAAATTTATTATTATTGTTCCTTTTAAGGAAGATATGCAGGATTTTTTTGGAGTAACACGGCCGTGTAATAGAATCCTCACCACATGTACCGCTGTATCAACCTGGTCTTATAACAGTAGCTAGAATTCATCACAGTTCTTCTTGAATTTCTTTTCCAAGCGATTCTTTCCAAGTTTGCTAGCCAACAGAAATGACCAGAAAAATTCTTATTCTAGATGCAGGAAGTCTTGAGAAAAGAAGACCCCAAGTCTATGAACTCGCTTTGAGCTTCCAGCATCAGGAAATGGCCAAGTGTCTACAGAGAAATCTTCAGCAGAGGACACCAGAAGAGAATTGATGGAAGTACAGACTGAAAATCGAAAGTGGAGCCCTGAGGGCAGCTACAGTCTACAGACTTCCTCCTGGCAACCCCTGAAGACAAACTGGTGGCAGATGAACTGAACCCCAATGGCATGGACGAGAGGAGAATTAGGAGGGGTTCCTGAGAAGACCAGGATCTCTCCAAGATGGTGAACTGGAAAGGTCAGTTATACTGCTGCAGTCCCACTGAGTGACATACTGGAATTCTGAAGCTTCACAATCCAGCGTTTTCTGTTAAAATATCTTTACAACATTGTTTTGAGGCTGTATTAGTTAATTAAATTTTTTAGTTACACTGATAATGACATGTTTAACCGAAAAAAAAACCATATTAAACAATTAACTTAGCAGACTAACAAGCTATTTAGCTGTTGCTATTAGTGCTGATTAGCATTCATTTGTTCAATTAGAAAGAGTAAAATTCTGTAAAATCTTTATGTGGAGAGAAACAGAGAGGGTAAAAGGCCACAAATCGAAGCAAGTGATAAATGTTTGTAAAGAAAATGAAAGAATAATGAATAGATTAATATTAGTGTTAATTACATCCTCATGGCTGCTAAGTGTGTTTAGAAGATTCTGTAGCACACTCGCTGGCTCGGGGATCGGGTTAGCGAGCGCAGCAAACTAGCAAGAATGTGTTATAATTGGATTTTAACACTTAATCGATGCTAAATATCTAAGCGAATCAATTAAAATCCTGCAAACAAGCATAAACTTACAAAGTTACAATCCCTTTTCCAAATCTCATTTTAACCCCCGGTGGCCAGATTTATTCCTTCTACTCCCTTACAAGATTAATAAATAGATACAGTAGATAATTGATCCGTTTGGCCATCTGAAACACTGTCTAACCGCACGATTCCTCGACAGGACTGTTGACACCCGACTGACAAATGAGCCAAAATAAGAGGTTAACCATGGACGTGCGTCAAAATGTCAGCTATTAAGCTAACTCAGTCCACAGCCACTGCTGCCTCTTAAATTAGACGTAACCCGGTTTACGCAACCAACCACTGGCCGAGTCGTTATTTTGGTCCCGACGTAATTGGTTGCTGTCAAAGTGTCAGATAAAGCAGATTGTCGAGGACGAAGCGGCATGGCTTTGCCCCCTTATTAACCTGCAGAACCACTGAGCAGACTGAAAGATAAGGCAACCAGGGAAGACGTAGGCACCTTCGAATTTGTACTTATTATCCGCAGAGGGAGAAGACGTGGCTGAGCCGAACCCGGGGGACGAGCCTCGTTACATCTGTATAAAGTCTGTTAAGATTTTTAAAAGTTTTGTAGTATATAACCGTGTCATGAAGCACCCACATCTTGAATATATCACAGTTTATGTTCTAACACTGTGAAAACTCTGAGAAAATATATATATAAATAAATCTACTGCATATTTATATAAATATATGTTTTCCGATGACTCAAAAACGTCCAGTCCAGGTGAGTCATTTATCTGAACTTGCATTTTTCTCAAGCCTTGACAGTTTTTTTTTTTTTTTTTTTAAACCCAAACACATACGCTCACGATGCTACGATATCAGTAAGAGTAATGTGTTGGAAACGAAAATGTCACTCTCTTCTAGAAACCTTATTATATAGTACCTTGACATCATCAACACGAGTAAATAAACATCTTATTACCAAAGAGAGAGAGAGAGAATGTTCTAAGGTAAAAAACTGAAAAATAAATAAATAAATAAATTTGACACGTCGACTCAGCGGGTTGCCAGTGATTCATTCCTTCCAGCATGGCAGGATTTTATTTATTTATTTATTAACTTTTTTCCTTGCCTCTCCTGGACAGATGGCTTGTAACGGAAACAGCATGACACCCGGTAATCATATGTGCAATAAACGCTGCTGGTTAAGATCCTGTGGATCGAGTACAGATGGCACTCAGAACTCGCTAGCTCATACTCGGTGAACGCAGGCTGAACTGTCAGGAGTTTCCAGTCCCCCACCTTCACATCTGATCAGAGCGAAGAAGCGGCATGGCTGGCTCTGCGTGAGCTTCACATCATGTCTGATGTGGAAAACGGGGGTGATTTATATGATGTCATTACTTATTTAACTGAATTCAATACAGGAAGGCGGCATTCAGTCATAAGACGTAGCTGTTGAGTTAACAGCTAAGGCTCGGTTTGTTCATATTAATGTTTTCCATAATGTGGCCACATGTTGAAATGTAAGTAATATAAAAATAAACTAAATAAAATAAAATAAAATTCAATTCAATTACAAAAATTTTAAATAAATAAATAAATAAATAAATAATAATAAAAAGAATGCAATTGGAGGATAGCTGTTGAGTTGAGTGCAAAGCCTCCGTTTATTCATATTAAAAGTTTCCATAATGTAGCTACATGTTGAAATGTAAGTAATAAACAAAATTAAAATTAAATAAAATTAAATAAATTAATAAATAAATAAATAAAGCTATTGGAGGACAATATTCAATAAATCAACATGATGCTGGCAATTAACTAATTAATTATATGATAATTAATAATTAATTCATTCATTGTATTGTCTCTAAAAATCCAATAAAAGTTTTTTGTTGCTGTTATTGTGATTGTGAATATTATCAAAGCAAATAAATTATTTATGGATTAATTTGAGCTCTAATTAAATTGACCTGTAAATCTAGCTTATCCTTTTTTTAATTCAGCATTTTTTTAAGTTTAAAGTTTTTAAAGGCCACAAAATAAATAATGCAAATGAGGACAAATTATTAAAGCATAGCTCAATTTAATATCAAAGTTTCTTAAGTGTAAAAATGCTGAATAATATGTTGTGCTGGATCAAGTGCTATTCTAATTACTTTGCTGCTAAATATGCTAATCGCTGTTAGGTTTTTCTACATTATTATAAAGTTTATTTGTCATGTGCATAAAATTTCAGTGACGCTTGTTGATTAAAATGCTGGTCATGTGGCTCAGCTTCTCTACAGCTGTGCATCAGAGGATAAAGACTGGAGGAACATTGGAATATGGCGAAGTTGCAGTATATGAACAAGACTGATGAGATTATATTCATCTCCAGGAAACATCAGGTCACGATCAGGTGGTCACGCTGGAGATCTGGAGAAGTGCGAGATGGGAATAAATCAGATAGAAATAGAGATATAACAGCTTTCTGTTCTATTATAGATAGAATAGTCAAGAGACGACGTAAAGAAAACAGAAAGTAGACATATGTGTTGGCTGATATGGTTGTCAAAGTTCATTCCTCATTTACCAGGGCAGATGCTGAAATCTCTCAGTTCCTCCCCAAATAGCAATTAAAAGCCGAGATAAATGAAATCAGCTGTTGAAGCCTCACAGGGGTCGGACGCCGTATGCTTGCCGACGGAGAGATTAACCCACATCGCTGAATCGCAATCGAGACAAAGTGTTTGAAGCCTTTGGTGACTTTTCTGACCCTGAACACAAACTGTGATTTATTTATTTATTTATTTATTTATGCATTTATTTTATTTTCATGTCTGATATCAGGAAATTCGAGGCGTAGAGAAATACTGCACGACTCAATCGACAGATACTAGGAATGATCAAAGCGCGACCATTTTTTATCCACATGCAATCGAGTTAATGAACGGAAGTTAATTGACCATCTGTCTGTTGTTTGAATAATGGATGCCTGATGGACACGCTCCGTCGAGAGAAAGCGAGAGACGAGGAAAAATGTGTTATTTGGCCATCTGAAGGCTGAAGCGCTCAGACAGACTGATGGGGTGATGGTCACGTCAAATGTTTGGCAGGAGAGGAAAAGGGACGTTTGATTAGATATCTAAAGCCGGGTTAGCGAGGACAAACAGAACAGGAAAACAACTTTACAGGAGAGAGAATTGCACGACTTTCCAAAAATACCTCGTTTATTCGATTTCTTTTAGCATCCTAACTTTTTTCATGTTGCTGTTTATGTTGTTATTGAACTCCAGAAAGTTCATGAATCATACAAACAACTCGTCTACACATAAAAGTTTGTGGTTTTCCTATTGGCTGCTGAGAAACTATGAAAATGCATGACTATCAAATCTGGCAGAACTAATCCCATCTATATTCAGTGCTCCAGCCAGCATGATAAACCTTCCACATTCTCTATCATTTATAGCAGTTTGATGATAAATATGTGAGTCGGACTGGAAAACTAGCGACTGCTGTTTAGCAAAATAGTTTTTATTTAGTTGTTTGACTTTCAAATTTGCGAATTTGTCACAGACATTAGCAGCTGAACACATCTGTCCAGGTCTAATCAGAGTGCACACTCTGAACTGTCCAATCACAGTTCATACTGTTCCAATCCACCAATCAGCGAGCAACATTGTTTGAAATGACCAATCACTGATCCACATTAATCCTAACAACCAATCACTGATCCCCACTGTTTCAATTACTGATCATCATAAATCCCAATGACCAATCACTAAACCCCACTAATCTCAACAACCAATCACTGATCTCCACTGATCCCAAAAACCAATCACTAATCACCAATGGTCTCAAAGACCCAATTGTGACTGTTCCCAACAACCAATCACTGATCCCCACTAATCCCAACAACTAATCAGTGGTCCCTAAAGATCCCAATGTCCAATCACTGATCACCACTACTCCCAACAATCAACACTGCGGCCTAAAGATCCCAGTGTCCAATCACTATCTGAACAACTAATCACTGGTCCTTAAAGCCAGGTCAGTGAGGACATACAGAACAGGAAAAGATCCCAGTGTACAATCACTGATCCCCACTAATCCCAACAACCAATCATTGGTCCCAAAAGATCCCAAGAACCAATCACCAATTACCACTGGTCTCAATGACCCACTCATGGATTATGGCTGTTCCCAACAACCAATCACTGATCCCCACTAATTCCAACAGCCAATCACTGGTCCCTAAAGATCCCAATGTCCAATCACTGGTCCCTAAAAATCCCAGTGTCCAATCACTGATCATCATTGCTTGTATATTGTATTCACAGTAATAAAAGCAATTTATTCTGTTCTATACCAGTTCCCCATTTCCCATCTACAACTGCTTTCCTCTGTTCTTGTTTTCAATAGAATTTATAGAATTTAATAGAGTTAATGAAATCCATAAACAATTTCTTTTTGGTGCCGTAACCTAAGACAACTTTAAGGAATGAGTTCTGATCTATTCTTTCCTACTCATTTAAAACTCTTCAGAAAATCTTCCTGTAACACATCTTGATATGCAAATGAGCATGATGATGATTCGATGACTATGCAAATGACCTACGATTAATATGAAGCCAGCTGGTGTGTTCTGGCGACTTCTTCAGCATGCATTAGCGTCTTTCCCCTGAAAGTGGAAAAAACTGTAATACGCCATGCTGCTAGAAAGAGCTAGGTCTGGCTTGACGGGACGTGAATTGTGAAGTAGAGAAGAGAACTTGAGGGCTTAGTCCCCGGTGACGTCACACTCGTTTTACGAGGTTGGCATGTGCCATTGGCCTGTGGCCCGTGTTATTTTCTATCCTCTTTATCACAGCTGCTAAAATATTCATGCTGCTCAATTTAATCAAGTTCATATTTCATAGTCTGCTGAGTGTCATTATCTGGCACAGAATCTCACATCCTGAATCCCGAATCCCAAATCCCATCCAACTCCTGATGTCTGATGTCACTTCTTCTGGAAAACCAGGTGTCTCCCCTTCTTTTCTACAGGATTCCTTTTCCAGGGTTAGCATAATTAGCTTAGCTAAACCTGCACCTCCTACTCAGGTGGTTGCTCTAATCTCTCTTTAAACTAGCAGCTCAGTGTGCCATCTCCTCCATTAGTCTTCATTAATGAGCCATTTGCCTTCGCTGGGCCATCATTGTCTCAGCTTCTGTTTCCATTAGCTGTGTACAGCCGGATCGGGGCTCCACGTAGCCCGCTGGATTCGAATTAGATCATAATCTTTATTTTCTCAGCTCAGACCCATCCCGGCTGGCTCTGGGAAGTCTCCATTTAGTCACCTGCAGTGAGGGATCTGACTGAGACGATAAATCATTCCAGCTTAAATGATATAAAGAGGCTGTGAAGGGGGGATAGGAGATTCTTTGCTTAGCATGGGCTAGGTCTCTAGATGTGTTTGGCTTTCTGTGTTTGATTTTCTCTCTCTCTCGTTCTCTTTCTTTCTCTCTCTCTCTCTCTCTCTCTCTCTCTCTCTCTCTCTCTCTCTCTCTCTCTCTCTGATTAGAAAAATACAGAAACAAAAAGAATTCCAGCTCCATACTTTGTCAATTCTTAGCGCTATGCTAAGCTTCAGCTTTATGCTAACCCTTGAACATTCCACACTAAAGCTTTCTGTTCCTTTGACACACAACTAAAGGTTTTAGTGGAATGCTGATGGTTTTACATCCAAAGGAAAACGTTTTGATCTGTCAAACTTCTCTGTTTTGTCTGTCTGGAGGTCTCGTTTTGTAGCAAGGAAGGAAAAAACTTTCTAGAAACGTCTCTGAACTTTTCTTTCTAATTAGTTTAGCTGAAGCAGCAAATTCTTTTGCTAAAATTTTTCAATGCACTTCAAAATTTTTAACTCTCAATAAAAACAACCGGGTTAAGAATAAATAAATTAAAATAATAATAGTTAAAAAATGCAATCAATCAATCAATCAATCAATCAATCATAATCCAGACTTTCGATTTCTGGGAATTGCTAGGAGATTAAATTTAAAGCAACGCAAAAATACTCTTGGTTTGACTTTTTCTGTTTATTTTTCTTTCTTTTTTTCTCCAGTTAGACCCACTGGACAGGAAGGACAGAAGACATGGCTGAAACATTTGAAACAGAGAAAATCTGAAAAGCAAACTGAGCTCATGGCCAGGAATAAATATTAACTGTGTGTTATAAAATCTTCAACCTCAAGCTTGTCCTCCATCCAAAATTCATGCGGTTTTTAAATTCTCTGACCCTGATGAATCTATGTATGATGTTCTTCTTTGTTAGAGAACCCATTACAAGTTTTCTAGCTGGAGTTGAAGCCATATGTTTGGCCTTCCTTAGACGCAAACTGCTTTCACAACCTCTCCAGTAATTTTCAGATTTCTTTTTTACATTATTGACATTCATTGATCTAAAGTAGGTCACAGGCTTTTTTGCCAATTATTTTCTATTGAGCTCTGGCTCAGCAAATATCTTTATCTATTTATAGTCCTTCACAGTGCAGCATTTGAAGATTGGGATCCGTTTCCCTGTCAAATCATTAGCTCTGTTTTGAGCAGAAAGTGATGATTTATGGTTATTTACAGGTACTGTTTCTCTCAAGACCAAAAAAATGTATCTTCTAACAGCCTGCATCTAAATAAAGCTGAAAGAGCTACAACACAAGCATGCAGAATGAATATGGAGCAGTGTCTGGTTAAGGTTAAGGTTCTGTGCTAGTCAGTTGTTGATTAGTCAGAACCCCAGAGTGTTAGATTCTTAAAGAAAAAGACATTCATTAAAAGGGGTAATTTGGTGCATCAATCGTTCTACAGCCTCAGGAGATCGTTTATCAGACAGTTTGTCTATTTGGATATTCCTTATCCATAAGGGTTCCACATAGAATCCCATTTAAGAAAAGGGTCTAAAAGGAACCTTTTACAAAAATACATGTCTATATAGAAACATTAAGGGTTCTTCAAGAAGACGAAAGAACCCATGAGTTTCAACAAACCAAAGAACCCATGAGTTTAGAGAGACACTTATGCTCCCTGAATGTCTGAACAGCTAGTAAATATAAATGTAAAGCAAAACAATCGATAAAACAAAGTTAAATATAAAACCTTTAAAAGTTCTTTGGTTGCCCCTGGACGGAAACCCATAAAACCTCTCAGTAGAACACTACACTGATCTTTCTCTCAGAAAGACTTCATGGACCAAACTGTTCAGAAAGCAACTACCCAAAAAGCCTTGAGGTTCTTCTAAGAAGCCATCTTTCTACAGCAGATTTACTGGAATGTTCCAGGGTTCATGGCTGCGTACAATTGTGATAGGTAACACACAACAAACAAATTAATCTCTTAGGAATAAGGTGTTATCTAGGACCTTTAAGAGCTCTGTGGCTGTCCCACTGAGGCTGACTCTACAGTAGATGTCCACAGCATCTCCACTCAAATCCCTGTGAGGTTCTTATTAGAATACTAAGAGAAACAAACAGAGGAACTCTTAAACTATTCACTGGAACGTTATATAAGACTATCCAGGCTAATGCTGGAACCTTGAGGGTTAAGCAAGGTCTCCAACCTCCAGAATGCAGCAAACAATCAATATCCATACTGTTATAAACTCTTGGAAAGGTTAAACAGGTTAAATCTATAGCCCTTAAAAGTACATTATGTCAGATTGGTCTTTGTTTGTTAGATGGATTCAATATTTGATTGATTCCTCCTCATGTTCATGAAGCTCGACCTCCAGGATCTTAGGAGGCTTGAGAGGAGGCACATCCAATCACATACTAGCATTCCAGACCTGAGGTCTGTTTGCCAAATGGGTTATACAAGAGTTCTACATATCTTTAAAAAAAGAATTTAAAAAAAGCCCACTGCACCTTTAATGGTTCTTTGGTTCCTCTGAGGAAAGCCAAACATTAGCCTAATCAAATATTTTCCATTTAAGAAAGAGTTTCAGATAGATCATTCATTGTCTACCGCTTATCCGATCTATTCTCAGGTCATGGGGAGCCTGTGCCTATCTCAGGTGTCATTGGGCATCAAGGCAGGATACACCCTGGACGGAGTGCCAACCCATCGCAGGGCACACACACACTCTCATTCTGCCTTGATGCCCAATGACACCTGAGATAGGCACAGGCTCCCCGTGATCTGAGAATAGTTTGGATAAGCAGTAGACAATGAATGAATGAATAAGGTGTGCAATCGATTGGTTGCGTCTTGTTGAATACGGAGGGGGACAACTCATGGTATTTCTCTATTCCACATAAAGTTTGCAGTGGAGAAACATCGTAGAGTCTTAGTTAATTAATGTAGTTAATCTTCTCCCCTTTTTCAGGTATTTATCCAAAGTTTTTGTTAATAAAGTGTTAGCTGATGTTAAAATATGTTTAAGAATGTGCAGAAATTGTTATGATGTCGATTGTGTTTTAATTAAAAAGCGTATTAAAAGTGTATTCATTAGAGATGTGCAAGTTCTGAGCTCTATTTTGAGCATAATTGGCGAGGCCACGTGGTGAGCGATTAGCGCTACATCTTTGGTATGCATGTTTTTAATTGCACTTCCAGATAAAATAGTTGCTTAAAGAGATTATTTGCATGTTATTGAGAATTGTTGTACTGGTTTGTGTGTATGTGTCTGGTTGAGGCAAATGTTGCTCTTTTGAACATTTGTTTAATTGTTGCAGAAGAGATTCCACATAAAGTTTGTGGTGGAGAAATATCGTCAAGTCTTTATGTAGTTAATCTTCTCCCCTTTTTCTGGGGTATAACAGATCTACGTGAAATCCTCTGCTTTTGGGTTTATACAGAACCTTTCAGGGCTTGACTAGAGGGAGCAAACCTAACTGTAGAAGTCCAACAACAACAACACCACCACCACAATCATCATCATCATCATCATCATCATCATCATCAACAAAAACATCATCATTAACATCAACACCATCACCAACACCACCACCATCATCATCAACAACACCATCTTCATCAATCCCACCACCAACAACAACATCGTCATCACCACCACCATCATAATCATCATCCTCATCATCCTCTTCATCATCATCATCAACAGTATCATCATCATCAACAACGACAACACAGCCATCATCATCATCATCATCATCAACAACAACAACAAGGTTTTAAGGTAAACAGGTTAAACCAGGTTAAACCTCTTAAGAACCCAAGCCTGGGTTCTACTATGCAGAACCTAGCAACATGGAAAGATGTTCAATTAGATAAGAGTTCCAGAGAGATCTATCTTATCGTAATTAAATACATCAAACCTGCGGAGACATTTTCTAAAGACTTGTACCTTTCTACAAGCCTTTACCTTGAGAAGAAATCATCTTAAGTGCTGGTCCATCACTGATCTCTTTACGGGTGCTAAGTGGAACATCTTTATTTTTTTTATAAGGCTGTAGAGAGCCACTACTGGCCCCTAACCTCAGCATCAGCCACTAAACATAAATGTCCACTGAAACGATTTTCTAGCTTGCGGGTGAAGATTAGATCTGGTCATCTCTCCTGCTTTTCCAGAAGACTACTTTCCATTCAGAGCGAGCACCGGCCCGGTTCTATCAGATCCGAGCATCTGTAAGGCGAGAACTCCCGAGGTCAAGGTCTAGTTCATGTTTTTGCTGTAACTTTTCATTCCTTCTTGTTGTTGGGTCTCTGTTGTCTGAGTGCTGGGACTTTTTCTGGCACATCTACTGAAGCACAAAAAAAGGGAAAAAGCAAAAAGCGTTGGCCCGAGAGTCCAGAGATTCTTCGCACTCCAGTGGCTGCTTTATCGGCGGGTGTGTACTGGCTGTTCGGGCCAGCACTTGGCTCTGGCCGATAATGCTTTGATAAAATAGAGTCAGTGAGAGAGAGAGAGAGAGAGAGAGAGAGAGAGAGAGAGAGAGAGAGAGCTCTGTGATGGAGGCAGCTAACTGGAAAAGTCTGGCCATTCTCTCAAATCCCATCAGGCTTTGAAAGGTGAATGTCACATCTGGACACTTTCCCTGTATACGGTCCTGTATTGGGTTTTCTATAGAATAGAATATGTGTCACATATATATTACAGCACAGTAAAATGATTTCTTCATGTCCCAACCATGGAGGTTGGGGTCAGAGTGCAGGGTCAGCCATTATACAGCACCCCTGGAGCAGTAAGGGTTAAGGGCCTTGCTCAAGGGCCCAACAGTGGCATCTTGGTGGCGCTGGGTCTTGAACCCCAATCCTCCGTTTAACAATCACTACCCCTTAATCACTTGAGCCATGACTGCCCACTGCCCTTATAACACTGAGTTTCCATAGGAACATAAAGGTGATAGAAGCAGAAGAAGGTTGTTGGTGCTGAGGCTTGAACCCTGATCTTCCAGTCAACAGCCCTGAAGCCTTAGCCATTTGAGTGACCACTGCCCTTACAGGGACACATCTGCATCATTGAAAACGTTATTTAACTGGTTATAGGCTACTAGGCTTATCTAACCTCAGCTCTGTGATTAGTCAGAACTCAGGAGTGTTAAATTCTTAGAGAAAAAGAGGTCCATCAAAAGGGTTCATTGGTGTGACAATCGTTCTACAGCCTCAGGTGATCGTTTATCAGACAGTTTGTCTATTTGGACATTCTTTATCAGTGAGGGTTCCACATAGAACTCCTTTAAGAAATGTGACAAGGGTTAGGAAACTTTAACAAAAAGCCAATGCTTTGTTAGTTGTAGACGTCTATATAAAAACTTTAAAAGTAAAGGTAAAGGCAAACCAAAGAACCCATGAGTATAGAGAGATACTGATGTTCCCTGAATATCTGAACAGCTAGTAAATATAAATGTAAAGCAAAACAACAGATGAAACAAAGTTAAATTAAAAGTTTAAAAGTTCTTTGGTTGCCCTTGGAAGGAAACCCATCAAACCTCTCAGTAGAATACTACACTGATCTTTCTCTCAGAAAGACTTCATGGTGCAAACTGTTCAGAAAGCAACTACCCAAAAGTCCTTAAGGTTCTTCTAAAAGGCCATCTTTCTACAGCAGATTTATTGTAATGTTCCAGGGTTCATGGCTATTTAGAACCATAATAGATAAAAAAAAAAACAATTAGCTAGTTACATTAGCTAAATCCACTCTAGAAAAGCGTTTCTCCACAGCTATTTTAAAGTAAAATTCATTTTGGTTTTAGTCGCTTTAGGATCCTTCTTTGACAGTGACCGAGCATCATGAACAACATATTATGTAACATCTGTTATCATTTTGACTCAAAAACATTAGCATGACAACATACATATACATTTAGCATCACCAGTACCGAGGTCTAATAACTCTGGACCAGATTCTGGAAAAGGAAAAAACAAAACAATAAATCGGCTAAAAGTGCCATAAAACAGCAACAGTAGCTAGCTACACTAAGTCTCCATGGTAACAGCGAGTAGCTAGGGGTTCAGCTATGTTATATTCAAATTGTATTCCAGTTATTTTCAGTTGTATGTCCACTGTGTACGTTTTGTCATTATGGATGGAATTTATATATTTGTTCTTTGTTGCTATACTATAAGTTTTATTTTGGCGCGATTTATAGTTTAATTGTGTTCTTGAATTTTAAACTCTACTTTTCACCTTATTTAGACCTTAAATTTAATCATCCTTGGAATTACGCTCCGCTAATTTGCTAACGTCAACCAGCTAGATTTAACTGTTTGTTTCTTTGCTAATTCCAGAAGTGACTAGCATTGATTCCAGTAGCTATTCTAGCTAATACAGCAAGTCAAATTAATGTAAGGTCATGTTAAATATCCAGTATTTATATTTACAGAATATTTTACTTCCGACTATGTAGCTACGTGCCAATTATGCATGATTAACTGATCATGCACAAGAAATGGTGTGGAATTGGCTAGGGAACTTACAGACTGAACAGCTTATTCACTTTAAAACGAAAAGAATAAGGAATAAGAAAAGTTCGACATCACATGAAAACACGACTTCATTTCATCACTTTCATTTTTGAAATATTTTTCCTTACTTCTCAGGATTTTTCCCACCCTGTGTAAAAGTTTAACCAGTTTGCGGACATCTCACTAATGATGTCATAAATATTTCCTTTTATAGTTCGTCCATTATTCTAATGATGTACTGTATTACTGACCACATGGCCTCCGCCTTCATGTGGATGGCCAGTCACGGTTTTTCTTCAAAAGAAAGAGAAATGCTTACACTTTCACACTTCTAACTTTTCTGCTGGAAAAAAAAAAGGTTATAAATATTTCGCCGCATCACATGGCAGCAGTCTGTTGCTAAAGGTCAGACACCTGAGGTTTCTTTAAGCTCAAATAACTCAGAGAGACCAAACACTTTAGTAAAACTGTGTTGATATTACTGAAGCCTCCGTGTGTGTCTGTGTGTGTGTATGTGTGTGAGTGTGAGTGTGTGTGTGTGTCTGCCTCAAAGCCAGGCTTTTATTTCTCCATTGGAAGTGATAAACGAAACCATTTGAAGTTACTGCCACTCACCAAGGTTAATCATCTTAGCAGTGAAGACAGAAACAAGGCTTAAGTATTTGTGTTAATCCTGTGCAATGGAAGAAAAGAGAGAAAAAAAAATAGTTGAATGGATCGGTGGCAAAGCTTGAGCTAAACGATTCACGAATCATGAATCGACTCATTTATAAATGACACGTCTCTTAAGAACATAACAAACAAGATTTTTTTTTAATCATGCATGTTGCAGTCCATATATGGAAATATGGGCGTGGCTATGAGTGTATGTATGAAAGTATTCGAAGTATTCGAATATATATGCATAGACCCCGCCCCTTTTTTTCAGCAAAATCTTTGAAGCGTTAGCCAGTAGAACAGAGGAAGGGGTGTGGTCTTGTCTGAGTTCATTTTTTTTCTTTCATTTTTGTATTTATAACATTTTCTTCACAGTACAAATAAATACATCGGAAATTTGACTGAATGTAAATTTATTGTGCTTTTAACCGATTTCAAATAATTCAGTTTGAAATTCGAATAATTGAGGTATTTTATTTAAATACATTAAAATTGTAGTGGAACACACTAGTAAAAAAAATGCTAATTTGTTTATAATATTTTGCTTGTTTGTTTGTTTGTTAAAATTCATATGTAACACCTCATGCCTACAAAAAACCCTAGAATCTTTAAATATAAGTCTTTATTTATAATATTTATATAAATATTAGTTTTATTATTAGTCATTTATACCTATGAAATATATTTTTAATGTCCAAAAGTGCTAAAAATAGAAAATGAATCTCAATAATCTCAATATTGATATTAAGTTTATTTGTATAAACAATTCTTCAGTTGACTTCCTTTACACAAAACAGGTCACCATGGCAACAGTGCTTTCACACTTTCTTCAAATAGACCTACATACTTGACACTATAATTAATGTTCATTTGGTTAAAAATAAAATATTTTAATGAACTTTCAAAAAAATATTAAAATATTAAAATTATGTTTGTGGCAGTACAGGACACAAGCATGTGACTCCACAGAGCTGAGATTGGAGCAGTCTGTGTTTTTGTTTTGTTTATTGTTTTTTCATCAGAGACATGGCTAGAATCCAAAACTTTATTTCCCATCTTGCCCCCAGTCCCTCAGCACACCGCTCCACCCCGATGGTGTGAGTAATCGGTTGCCATGGAGACGGCACATGACGGCAGCAGCGTCCGTCGGGAACGACGATACCCCGGCATCTGGCAATCTGTCTGCTGAAAAAAATATTTATTTAATATCTTTGTCTTTTTTTCCCCCCCTCACTTCCCTGGAGTGACAGAACAAAAGCTGCTGTGTTGCCAGATGTGTAGAAAATCATCAAACTGCATGTCAGATGCAGCTTACAGGTTAGATACATACTTGCATGTGTAAAATAATTAAATAAGTAACTAAGCATATATTTATTTATTTATTTATTTATTTATTTATTTATTTATAGGATCTGGAGGATTGATGGAGGAGAGCAGAAAGACAAAGTGGAAACATTTTCATTCCGAGGAGGAAATCACTCCGAATAGAACAGGGGATAAAATGTAAAATCCTGACCACACAGCAGTGATCGTGGGAATTCACTGTCACGCTGGACGTTTGGATTAGACTCTGAGACATGTCGACAAAATAGAAAGAAAAGTGCACTTTATAGTTATTAGGGTCCATTTGTTGAATCAAAACAATCGATCCACAAACCAGAAAAGAGAAAAGGGAAAGAAATCGCCGAGATGGAAGAACTGAGTCGAGCATGAAGACGACGGAGAGAGAATCAAATAAACACTTCACAAATATCAACCTGAGACAGACATTTCCTTCTTCTCCGCTTCTCTGCTTCAGATATCCAGGACATATGTTTCTGCAGCTCGTGTGGTGGAACCTGGTGGCTCGAAAAACAGATGTTCTGATGATTTATTAACGGTTTATTAGCTTAGAACCTCATCATTGCGTCCTACCATCCGACACATGTGGATCATTCATTTGGGAATATTTTTATTTAAAAAATAAATATTTTAAAGCCGTTAAAGTACCTCACAGACTCAGAGCGTCAATGTCGGAACTTTTAAAAGGAACGGTTCCGTACAGAACCTAATACGGTTCTATTGCTTTTGTGCTTCACAATAAACACTCTTCAAAATAAGTAATGAATAAAGGTTCCATGAAGAACCAAAAAGAGGTTTTTGCAGTGATTTTGTAAAAAGGAACCATTTTTGGTTTCAGTCAGTGATTCTAAAAAGAACCTCTTTTTCATCGTAGTGCCATAAAGGACATTTTATAGTCTAGAGAACCTTTTTTCACTACAGAGAACCTTTTGTACAATGGAAACTTGGATGCTAAAGGTTCCATGGATTCCACATATCCATGGATGTTAAAGGTTCTTCATAGAACTACATACACCCTGACAGAAAACTACTGAAAAACATTTATATTGAAGACTTTGGTTCTTTTATATAGAAACATTTTAAAGGGTTCATATGAGAGAGCACAAGGTGTGGAGCTCTTTAATCCAACTTAGATGCCTCTTTCTTTCTTTATTATTATTGTTATTTTTATTTATTATTTTTTATTTATTTATTTATTTATTTATTTATTTATTTATTTATTTATTTATTTATTTATTTATATTTTTTACAGAAAAATTCAGACAGAATTTCAGAAAAAAAAATACAGAAAATTCAAACAGTATAAACTTCTTACAAAAATAAATAAATAAATATTCATATGAAAATAAATGTTTTTTTCTTATCTTAATTCAAATCTTATTGAATTGTTTCATTCATTCATTCATTCATTGTCTACCGCTTATCCGATCTATTCTCGGGTCACGGGGAGCCTGTGCCTATCTCAGGCGTCATAGGGCATCAAGGCAGGATACACCCTGGACGGAGTGCCAACCCATCGCAGGGCACACACACACACTCTCATTCACTCATGCAATCACACACACTACGGACAATTTAGAGATGCCAATCAACCTACAATGCATGTCTTTGGACCGGGGGAGGAAACCGGAATACCCGGAGGAAACCCCCGAGGCACGGGGAGAACATGCAAACTCCACACACACATGGAGGAGGCGGGAATCGAACCCCCAACCCTGGAAGTATGAGGCAAACGTGCTAACCACCAAGCCACCGTGCCCCCCTGAATTGTTTCAGTAAAATTATTTTATTTTTAATTATTTCAACAATTTAATCGACTATTTAATTATTTTTCTATAATAATAATTGGTGGCTTAGTGGTTAGCACGTTTGCCTCATACCTCCAGGGTTGGGGGTTCAATTCCCGCCTCCGCCGTGTGTGTGGTGTTTGCATGTTCTCCCCGGGGGTTTCCTCCGGGTACTCCGGTTTCCTCCCCCAATCCAAAGACATGCATGGTAGGTTGATTGGCATCTCTAAATTGTCTGGAGTGCATGAGTGAATGAGAGTGTGTGTGTGCTCTACCGCTGACAATGAATGAATGGTGATTAGTCATTCATTCATTGTCTACCGCTTATCTGATCTATACTCGGGTCACGGGGAGCCTGTGCCTATCTCAGGCGTTAGTCACACTACGGACAATTTAGAGACAATGCATGTCTACAAAGCCTACAATGCATGTCTTTGGACTGGGGGAGGAAACCGGAGTACCCGGAGGAAACCCCCGAGGCACGGGGAGCACATGCAAACTCCACACACACACACACACACACATATGGCAGAGGCAAGAATTGAACCCCCAACTCTGGAGGTGTGAGGCAAACGTGCTAACCACTAAGCCCCCCATAATAATCACCATCATTGTCATTATCATCACTTTTATTAAAAAAACATTAAAAATTGTGCATATTTTTTACATAGAGATCAAACTCCAATGGCACGGATTTCGTCCTACACAAATTCTTTCAATTATAGAACCATTTTACATAAAAGCTCAAATTCTCTGCTTTTACACAGAACCTTTATTATACTTTTTAACTAAATTAATTAAACCCCACGTGTTACATCTGACCAAAGTATGAGCAGGTTCAACAATATTTTAGAATGGAATTCATTATAATTTTATTCTTTTTTTTAATGGTCTACTAGCTAAGTACAGAATCTCAGGGTTCCCTTGAGAACCATAATGATTCATTTCAAGGATAATTTCTATTATAATGAACTCCATTCTGATATATTGTTGATATTTTGGTCGGATGTGTCACGTGGGGTTTAATTAATTTAGTTAAAAAGTCTCTTCGCTGTGAGGATTCTCTGAAGGTGGTGTAGGAGAATGGTGGATCCTTGCATCCGGGGTTCGGTATACAAACAGGAACGTTTTTACGCTTTCTTTCTGTCCGTGAACTGATATTTATTCTATTCTTTTCCAGCAGGAAAACCCATTTCATCAGACATTTAAGAAATCCAAACAAGAAACGAGGAAAATAATTACGAGCAATTTCCTCGCCAATACTGCTCACTTTTCCCTCCATGAGCTTTTGGCTTGACTTAAGAAGAATGTCAATAATCCCTTTTTTTTTTCTTTGCTTACTGTCACATATGCATCAGATAGCGAGAGTTTGTTTGTACTCATAACCTCCCAGTTCACCTCATAATCTTAATTAAATCTGCCCAAAGCCTGAACCGCCGTCAGCTGAGCGTCCAAATCTTAATCAGAGCGAGTCGAATCCTGAACACGGACACCGAGGTAAACACTCGCCACAAAGGAGACATGATTTATGACAAGAGAGAAAAGAAGAGACGGAAAAATAAAGGTTTGGAAGTGGAAAGATAAACACGCTCTGAACATGTTTGTTTTTGCGCAAAGTAGAAGAAATCGTTAGTGCGTTAATGAAGTCGAGCGAAGGATCGAGCGGGAAAAAAGTCAAGCTTGAAGAAAAGTCAAAAACAGAACGAAAATAAATAAATAAATAAGCTAAAAAATTCGCCATGGTGACGTGACACGACTTAATCGTTTAAAATCAACTCAGTCTGATCTTTGCTCATTGTTAAGATTTTTTTTTCTGCATTTCAGCCTGGATTTAAATCCTTCACGTCATGTTACGTAACACCAGAAAGCAGGAAGTAAAAGTTTAATAATCAACATAAACAATGAATCAGAAAGCAGAAAGGGGCGGGACTTACTCAACGTTACTGCACATGTTCATGAAAACTTCAGAGCTTGAGGATATTCGAGTAAAAATGTGAAAAAGATTGAAATGAATCGTCTAAAACTTTTCTTTATGTTTATTTATGGAAAAACATACTGTCCAATCAGCAGCAGGGATTTGTGATGATCGATAAGCCCCGCCCCTTTCCACCTTTCTGTTTTGATTTCATATTGTCTTAATGACATTCGAGGTGTGTTCACAGAGAAACGTGACACACGATGACACGTCCATTTAATTCACTGTGATTTAGAGCCAGTTCTGCTAATCAGAAAACGCGACACGTGATCGTCTCTGATTGGCTAAAACACACGTCAAGCTGGGATACGGTAGAAAAAAATGGACGTGGCGGATCTTTACAGTAAAGGAAGAGAAAATACTGTATGAGTCTAAGTGAATGTAATGATTTAATTCATGATATTGTTTTAAACAAAAGTCTTCATATGTTATCTATAGCGCTGATGGCAGTGGCTGATGGGTAATGTAGTCGATTCAGCTGTAACCATGACGATACAGCTAACGTAAAAGACTTCGTTGTATATAGACTTTGTTGTAAAGTGCACTTTAAAATGGATTTAATTATTCTTTATGTTTAAACTAGTCAGGTAAAGAAACAATAAAGAAAATAAATCTAACCTTTACGTACTCAAAATAAACCACTTTTAAACGTGAATACTTTAATGTTAAAATTCCTTTGAGTAAAAGTAACTCCAGCTAGATAACAGAGTGAAAAAGTTCAATTCATTTATACTCACGTGTTGTTGTCCAATCAGCAATCAGATTATTGTGATGTGCAGTAAGGACCGCCCCTTTTTTCTCTCCTCTTTGAGCTCAGGTTTTTGTGTCATTCATGTTTTTTTTGGATTTGTGTAATCCATCGTGTGCTTCAGGTTTGTGCAAAGAGCTCGGTTTTAATTAGAAGAAAATGTTCATTGGAAGCACTTCAAAAAAAAAAAAAGAAAAGAAAGAAAGAAAACAAGGTCAAAGCTTGAAAACATGAACAAAGAAAAAAAAAGGCTGAGTCTCATTAGAACCGTGTGTGTGTGTGTGTGTGTGGGATTAAGTACAGGTGAGTCAGATCAGAAGTTTGGTGATTGTGAAGCAGGAAGTGAGTGAGTGCATTGTGGGAAGTGGAGTCCGGAGCGGCCATGTTTGTATACCGTGGAGCAAATTGTAGCTTATGGTTTTGTTAAAACATTTACTTTTAAAACACACACACACACACACACACACACACACACACACACACACACACACACACACACACTCTAACAGAAACCTATGTACAGCGATAGAAATGATAAAAAAAATAAAACCATAATCAGATATAATGATTTCCTCTTCGCCATGACGAGATGAAGCTTCGCCGTTCAGTCAAACCGAGTCACCTCTCATAATGATCTTCCCCTGTTGTTACAGGAGAGAGCACGAATGTTTCCCTCCAACCTCCTCCAACGCTCGTTTGTTTCTTTAAGCACGACGGAGATTCTAATGATCTAATTAAGCGAGCTCGCTGTTCGAGGCGTCCTCCTGTGTCACGATGATAGCGAGTTCCATCCATCTGTCAGCTTCAGCTGCAGAGTCAGCAATCGTGCTGCGCTGACAGATAATGATGTTCAGACCATCACTGGGACCTGAAAAAATAAAATAAATAAATAAATAAATAAATAAGCTGCGGAAGGTCAGAGAGTCAGAACCCTGAGGGCCGGGAATGATGGGTTTGACGATACGCTGCTGCCTTTTTCACCTACAGAAGACATGTCACTGTCAATCCTGATTATACAGGTTACTGTGAGGTTAGAATGCTTTATAATCATCTTAAAAAACACCTTTTATATCACATCACTGTGGAGTCTAACTGCATGATTTCATTTACATGGAAGTGTCTCAGTGTGTCAACCATGTGACCTGTGGATGATGGAAGGAGTCTCCAGTGTCAGTGTCAGTGTCACTTTGTAGCTTCTGTGCGTTTGTTATCTACTTACTCTATTTATAGCATGAGCGAGAACTGGTTCACTAACAATAAGTGTAGCTAGAAATGGATAAGAAGTACAACGTTTTGTTTTTTAATGAATATGAGATTGGGAAAAAATAAATACACTTCACTGGAAAATGATCAACCTCAGAGTGATAGCAGTAGCTCAGCTTCTTCACCTCATCACGTTGTTAAGTTCCCTTTATTTGTCACATATACATTACTGCACAGTGGAATTCTTTCTTCGCATGTCCTATCCTTAGGGGTTGGGGTTAGAGCACAGGGTCAGCCATGATACAGCACCCCTGGAGCAGGGTGGGTTGGGGGCCTTGCTCAAGGACCCAATGGTGGCAGCTTGGCCATGCTGGGGCTTGAACCCTGATCTTCCAGTCAATGGCTCAGAGCCTTAACCACTTGAGCTACCACTGCCCCGATTGTGGATTATGAACGTTTCAGGAAGCTAAATAAATCAATGAGGTGTTAAAAAGTTGGTCAAATCCAAAAGAATATGTAATAAGAAAGAAATTTTTTATTTAGGATCATTTAAAATCATAATTCACTTTTTAATGTTCATTTCTGACAGAAAAAAATGAGTGTGGCTTTGTCTCATGTCTCCTTCACAGACACACACACACACTAAAAATGAATTAAACAAGAAGTGTGTGTATGTGTAAGGGGGTGCCACTACTATTAGTTACTACTATTACTATTATTACTATTAGTGACTGAATTATAACAAATGTGCCATTTTCATGGCTCCGTTTGAACATAATGTTCGATCCTCTATGTAGTGTACACTATATAGTGAGCCTCCACAGTTAATAGGGAGACTTTTGTTCATTTCAGGCTCCGCCCACATCTCTTTACACCATAGCAATGTTTAAAGTGTTGATTGTTAATATTGAAGATTGTCCACTCTTCTACATTCTGGCCTGCAATTGAAGGGTTTGTAGTTTCTAGTTCAGCTAGAAGTGGTAAAGATTTAAAGAAGTGTGTGTGTGTGTGTGTGTGTGTGTGTGTGCTGAGAGATATGTATATGTGCCTCATTACGGATGCTGATGTCTAGAGTTTAGAGACATTTACAGAGATTTATAAACAATTAGTACATAAAGTACACAGGAAAGTTAGGGTTATTATTCAGACACAAAACTGCATTTAAATTCAGGAACATCCCTCATCACTCACAAATATCTTACAAAAATAAAATGAAAAACACACCCCGGAGATTAAAATATAAGAAAAACAAGGCGAGGCACCCCTGCACCCCTCCAGAGAGGCAGAGTCGAACCTTCAGAGAGCTCAGGAGAAGTTGTTCTGATAAGCCCGCTAGTAAGAGCTGTCAGCTCCCGGCACCGTTCCCACAAAAGGGGGGCAGGAGGCATGAAAAACTTCGCCTCGCACCTCTCTCTTGGCAGCGCTGCTCCTCAATAACAGCAGCTCGACAGCCTTGCAGTGCCAATTGACTGTGAAATGAATCCACTAAGAGTTGCAAAGGCTGTTGGATTCCGTATTTATTGCCGCATTAGCTCGCTCCTCGTTCCCAAAGGTGGAAAAAAAATAAATAACTGAAAGCACTCAAGCCACTCTTTGACTTCAAATATTCATAAACATTTATAAAGTTCCGATTTTACAGCAGCATATAATGTACATATATTTATTTATGTTAAAGAGGTCCTGTAGAGATGGAGACACACCCGTGCTGTGACAGTTCGTACTCAATTCATGCCAAATTGTCTTCTCACATCCAGGAAAACATCTGGAGCGGTTTGGCCCTGCTTCAGCTCATATCTTATTTAGGCTCATTTTCAGAAAGAGGAGATTTCCTCAGGACTACAACACGGACCCTTAAAATACACAATCTGACCCTAGGACAGCACTGATCCTTAGTGTGATGCTTGCTGCTGGGGGAAAAAAAGATTCTTGATTATTGTGTAAAAATCGTACGCAAAATTCATATTGCTGGCGTGGCAACCGTGGGCGTGGCAACAAGACACAAGCTTGTTTTAACGCTGAATAAATTACTCTGGGGCGCCAATATATTTTAGTCACAATTCAGAAACTTATATTAATAAAGAAATATTGTTCATTAGATTGTAATCACAAATATGCAAAGAAATGTCACGTGAAAATCATGATTTTTGTTATCACATTATTATTTTTGGAAAATTCATGTTATAACTGACTGCAGTTATTTATTTATTTATTTATTTATTTATTTATTTATTTATTTATTTATTTATGTATTTATTTATTTATTTATTTTTCTATGGATTGATTGATTGATTTTTATTTTCCACAGTTGTGTTTTGGATTTAATTTGTGCATTTTCCTTTGGGACTTTTCTAATTATTTATTTCTTTTTAAATAGATTAATTTTGTTGCTGGAACTTAATTTAACGGTAAAAGCTAGGGGAAAAAAACATATTTAATTCTGCATGTAATGCACTAGATACAGTAGGGTTGCTAGATTATACCCTATGTAGTGAGCGTATGCTGTTAATAGGAAGCCATTTGGAGCGCAGCATAGCCTGAAGCTAAATATCAGTGACATGGAAACTTAACTGTGGGAAATAAACAAAAGTGCAAAGGAAGGCCATGTGATAAAACTGGAATGTTGAGTCCAAAATCTAAAAAAATATATAATGAATTTTATTTAAGCTCATTTTTAAAAAATCTATAATTTATAAAATTAAAATTGTCATTCATTCATTGTCTACCGCTTATCCGAACTATTCTCAGGTCACAGGGATCTTGTGCCTATCTCAGGCGTCATTGGGCATCAAGGCAGGATACACCCTGGACGGAGTGCCAACCCATCACAGGGCACACACACACTCTCATATTACGGACAATTTAGAGATGCCAATCAACCTACCACGCATGTCTTTGGACTGGGGGAGGAAACCCCCAAGGCACGGGGAGAACATGCAAACTCCACACACACACGAGGCGGTAATCGAACCCCCAACCCTGGAGGTGTGAGGCAAACGTGCTAACCACTAAGCCACCGTGCCCCCCAAAATTAAAATATAAAAATATAAATTTTTTTAGAAAATGGTTTAACCAGGGATGCCAATACTTTTAGAGAAATGACTAAAACCTTTTTTCTGTTGCTACATTTGACAATAGTGTTGGATTTTTAATTTTTTTTCATGTAGTGTACACTATGTAGTGAGCCATTTGTTATTTGGGACAATTGTCAAAAATATCGAGTAACTATTTTTGGCTCCGCCCACATCACAGCAAAGCTATGATTAGCATTAAGTACATTATGGATCACAAAAATGGTGAATCCGGTTTAACAAAAAAACAAACAAATAAAATACTCTTAAATCATTTGTTAACATCAGAGAATCCGATGATGATGATGATGATGATGATGATGATGATGATGATGACGCTTCCTCCAGCCACTCCTGATCTTCCCCCGATTCTGAGCTTCTTTGAGGATGTGAAGCGTGGCACTTTTTCCTCCAGCACTTTTTTGTGAGATGATCAGGTAACTGACAAGTCTGGCAAAAACAAGCATCTTCCACGCCACAGGTGCCTTGACTGTCCCGGTTCCTGCGGTTCTGTTCTGTCCAGCTGGAAGTTTTGCGAACATGCAGTGCAACAGGTACGGCACCTCATTAGTGGCCTTCCTGAGCATGTTTCTCCTCCAAACTCTGACTCGCGCCTTAGGATGGAAGTCGGTGTGAAAATGTTTCCTGGCGGCCATGTTGACAGCCTGCATGCTGTCCTTCCTCTTACACACACACACACACACACACACACACACACACACACACACACACACACACACACACACACACACATGGTACTGTACAGATCCTGTACCAATGTTTTTTCTTTTTCTTTGGACATCAAGGAAAGATCAAGAAGAAAGTCTCGCTCTGGGATTTTTCCAAAAACTTCACTAGTGTAAAACAAAACAAACAAACAAACAAGCAATCATATTTCTAGTCAAATAATAAATATCATAAATTAAATTTATGATACAAATAAATTACCTTTATTTAAATAAATAGATTAAATAAAATAAATAGATTTAAATAAATGTAAAATGTTAGAATTGAATCAAAAACAAAATGTCACATGAAAATCATGATTTCTTTTTAAAATCTTTACAATATTATTTTACTGCATTTTTAACATTTAAAATTTTTTTACAAAATTATTTATTTATTTATTTATTTATTTATTTATTTATTTATTTATTTATTATAAATATTAATATATGAATTTATTACTTCTTTTCTGCAAATATTTTTTTAAAATATGATTCATACATGATCAAATGATTCATTTATTTTTAATAAAATGATAAATTTTTTTCCTCATGTTTATTTATTTATTTATTTCAGCAAAATGACTCATTTATTGTCACACGTAGCCCATGTATAATTCATGGCCTAAGATCTACGCATGATGTCCGCTCACGAAGCCTACATATGGTGTAATAAGTGTGGTTATAACACAGAGCACAGCTTCTGTTCATTACTTTCCATTTCATCGACACTCGACCTGACGAAATTTCGCTTCGCCTTTTACAGTAATGATTTGTTTCACAGCACGTCCACCCTGAAAAATAAAACCCACTTAAAAGTCCAACCTGAATCTTTTTGTGAGATATTTTAGAAACTGCACCGACGGTACATTCTCGGGAATTTAGACATAGAGAGTTCATAAGGAGCTCATTATAAACAGGACAGTCCCTGTTAATACTTTATGAAGACACGCTGCAGGAGTTTGCATCCATGAAACACACCAACACACACACGCTGTTACATCACACAGCTTTAATCCTGAAGAAAGAGCCAGCAGGGTCCGAGCACGGTTTATACGTGCAGCATCGCTTCGGGCCAAAAACAGGAAAGCAGTCTTTGATGTGCTGGAATAAAGCGAGAAATAAAGCTGTAACATCTCGCTCGCTGACTGTAATTGTTGACTTGTAGCAGCTTCTGATTTGTCCATCACAAACTCGCGGCTTCTGAGTTAAATAAACAGCAATGGTATTTTTTATTTATTGATTGATTTTATTCTTTCCAGCATAGTTTTCTGGATAATGAATCAAAATATCAACTGAAACTGTTAAACACTCTAATAAACGCTAATCAGATGTGTGTTACACAGGCAGAAAGAGATCGAGTGCATAAACCCAGCGTGGGATTTTATTAAAGACGATCTAGGAATCATTCTCAAGGTCAAGGTAGAGGTCAGGATCTCAAGCTCCGGGTTTGGAGAAGTCAAATAAATCAGCATGAAATGAATGAAAGAGTAATAAACCATAAATACCAAATAAAAACTGAAATAATAGTTATAAACAGTTATAACAAAGTATATAATGCTTTATGAATACATTATAACACTTACTAAAGTCGTTATTCATATGGACTTCACAGAAAAAGCTTCACGTAAAAGCTCAACAACACAATGTTATAATGAGGTTATAATGCAGGTTTAATATGCATGCGGCATTGCATTATAGTGCATCATAGACGCTACATATGAAGTATACAGATTTGTCATAAATCAAATAAACCAGCATGAAACAAAACAAAGAGTAATAAACTGTAAATACTAAATATAATCTGTAATAATAGTAATAAACAGTTATAACAAAGTATATAATGCTTTATGAATACATTATAACATTTGTACTAAAGTCATTATTCATATGGACTTCACAGAAAAAGCTTCACTTAAAAGCTCAACAACACAATGTTATAATAAGGTTGTAATACAGGTTTAGTATGTCCAGGGCATTGCATTATAATGCATCATAGACACTACATATGAAGAATACAGATCTGTCGTAAATCAGATAAACCAGCATGAACCGAAACAAAGAGTAATAAACTGTAAATACTAAATACAAACAGTTATAACAAAGTATATAATGCTTTATGAATACTTTATAACACCTGTACTAAAGTCATTCTTCAAAAGAACTTCACAGAAAGAGCTTCACATAAGATCTCAACAACACAACGTTATAATGAGGTTATAATGCAGGTTTAATATGTATGTGGCATTGCATTATAATGCATCATAGACGCTACATATGAAGTATACAGATTTGTCGTAATTCAAATTAACCAGCATGAAACAAAACAAAGAAATGTTAAAGCACAGAAACACAGGATTTCAGACATGACAGGGTAAAAATGGACAAAACAATCAAGAGACGAGACAAAACACGTGATGAGGTAAGCAGCCAAAACAGAAAGCAAACCAAACACCAGAGCGTGGAGCTTGTCGCTGTAGAAACCATAACACAAATAGTGGAATTGCTGACAAATTCATTCAGATTGATGGATATTTAAACATGAACCTGCCAACCGGCATCATTAACACTCCTATCTGCTGCTCCGCCCCTTCACCTGCTCTGCCCCTTCTCCTGCTCTGCCCCTTCTCAGCATATTTCCTGCCCCAACCCAATGGGCCTGACTTAGAGCTCACTGTAGCTCCCATTTCAGAGCAGCACTTGATCTAGTCGCAAAACACGCACTGCTCACTTACACTAATCACTCTAGCATCTAGTGTATGAATGTTAGAAGGGTCGTATTGTCTCAAACAGAACACTAAAATTTTTTGCTAAGCAGAGTAATGAGCCACTTTTGAGTCCACAGCGAATGACGTCACACACACGTGATGCCGCTACAGTAGCTTTATCAGGATATGTGATTTTTTTAGAATCACTCCATGTGAGCTAGAAGACATTTGAAACATGTCACATCCACCAGAGTGTCGTCAGCCATCTTGAAATTGCCCATGAGCTCATGAGAGGTCATCTTCTTGGTATTTTCAGTGAATTCACACTATATATTAGTTCACAAGTATGCAATTTGAGACGCACCTCTAGATCTAGAAACGGAAAGCTAAGGAAATGAGTATAGCATCTCCTTAAATTATAAATATAAACACATATTTGTGTGATGTTTTGCCAAACCTTTCTCATGGAAGAGTTTCTACAGCGTGATGATGACTGTGCACTTAAGAGATTTTTTTTTCCAGCTCTGGCCTTTTGTTGACACCTGAACAACCAGCTAGCAATTAAACCAGATTTCGAGCATGTATATTTGCGGCGCTAATCTGCGTTGTTGATGGTGATATTTGTTGATGTATAAGGGTTTTAATAGCTTGCATGCACAACACACAGCAAGCACGTGATTATCTCAGCAAGCCGGCGAGCGCGGCTGTCACTACACAACTTTGAAACCCAGCTATTTATTCACTCGGGCTGCAGCAATGAATCTAATCACAGATAAAAAATCGCATGCTGGGAAGTTTGTTTTAATTTATGCCCCACGGAGGCCTGCGGCGGAGCGAACTGGCTGGAAGCGACGCGAGATTTGATCTGTAATTGGCACGGGTTCTGATTTCAGCAGCAGTCAGCGCATTAACATATGAATGCGAATGAATGGAATTAAAATCAGAGAAAGAAACACATTGTCTTTTAATAAGTAGCCTGCGAAAATAACCTGCTCGATTTCCAGCAACAGGAAAGAAAGCTCAGTGGAGAAATCACCATGCTTTCCCGAGTGTTGCGTTTTAAAAGGTGCCATCTGGTTCATTAGGAAAAAAAACCCTGTTCTCATTAGAACGTGTCTTTTACTACAGCGCAAAAAACCCTCGTGAGGTCACTGCTCACCTGTCGCCTTTAATAGCCTCCAAAATTCTCATTGCACCACAACATATTTACACCAGGTTTAAATCTGATTGTTCAAAAGATACCGATTACATTAATATGCTTTTTTTTAACGCTTTGTCGTTTCCATAGTAACAGCTCGTCCACAAGGACGTGTGTGGCGGACGTACCAGGTGAAGTTTTCTGTGAAGAGTCTCCAGCGTCAGCGCTTTGTAACAGTAAAGCTGTCTATCACTAATAAAGCGTTATAATGCATTATAAAGCTCATAAGAGTATCGCAGAGATCCACAGGATGGTCCTGAAAACAGAAAGCATCTGGTTGTTGATGAGAAAGATGAGATGAGAGACACATTATAATGCATTATAAAGCTCATAAGACGCTCTACACATTGATTGAATTATCTCTGACAATGCACGACACATTAGAGCATAGCTATGCTTTAGGTGTATTATGAATTGTTAACATGTTTTGTGATGAGTAGTGTTTATTACGCATTATAACACCAACATGAAACTTTGAACTGTAAGCGCATTATAAGACATTATGTAACTACTGGTTCTGTTCTTCTCCTTTAATACATGAATTAAATCAGAGAGATGATGAGGGACTGAGGTTGACTTAAGAAATGTGGTATAAAGTTTTATGAAGGTCATATGCATAATGACCTACAAACACATTCATAACATGTTTTATAGTACTCATAAGCCATTATGCATACTGTTGTTGTAATTATTTAAGAAAATGCATTATAGTTGATAGACACCAATGTTTATAACACATGGACAAATTATTAACAAAGTGCATTATAAGTAATGTTTATAATGCATTATGTCACCACTTAGCAGAGTTCATTATCATTATAAGATATAATGGCTATATAATGTCTTATAAGCACTACTTACAATGCATTATTTTCACAAATTATAAATGCAATAAAAACAAAGCTACAAAATACATAAACATTTATAACAAAGTATATAATGCTTTATGAATACATTATAACATGTATCCAAAAGTCATTATTCATACAGACTTTGCAGAAAAAGCTTCACATAAGAGTTCACCAACACAATGTTATAATGTGGTTATAATTTTATAATGTGGTTTAATATGTCTGTGGCATTGCATTATAATGCGTCATAAATGCTACATCTGAAGTATACAGGTTTGTCATCAATTAATTGTAGCAGTTGCTTAAGAATGCCTTATTACATGTTATGAATGCCCACGTTAGTCATTATGTTGTACATACTGTATAATGCAACCTGTGTTTGTAGAAAGTGTGTAGTTCTTATGCATGTGTTATGAAGTGCTTATAAAGCCTTTAGATGTAGAAGCATATTTTGTTGTTGTGTCTGTGTCTGTGTGTGTGTGTGTGTGTGTGTGTGTGTGTGTGTGTGTGTGTTAATAAAAGCTTGTTAACTGCAACGAGTGACTGTAATGTAATGAACTTCAGCGATCATCTGTGTCTGGTTCTCGACTCTCTAACGGCTTTGCGTCTCGGGTGAAGCTGTCGCTACACCACGGAGTTATGCCATATGGCAAAAAACCTCTCGGTAAAATAACAACAGATGAGCTGAAATACTTCCTCCAGATTCTCGTCGTTTAAGAAATAAAGTTATTGTTGTGATAGAAATCCTGATCTTAACTTAAAAAAAGTCACTCTTTACAGCCGCGGTGAGCAGAAAAGCATAAAACGCTGGTAGGAAAATAATCAGCTAGATCTTTCTCGTCTACTGCAGTAATTGCTATTTTTTGTCTTAAATATCATACTTTTTTATCAATTTATGGTTACATATAAGGTTTGTGCCAACCGGCCAATCGTGTGGCAGAGGCTCAGTTCAGATCCAGATCAACATCAGAACAAAATAAATATCTCAGAGGTCTCGGTGGAAGAACCGTGGAATTGCTGCTGGCGAGTTTTTCAGAACCTGAAGCTGATCTCCTGAGATTTTCACCTGCAACAGTCTCTGGAGTTTACACAGGATGGAAACAGACAACATCTCGTTGTTGATGAGAGAGATGAGAGGAAAGACACGTTATAATGCATTATAAAGCTCATAAGAGGCTATATACATTGTTTAAATTATCGATGAAAATGCACAACACATTACAGCTATGCTTTAGGTGTATTATGAATTGTTAACATGATTTGTGAAGAGTAGTGTTTATAACGTATTATAACACCAACATAAAGCTTTTATTATAAGCACATTGTAAGACATTATGAAAATATTGGCGCTTCAATACACAAATTAAATCAGACGATGATGAGGGACTGAGGTTGACTTAAGAAATGTGTTCTAACGTCTTATAAAGGTCATATGCATAATGACCTATGAACACATTCATAACATGTTATATGGTACTCATAAGCCATTATGCATATTGTTATTGTAATTATTTAAGAAAATGCATTACAGTTGATAGACGCCAATGTTTATTACGCATGGACAAATTGTTAAGAAAATACATTATAAGTAGTGTTTATAATGCATTATGTCACCATTTAGCAGAGTTTACTACCATTATAAGATACAATGGCTATGTAATGTCTTATGAGCACTATTTAGAATGCATTACTTTAACAAATTATAAATGCAATAAAAACGAAGCTACAAACTAAAACTGCAAAATAAACAGTTATAACAAAGTCTATAATGCTTTATGAATGCATTATAACATGTTTTCAAAAGTCATTATTCATGTGGACTTCACAGAAATTTTGCATATTGTATAAACTTAATGATAATTATGCACATAAAGTTCTGATATTTTGCACGTAAAGTTGTAGCAAAGACTGGCTAAGTACAATTCAATTAAAAAAGACGTGGACACTTCATCTAAAAGAATGTAATATTTATTGATTTAAATAGCTTTTCATGAATGTTTAGCTATAACAAAATGCTTGTGACTTAAAACTTCATAAGCATCATCCAGATCAGTCAAGAGTCTCGACGTGGCTCTTCACTCCACTGATCGCTCTCCAAGCTTGAACAATCAGAGCAGGAACTCACTGCATGAAAAAAAGCTAGCATTCAAAACATGAAATTGAATTCCTTTAAACAGACTAACCATTTTTTCTGTTATTCTTGGCTGGTTTTCAAGAATTCAGCCACAGCTTCGTCCAACAGGTTTTCCGATCCGTCTGACATTTAAAACGAGTTCTCTTTCTCCGAGAGTTCTCCTGTCTCAGGCTCAGACAGTGTCCGTGTCTTGGAGTGTGTGTGAATCCACAGGGACTCTTCCTCCAGGATCTGAGGGGTTTATCAGAGGGTTTAGAGTTTTGAAAGCAGCGTTGCAGTTGACGGATAGTCCGCCAACGAGATGTTTTTGCTGTCGAGTGGCACCTTCTGTTCTCCAGCTGTCTGGAGTCCTGAAGGAACCGAGTCACCTACACAGGCTAGCAGACGGGTTCTCCATCTCGGAGATGTAGCCTGCTGTTGTAGCTGTTGTAGCGCTGTCAATGTGTTACATGAACTCCTTTATTTATCTTGACCAAGCGACGGAGACTTTTATTTTGTAATTTCACTTAGCGCAAAAATACAACGAGATGCACAAAAAAGGTACGAAATTTTATGAAACACTTCAGGTACCTTTAATTAGAGATGATACAAATCTGGCATCCTGATTATTTTCTTTTTTTAAAACCCAACTCAGGTAAATTATTAAAAATGAAGAAATAAAACACATGCAGTTGTAGGAAAATAATCAACCATGATGTTACTCTTTTTCTTTAAACTGTTGATTATTTTCTGGTTTTATTCCCGATCATCTGCTCATTCAGGCGATAACTGACTTAAAGTAGTGTAACTTAAAAAAATAGAGCTGCACAAAGCAGAAAGAAACATAATCAATGTAAAATAAAGTTAAATAAACACTGTTTTGAGACGTGTTCAATCACATCAAAGCCACCAAACTGTTATCATACAATAAAATAAAACTGAATTTTTAGATTTTTATGTTTTTTCGTATGCTAATGAGACACGAGGAGCTCAGAAAGTCACGTGACACTTCTGCGTGTCCTAATTAGCATATTGCAAAATTATTTCCCCTAACTGCTATTCAGTGCACGCTCTTTTACGGTCATGTGACCCGAATATATTTGCATTCATGATAGTGATTGGGCAAGATGTCCAAATAAATAAGCTTGTTTCTTTTTAGGTGTTTGTGTTATTGTTTTATATTAAAATTACAAATCAGAAAAACTTTTTAATGTCCTGACACTCACATCTGACATATTGATGAAATAGCATATATATATATATATATATATATATATATATATATATATATAATTTTTTTTTTTTTTAATTGGAGAACTTATATTACTCTAAACTTCTGGTACTCAGTCACTCTTTAGTGAGCAGAAAAGCATACAAACTGTCAGGAAAATGCTCTAGTAGGGAAATACTCAGCTAGAAATTCCTCCTCTACTGCAGTAATCAGCTATTCAGTTACATCTCCTTCTTAAAGACACAAAAGATTCAGTGGAATCTGTTTATAGGAAAATCATCAGCTATGAATTCACTGTTGCAAAATTGAAAATTTTTTTATTAAAGTTTTTTATATTACAGCTTGTTATGCTACAGAAAAAACATAAAAATACACCAAAACTATAAACGGATCAAAAGTGTGAGGTCATAATCAGTTCAAAGGGATTAAAAGTAAATTGTCGTTATTTTCCAGCATATTTTCTCTATATGTTCGATCTTATTTCATTGCAAAATTTCTTATACCTTATTCTTATACCTTGGTGTGGCTCTAATTTAATATCAAGGACAGTCAAATGAATGATTTTACTACGTGTCGTAATGTGTATGATTGTGTATGTAACTAATCAAATTAGAATTTGAACTTTAATCGCAGTAACTGATTATTTTCCTACAAGAGCATGACACAGAGTGTTTGTATTCCTTATCTCTCTCTAAACACTATAACTGTGATTAGCCCCGGAACTTTGCCTTACCGATTCTATAAAATATGTTGACGACACGACTCACGCTAATGTCGTCCAACAGTGACATCACACCTTAGCATTCTATGACCAGTCATAAATCTAGTCTAGACATGTTCTAACATGCACCACTATCCGAGTCTACAGACAGCTCCAGGGAGAAACAAGCCGAGCTGCCGGACTACCGAGAAACCATTTGAAATGTAATCATAAAGTCCTTTTTTTTTCTCTGAGAATTTACCGAGCATCAGGACTGGCATTACATTTTAATGACTCGGACAGCGTAATCCGCCACACTACACCGAAAGCCGATTAGCCGTCCAGTTTTACGGCTTTCAACGTGTCCAAAGCTGACTTCCTCTGAATAGACTTATCTCCTGCTGCTCTTTGAGCTGACTTACAAATATTCCTCTGTTAATCTCTATTTACCGTGGAGGTGTCGCTGAATCAGACCGCTGTAGTGCGGCTGAGAAACGATCCCAGGCTGCAGTCGTTAGGGAAACAGTGATAATCGAGTCGATGAAGTCTCATGGACGCCATATTGGTGCCTCTTTACAACTGTCTACAATGAAACAATAACTGTCTGATATTACGGAAACAATATAGCAATATAAATGTGTAAAATTTCTGGTTGTTGACGCATCGGCTAGCATTATCAATTAATCTTAATTAGGTTAGCTAGCTAGTTTTCTCATTTACCGCGTAGATTGAAGAAAACGTATCAGATAACATTCAGTTTATTTGTCACTCTTGCTTAATATTAATAATATTTACAGTATAGTATAGTATATATTTACACAATGTTTATTTACAATATTATACAATATTTAGATTTAGATTTTTAAAATCCTTTGTGAACAGCAGAAGATTTCAACACAACAATTGAGATAGATGGGTGTGGCAACATGATTGTCTGTCTCACACACACACACACACACACACACACACACACACACAGACACAGAAAAAACATACATAGTCCACACTGACTGTCATTATAAGCACTTGTTGTAGTGGGTGTGGCTTGCTCATTAGCAGGTATACCATAGACTGTACCTGTGCTAGGAAATTAATACCTGACCTAAAACCCCTGGAAGTGTCACTTCTCGGACTTGTCCTTTTATCTATCTATCTATCTATCTATCTATCTATCTATCTATCTATCTATCTATCTATCTATCTATCTATCTGTCTGTCTGTCTGTCTGTCTGTCTGTTTGTCTATCTATCTATCTATCTATCTATCTATGTAATCTTTCCATACATTTGTGTAGGACTAAAATTCCAGAGATATTTCTAGTAGTCAATAAATTATATAAATTATAAAAGTATATAAAAAGATTGTTAAAGGTGTATTAGCTTCCTAAATAAATAAATAAATAATAATGTACTCTTTTTCAGGTTTCCACATGGAACCTTTAAGGTATGACGTGATGTTACAAAATTGCGTTCAATCTACAGTCTGGATTTAAAGACCATCCAGAGAGGACAGTGAAGTGAAGTGAAGTGAAGTGAAGTGAAGTGTGGGCTCGCTGCCTGATACAGCGTCTCACAAACCGCTTACCTTCACAACAGATTATCCAGGTTAATTAATGACTCCCCTTCATAGTCTCACAATCGCTCCATCACTCTCCCATTTAGCAGATATGGCTTTACACTTCCTCCTCCACTGCCTCATCCTCCTTCCTCCTGACTCGCCTCCTCGCTCGGTTTCTACCCTGTCAACACTTTCTTTCACGGGAACTATAGCACAAATGTGAGTTCAGGAACACTGCCATAGTTTACGCACTTCTTCTAAAGCTTTAAGTGGATGAACAGATTTTTTTCCTTCCTCCCTCCCCGGCTCTGTGAGCGCCGCACGCTTGGCCGTACCTTATCTAAATTCTGTTCATTTCTCATTTACAGATCGTTGCCCCCTGAAACTCAGATCTCTGGGATAACTTTTAGGTCATGCTTAATTATAAAACCAATGAGTCTTTGCAAAATAGACTTGCTGATTAATGGTGCTCATTTTCGTCTAATCTATTTTGCACGCTTTTAATTAAGACGGTTTGGAAATATCTTGATTTTTTTTTTTTTTAATCTTTAATCACAAAAATTAAAATTTTGGAAAATTGGGTGAGAAAAAAAACAAAAAACATAAAAGCGACGTCATGTCCAAGCTGTGCTTTTGTGACTTAATCAATTCATAAAAGAGAAATAAAAGGCATGCTGGTGAGGGAGCGAGCCTTTCTAGCTGTGATTTTGTTGACGTTCTTTTTCAAATTGCTGTGATTTAAGAGGAAAACAAAACACATCAGGACATGCTGTCGTTGATCAGTTTCCTGGAACAGCACACCATGCAGTGATTAAATCCTTATCTAGCTCGCTAATAACTGTTTGTTTTTGCTAGCTGTCAAGAACTGCATCATGGTATCGGCTAGCTGCAGCTAGCACAACATGCTAGTAATCTTAATTATAAAAGCAATGAGTCTTCGCAAAATAGACTTCCTGATTAATGACACTCATTCTGGCTAATCTATTTTGCACGCTTTTAATTTAGACAAAACAGCTTTTTAAATATCGGCATCGGGATGAAGCGTGATTCTTAATCGCAGAAGTAAAATTGCAAGAAAAACAAACAGTCCTAAGGCACTAAGATGCTTGTGTTTACAGAGATGACTCGATAAAGGCCAATCCATTTACAAGACAATAATTGACATGTTTTTCATTAGCTGGCTTCTTGTCCAAATAATGGAATGATTTTCAATAGTGTAATGTTGTTGTTGTTGTTTTTTTTGCCCAGAGCTAGAGCGACATCATAAAGCAGACGGTCAGAAATAAGGGATTAGTGCATGCTGCACTGGTGTGTATATGATATGAAGCTAGATTGAAATCCAATGGGGATTTGTACAGATTTATCTCTGGTTCATTTCATCTGTTGGAAAGCTTTTTGTGATTGTTTATGAGACCACTGACTGCTAACATCTGTGTCGACAGATGTGCCTTCAGTAGCTGATTGAAATCCAGGGCCAGATTTTTCCGTTTCTATGAAAAACCAATCGAACAAATGTAGCACTGGAGGCTGGAGGAAGCCTGAGACATGAGATTTTCTCTGTGTGGTTAATTGGGAAGATTGGAAAAGAGAGTGTGTAGAGGGGTTTACAGTCGGGGTTAATTTTAAACAAAACTAAACAATTCAGAACGGGTTTATTTTCAGTGAAAAGTGTAAAAATGGAAACAAATCATGTTTTATTGTTTTGTTCTTTCTCCTGAATTTACTTCTTAAATGTGAACACAAAGATTTCCAGCCCAGATGTGACCTTAATCCCACACAGATATTCAAAATGTCAAATGTCCAATAAGAATGAACTGAAAATCCCATAATTTATAATCCAGACCCCCCCCCCCCCTTTTTTTTTTATTAAAAAAGGACATTGCTTTCTACACTTTCTGCCTTCTTGGAAAGATTCCAAGCTTATTATATTTACTATTATTATTATTATTATTATTATTATTATTATTATTATTATTATAACTCAAAAGAAAGAAAGAAAGAAAGACTGGCAAGAGAATGGCAAGAGAATGTTTATAGCTGCTATAACATTGAGGTGGTAACATTTAATGGAACTGTAACTAGTTACACCACTTGACTTGGTTAGTAATATGCAGCTAGGAGGCTAGCAATCTCCTGCACATCAGGAGCCAGCCTCGGATCCCTTCCCATCATTCTGTTAAATAATTTTTTTTTTAAAACAGTTTTTATTAGCTGTCGACAGGATCCCTTTAAATACGAGTCTGTCCTCAGAAGATCATGAGGACGTCTCGGTCATCCATAAACAGGAGACTAAGAGAGCAAACTCAGTTGTGGTGTCTGGGTGGGAGGGGCTTACTCTATTTTATCTGTCAATCAGAGCAGTAACCAATCATGGGGAAGTATGCAGAAGAGGGCAGTTGAGTGTGTTGTCTGGTTATCCTTCATCATGGTGGGTGAACCCATGTTAACCGATTGGGAGGAAATGGAAAATAAATATTTCTGATTGAGTGATTATTTGTGATGTTAGCATACATTTAGGTTCATTTTTAAATGCTGCAAGTGGTTTTTACCCTGAGGAATAACCAAATTCTTCAGGAAGATTTTAATAAGATGTTAATAATGGTTAAAAAAAAATCTAAATTAAAAATGTAACCTCAACATCAGTGATTGTAACATATATGTAAGATATCACCAGTGTAGCAGCTATCACGTTCTCTAACATGGGTACGCTAACTCATATAGCGTATCATATCTTAAAAAATCGAAATCCATTCTTCTCTGTAGAAATTCACCAAATCATCTATTTACAATAACGCATTCTACTATCAAAACACTTACACATTTCAACCAAATTCCTCTGAGATTCCTCTCAATCACACACACACACACACACACACACACACACCTGATAATGGAGCATGAGGCAGGACAGGGACGAGGGAACGCTCCTGATTGTCTTCACACCTTGTGAACAAGACAAACATGTCCACTCAGGATTAAGTGTGAATGTTTGTCGCTGATAGCACAGAACCCGATGCACCGGCAGAGCCCTTGGAGCCCGGGGGCATTTCTCACTCCGAGCTGTTTGACCTGCTGTTCAGCACAAACGCTGGATAATTAACGCTCACTCCATCCTGACACTGATGGACTGGCAGAACTGAAGCCTGGGAGAGATTTTAGAGGATTTTGACTGTTTGGGTCACTTCACAGGCTAACAGTTTTGTTTTGCTATTCGCTTTTAGAATTTAAGTATAGAATTGTTGAAGAATTCAGTGATCTCTGTGTGATGTTAAGGATCTCCATGCCACTGGAAATTAATCAGGAACAGAACATTATCATCTCCATCATCAGTTTTTTTAATTTTATTTTAAATGCCTCTATAAATACTTTATAATTGTATCATGTATTATTATACAATACATATTAAAATACATATATACAATATATATTATAATTGTATAATATTTTTAAAATGAAATAAAAAAAATAAAAATAAATAAATACTAAATAAATTAAAACTAATACTAATAAATTAAAATACTATTCATAATAATATTGTAACTAAAATAAAATAAATTAAACTAAAATAAATAAATAAATAAATAAATTTTGACCTTGTTTGTTTGTTTCTTATAATATAAGTACCTACAGAATGCCAGTACTAAGATATCTGTAAATAAAAATAAATAATCTTTTTTTTTAAGAAATCATAAGCACATTATGAAAGAGAATTAATACCGAACATATTTTATTATTTTTATGTATTTAATTATATTACTATACACTGTATTTTACTCTACTCTAGATGTTCTAAATAAGTCTGATGTGTTTATCATCCAGAGCAAGTAGAATCTAAAACCTCTGAATTTATGCAAATTCACCAATTTATTTGAATTTAAGCTTGGTCGAGTTAGAGCATAACATTTTGTCAAGCTTCAACAAACCAAATTATTCTCGACTCAGCGGCGTGTTCGGCAAATCAACAAAGCGTCGCGGCCTGCTAAGTGACAGTGCTGGCATTATTAAGTCGCGGGTTCTGGACCTTGTCGTAATTATAAGGACAGAACGACACGGCTGTCCGTCACGCGCCGACGCTCCTGAGCGTGAGGATTGTGTGATTATAAGCTCACCGAGTTACAAAGGAGGAACGATGATGATTTTACTTCCTGCTCTGTGACTTACAACCTGCCATAATTAATTCTAAACACTGATACACAACTTGTTATTTGTCAGGACATGTTTATGACATGCTTATGACACAAAGATCACCAAAATAATGTGTTACCAAAATACAGCTGATGGTCTGATAAAAAAGGGGAGGGGTTTTTGACTTTTTAGCGGTTTTTTTTAAAAAAAAGGCCCATTTTTAAAATTTTCCAAAATAAGAAAAACTACTGACATGTCTATGACATGGTTATGTCAGTCTTATGACACAAGGTTCAAGTAAAATGTCACCATAATACAGTTAATGGCCTCATAGTGTAACATCACCACTGGTGTCATGCCGCCAGAGGGAGCCTTCAGAGGGAGTTTTAGCGTCACCTGCGAAGGAACATTTCTAGGTTTTTTTACATTTAAGCAACGTGCACACTATGTTTTTGGGTACGAAGTATTGTTCCATTGAGACATACCAAGCCGTTCTGCTATCATTGCTGATTCTTGGATTATCGTGTATGACCTGTGCTTTGTCTTATTGCATTTCCCGAGTTTTGGTTTTTTTTTGTTCGGTTTATTACTTCACCAGTTCACCAGTGGGCTCCTGGAGGACATCGTGTCAGACTGAGGGCCTCAGTTCAGGTCTTGAGTCTGGAGGGCATTCTGCACGCATCTGGGGTCAATGTCAGTCTCAGCTTGGGCTACCACCCACAGTCGAATGGACAGAAGGAGCAGCTGAACCAAGAAAACAGCTGGTACCTGCGGTCATACTGTAGCCACGAGCAGCAATGATGGAGTGAGTTCCTCCCGTGGGCTGAGTACGCATTCATCAACAGGACTCACCCCATTCCAATGCATCCTGGGCCACCAGCCGCACCTGTTCCCATGGCCAGGTGAAACCGGCCATAGATGACTGGGCACGTCGCCGCCAGGAGGTCTGGGAGAGTGCCCATGTTCGTCTGCAGCGGGCCATATGGAGGCAAAGGATCCAGGTAGACCTCCACAGGCACCCACACCCCAGGTTCCAGACGGGCTAGCAGGTCTGGCTATCTTCGCAAAATTTGAGGCTAAAGCTATCATGTCGCAAGCTCAGCCCACGCTTCATCGGCCCCTTCTGTGTCATACACGGTCACGTATCACCGTCTCCTCCCACCATCATACTGCATCTCACCCACATTTCACATATCTCTACTTAAGTCAGCACACCCTTGCCAAGATACCTTCCCCCAAGCCCCCCCCCCCCCCCCCCCAGACCCCCCCCCCCCACCAAACAACGAACCACCACCGCTGTTCGACATCGTCGGGGCCCCGATATACAGAGTCAATACCCTCCTGAACTACCGGCGCCACCGGGACCATCTACAGTACCTGGTGGATTGGGAGGCATATGGCCCAGAGGAACACTCGCCGTTCTGCTATCATTGCTCATTCTTGGATTTTCGTGTATGACCTGTGCTTTGTCTTATTGCATTTCCTGTGTTTTGGTTTTGTTTGTTCAGTTTATTGCTTCACCGGTTTGACTCTTATTTGCCTGCCTATGCTCTTGATTTCCTGCCTGTCTTTTTGGATTTTTTGAATAAACTCTGCGTATGGATCCTAACTCTCCTGCCTCCGGCACGTCGTTACACATAGGAAGTGTGTTTCAGGATCATGACATTAAAACCAGTAGCTCAATACTGCTTTATAGCAAGGATTATGACATACTTATAATGCCACATGTCTATGACATGGTTATGTTAATCTTATGACACAAGGTTCAAGTAAAATGTTACTAAAAAACAGTTTAATGGCCTCATAGGAAGTGTATATGAGGATCATGACATATATTCTACCTAAAGCAGCTCACTAGTGCTTTTTAGCATGTGTTATGACATATGTATAATGTCATGTCACTGAAACGTTATGTCAGTCTCATGACACTTGGTTCAAGTGAAATATTAGCAAAATACAGCTAGTGGCCACTTAAGAAGTATGTTTCAGGATCCTAACATATATACTGCCTAAAACTCACCAGTGCTTTTTAGCATGTTATGACATACATATCTATGACACAGTTATGTCAGTCTTATGCCATAAGCTTTAAATAAATCTTTACCCTTACTTAAGTTGTGAATTACCTTTACAATTACTAGCAATAGTAAAGTAAGACTGCTATGTGACTAGACGAAATCAGAATATCGGCATGAGATGTTTATAATACGGTTATGTCAGTCATGTGACAGTGCATTTAAAAACATCTTTACCTTTACTTCAGTTGAGATTTACCTTTACAATTAGCAGTAATGATGAAATGATACTGCTATTATGACTAGGAATATGGCAAGAACTGTTATAAGAACTGAGTGCTTTTAAAAAATGGCATGGCATGTTTATAATCTGGTTATGTCAGCCTTATGACACTGGGTTCAAACAAATGTGTATGCTTACTTAGACTGAGCCTTTCCTTTTCAATTAAAATCAGACAGTAAGGTGATATCATTTATGAATCTAGCCATGGGGGTCACAGTCCAGTGACTTCTGTGCCGGTCCCAAGCCCGGATAAATAGAGAGGGTTGTGTCAGGAAGGGCATCCGGCGTAAAACATTGCCAAATTTAACCATGCGAATCGTCAGTACGAATTTCATACCGGATCGGTCGAGGCCCGGGTTAACAACGACCGCCATCGACGCCGTTGACCTACAGGGCGCCGGTGGAAATTGGGCTACTGTTGGTTGAAGAAGTAGAGGAGGGAGGAGAGTGTGCAGACAGAGAGAGAAGAGGAAAGGTAAGAGTGTAGGACTGAGAATAGGAACTCTGAATGTTGGTACTATGACAGGGAAAGGTAGAGAGCTGGCTGATATGATGGAGAGAAGGAAGGTGGATATACTGTGTGTACAGGAGACCAGGTGGAAGGGTAGCAAGGCTCGTAGTATAGGAGCAGGATTCAAGCTGTTTTATTATGGTGTGGATAGTAAGAGAAATGGGGTAGGTGTGGTCCTGAAGGAGGAGTTTGTGAGGAATGTTCTGGAGGTGAAGAGAGTGTCAGACAGGGTGATGAGTCTGAAGTTAGAGATTGAATGGGTGATGTTGAATGTTGTTAGTGGTTATGCCCCACAGGTAGGTTGTGAGTTAGAGGAGAAAGAGAGATTCTGGAGTGAATTAGATGAGGTGATGGAGAGTATTCCCACGGGTGAGAGAGTGGTGATAGGAGCGGATTTTAATGGACATGTTGGTGAGGGGAACGCAGGTGATGAGGAGGTGATGGGCAAGTTTGGAGTTAAGGAAAGGAACCTTGAAGGGCAGATGGTAGTGGACTTTGCTAAGAGGATGGACATGGGTGTGGTTAACACTTATTTTCAGAAGAGGGAAGAGCATAGAGTGACTTACAAGAGTGGAGGTAGGAGCACACAGGTAGACTACATCCTATGTAGAAGAGGCAATCTGAAAGAGATTAGTGACTGTAAAGTGGTAGTGGGAGAGAGTGTAGCCAGACAGCATAGGATGGTGGTGTGTAGGATGACTTTGATGGTCTGTAAGAAGAAGAGGTCAAAGATAGAGAAGAAAACCAAGTGGTGGAAGCTGAAAAAGGAGGAATGTTGTGAGGAATTTAGACAGAAGTTGAGGCAGGCTCTGGGTGGTCAGGTATTGCTGCCAGATGACTGGGAAACTACAGCAGAAGTGATCAGGGAGACAGGGAGAAAGGTGCTGGGTGTGTCATCTGGAAGAAGGAAAGAAGATAAGGAGACTTGGTGGTGGAATGAGGAAGTTCAGGATAGTATCCAGAGGAAGAGGTTAGCCAAGAAGAAGTGGGACATGGACAGGACTGAAGAGAATAGACGGGAATACAAGGAGTTACAGCGCAGAGTGAAGAGGGAGGTGTCTAAGGCCAAGCAGAAGGCATATGACGAGTTGTATACTAGGTTAGACACTAGAGAAGGAGAGAAGGACTTGTACACGTTAGCTAGGCAGAGGGATCGAGATGGGAAGGATGTGCAGCAAGTTAGAGTTATTAAGGATAGAGATGGAAGGGTGCTCACAAGTGAGGAGAGTGTACAGAGGAGATGGAAGGAGTACTTTGAGGAGCTGATGAATGAGGAAAATGAGAGGGAAAAAAGAGTAGAAGGGGTGAACTCTGTGGAACAGAAAGTAGATAAGATTGGAAAGGATGAAGTCAGGAAGGCTTTGAAGAGGATGAAAAGTGGGAAGGCAGTTGGTCCTGACGACATCCCGGTGGAGGTCTGGAAGTGTCTGGGAGAGGCAGCAGTGGAATTTTTAGCTAGTTTGTTCAACAGGGTTTTAGAGAGTGAGAGGATGCCTGAGGAATGGAGAAGAAGTGTGTTAGTGCCGATCTTTAAGAATAAGGGTGACGTGCAGAGTTGCAGTAACTATAGGGGGATAAAGTTGATGAGCCATACAATGAAGGTATGGGAAAGAGTAGTGGAAGCTAGGTTAAGGAAGGTAGTGGAAATTTGTGAGCAGCAGTATGGCTTCATGCCCAGAAAGAGCACAACAGATGCAATTTTTGCTCTGAGAATTTTGATGGAGAAGTATAGGGATGGTCAGAGGGAGTTGCACTGTGTGTTTGTAGACTTGGAGAAAGCGTATGACAGGGTGCCAAGAGAAGAGCTGTGGTACTGTATGAGGAAGTCAGGAGTAGCAGAGAAGTATGTCAGAGCGGTGCAGGACATGTATGAGAGGAGCAGGACAGTGGTGAGGTGTGCTGTAGGTCAGACAGAGGAGTTCAAAGTGGAGGTGGGACTGCATCAGGGATCGGCTCTGAGCCCCTTCCTGTTTGCTATAGTGATGGACCAGTTGTCAGAGGAGGTCAGACAGGAGTCTCCTTGGACAATGATGTTTGCAGATGACATTGTGATCTGTAGTGAGAGCAGGGAGCAGGTGGAGGAAAACCTGGAGAGGTGGAGGTTTGCGCTGGAGAGAAGAGGAATGAAAGTCAGTCGTAGTAAGACTGAGTACATGTGTGTGAATGAAAGGGAGGGAAGTGGAACAGTAAGGTTACAGGGTGAAGAGGTGAAGAAGGTACAGGAGTTTAAGTACTTGGGGTCAACAGTCCAGAGTAATGGAGAGTGTGGGAAAGAGGTAAAGAAGCGAGTGCAGGCAGGTTGGAATGGGTGGAGAAAGGTGTCGGGAGTTCTGTGTGATAGGAAAATATCAGCGAGAATCAAGGGGAAGGTGTACAGGACAGTGGTGAGACCGGCCATGCTGTATGGTTTAGAGACAGTGTCACTGAGGAAGAGACAGGAGTCAGAGCTAGAGGTAGCAGAGCTGAAGATGTTGAGGTTCTCTTTGGGAGTGACAAGATTGGACAGGATTAGGAACGAGTACATCAGAGGGACAGCTCATGTTGGACGTTTGGGGGACAAAGTTAGGGAGGCCAGATTAAGATGGTTTGGACATGTTCAGAGGAGGGAGAGTGAGTATATTGGTAGGAGAATGTTGGACATGGAGCTGCCAGGCAGGAGGCAAAGAGGAAGGCCAAAGAGGAGGTATATGGATGGAATTAATGAGGATATGAAGCTAGTGGGTGCAAGGGTTGAGGATGCAGAAGATAGGGATAGGTGGAGAGAGATGATTCACTGTGGCGACCCCTGAAGGGAAAAGCCGAAAGAAGAAGAAGAAGGTGATATCATTTATGACTAGACAATCATAAAATTGCTATGACATGTTTATAATCCAGTTATGACGGTTTTATGAATCTCACTGACAAATTCTTATAGTGTTGTTATCCCGGCTTCAACATGTAATTACCGTTATTTAAAAATTTATTAAAAATCTACAGTAGAATAGATGCTTAGTATCAGTAGATGCCTGCTTATAGAACTCATAAGTATGCAGAGAGTGTTACAAACAGTTTCTTACTAGCAATATATTTTCTGGCTGTAGAGAATAAAGGTGTTATATGGATTTAGATGAGTTTGGACATCAGGACTTGTTGTTCTTTATCTGATCTGGTTGTCCGAATGGAGAGCAGACCTTTATTTATTATCTCAGCAGCTGTAATAATCTGTTATGACACTCCACAGTGGACTTCATTTTATTTGAATTGGCAACTGGTACACATCATCTTTAAGAGATTTTGTTGTTATTGTTGTTGTTGCAAAATTACAGTGACTTATGTAACAGAATATTAACAAGTCAAATCTGATCATCCATTCTATAAACATCAGGCTTCCAGGCTCGTGCTGCAACACATGAAGAAGTGCAAGAATCTTAATACAAAAATTAGCATGTGACATAAACTGTCATAACATTAACCAGATATAACATGTTGTAACTAGGCTATGACAGATTTATAGTTGTTGTCAGTCTTATGTTGCTTGTCATACATTTGCCATAACATACATTATATGTTAATTAGAGTAGCACATTATAACAAGTTATGTCAGGTAATGCTAAATAAAACACATGACATGTTAATAACATGATTCTGTCAATCTTATGACACAAGGTTAACTTGTTCTAAATTATTCATTTATTCATTCTTTCATTGTCTACCGCTTATCCGATCTATTCTCGGGTCACGGGGAGCCTGTGCCTATCTCAGGTGTCATTAGGCATCAAGGCAGGATACAGCCTGGACGGAGTGCCAACCCATCGCAGGGCACACACACTCTCATTCACACACTACGGACAATTTAGAGATGCCAATCAGCCTACAATGCATGTCTTTGGATCGGGGGAGGAAAACAGAGTACCCGGAGGAAACCCCCGAGGCATGGGGAGAACATGCAAACTCCACACACATGTCAGAGGCGGAAATCGAACCCCCAACCCTGGAGGTGTGAGGCAAACGTGCTAACCACCAAGCCACCGTGCCCCCTCATCTAAATTATATATATTAAAATCTTGTTAAAGACTCCTTGTCCTTGTTAGAGACTCCTTGTCCTTGTTAGAGACTCCTACACAACTGAACATAAACTGTAATGACAATTCATCTTTTGCTATAATACATTTATACTCGTTATGTCAGTCTTATGTCATGCAAGTATAGTGTTACCAAAATAAAGTGTTATATCAACTCTGACATCATAAAATAGTTATGTTCGCATCATAGAGGGGTTTGCATATCATATATGTGCTAAAATATGCATTATAGCATGGTATGTCAGATAATGTCAAATAAGATATTAATAACATTGTTGTGTCAGTTTTATGAAACAGGCTTCTAGGTTTTTTTTGTTTTGTTTTGTTTTTTACCTTTTCTTCAGAATGTTCAGAATGTTCATTGCAATTGAGCTTGTAGTAAGACTGGATATAATCCGTCACGACAAGACAGAGTCAGAAAATTGTTATGATATGTTTGTAATCTGGTTATGTCAATCTTATAGCACTGGGTTCAAATAATTTTTTTACCCTTACTTAGGTTGAGAATTACCCTTACAATGACTAATAATGGCCATACAACTAGATATAAATTATCACAACAAGGCAGAATCAGACAAATGGTACGACATGTTTATAATCTGATTATGTCAGTCTTATAACACTGGTCTCAAATAAATCTTTATCCTTACCTAGGTTAAAAATTAGCATTATAAATAATAGTAATGGTAAAATCATGTAATGACTGGAGTGTATCAAAAAATTTTAAATGTTTATAAACTGGTTATGACAACCTTATGACACTCACTCCTTAAATGTTTTAGCCTTTATTACTGGGTGAATTACTTTTATTAATTTTCTAATTATTATTACTACTCATGCTTAAATAAGACCGCTGTTCAACTGGACATAACTGAATTTGTTTATAACCTGGTTATGTCAAGCTTATGACACATGGGTCAGGTTGCCAGGTTGCTAACCTTATTTCCTCTAACATTACATTTATTTTACCTTAAAAATTGTAAAGCAAAATTGTTCATGTAAACAAACAACATTTTTTTTCCCATTTTCAAGTAAAGTCTCTTCAGTGACAGATTTCCATCTAAAAAGAAAAAAGAAATGAAGCGGTGCGAGAGCTGCGAGATGGCTAACTTCATCTGTTCACCATGAAAAGAGTAACAAATGTCACGGCTTGCAAATCTTGCACAAAAATAACAGTGTTATAAAAATCTTTTCTTTCCCTCCCATCTCCTTATACTAGGTCAGGACCCAGTTTCTCAAGTCAACTCCATTTTTATTGTCTTTACAAATCCATAAGTACCTTGCTGCTGCTCCGGGTTTGTCTGCTGTGTTGCTCCTGCTTTTGGATTTTTCTGGTTCTTTTGTTGTCCCTCAATAGTTAGGAAGACAAAAGCATGAAAAATAAAAAGGTTTATATATTTATAATGTTTATAGTTTTGTTATTTGATGAATTTGCACTGGAATTGCCACGAATAGAATATACACTCAAGTTTTACCTAGAAAACCTAGAATTAAGCTCCTGATTTCCTTTCTTTCTTTCTTTCTTTCTTTCTTTCTTTCTTTCTTTCTTTTTTCTTTTTCTTACTTAGGAAAAAATAAAAATGAATAAATAAATAAATAAATAAATAAACAAACAAATAAATAAATAAATAAATAAATAAATAAATAAATAAATAAATATTTGGACTGCAATTGCCACAAATAATTTTGCACTCAAGTTACTAAGCACTAAGTACATGTTACTCTTTCTTTCTTTCTTTCTTTCTTTCTTTCTTTCTTTACTTACTTAATAAAAATAACAACAAACAAACAAACAAATAAATAAATAAAATGACATGGGGGTTTAAGCTAATTTCATTAATTAAAAGAATTAGCTTTAGTAGACGTCGCTCGGCCCTCCTGCTTGGCGGTGGATGTCGCTCAGCGCTTCTGCTCGGCTGTGGACGTCGTTTGGGACCCTCTGGCCTTACTGCCATGCCCATCGCTCCCCCCACTTGCCTCGCCTTGCTCCTCGCTCCTCCCACTCACCTCGCCGTGTTCCTCGCTCCCGTCACCTACCTCGCCTTGCTCCTCGCTCCCCCCACTTGCCTCGCCTTGCTCCTCGCTCCCCCCCCTTGTTGCCTCTCCGTGTTCTTCGCTCCTCTCCGGGTTTCCCTGGACCGAAGGTTTTTCCGGACTAGGGGGAGGGGTTGGCGCGTCAGGAGCCGCGCCGTGGGGGGGGTACTGTTACGGGGGCAAGTGCCCGAACCGGAGTACCCGGAGGAAACCCCCGAGGCACGGGAAGAACATGCAAACTCCACACACACACATGGCGAAAGCAGGAATTGAACCCCCAACCCTGGAGGTGTGAGGCAAACGTGCTAAACACCAAGCCACCATGCCCCCCATAAAATAATTAATTAAATAGAATTAAAATAATGAATACAAATTTGAAAATAAAAACACAATAATATAAAAAGATAATTAATAGAATAAAAATAATCAATAAACAAAAATAATGAATTATATTAACACAATAAAATATAAGGATTATTAATTCTTTCACTTCACTTTTCACCATAAATACAAACATGAGTTTGACTGTAAAATCAAACAAATGAAAGAAATCAATAAATTGAGCTTTTCAGTGTTTCATTAGAAAACATAGCGGAGGAGAAGACAGAATAAATAAGAGGAGGAAGAGAAATTTATTTAGAGATTTATTAAGGTTTAGATCTCTTCCTGATGTCATTATGATTAAATCTGAATAAATAAATATTGTAATGTTCAGGGAAATATTTCCTGTCAGCGTCATAACGATAAAGCACCTCTTTAAAATCGTCAGACATAAACCGCCGTGAGCAACCTGACATCTGCGGAGATGTTTGTGACAGTTGTCACGCGGGAGTCGTCTTCAAATCCGTCTAAAATAAGGTGCGCGCTGGAAAAACAGTGAACTCGGAGGAATTAGTATGCTAGCTGTCTTAGCATCGCACCTAATCTCAGCTGTCAGGGCAATTAGCAGTAATGCTAACATGGAGCTGTTATATCCTTTACATGACAGGAAGTGACAACTGGACTCCTTTCACATTAATGTCAGTATTAACTCTCAAAAAAAAACAAAAAAAAAAAAACTCCTGAGCCGCTGAGATCGATGTAAAAAAGCCTAGTGGAAAAGCCTAGCACCTGAGGAAAGCGGCCGGTTTATTTGGAGGATTTATTTATCGGCTGTGTTTTAAGTACAGACAGAGATCTGGTTATGAAGCGTGTGACTTGGAGGCAACAGGCTCAGGCTCGTTAAATAAAGCGTTTTTAATTACACTGAGTGCTGGAATCGAGTTGCTCGGGAAAATCACATTACTTTCTCCAGCGTAAACATGTGTGAGTAAATGAGACGCAGTGCCGGTGTTTACTCTCAGCATCGTCTTCGCTTCTTCCTCCTCACACTAATAATGCTTGCTCGTGTCAGACACTAATATATACATCATCATCTATATCATCTGTGTACAGGTTCAGTTTCTTTAGCTAGCCATGTTCGTGTTCTCACTTTGAGAAACTGCAACTGAACTGAACTGTTTGTTAGCTTCATTATGTTTATTATTATTATTATTATTATTATTATTATTATTATTATTATTATTATTAATAATAATAATAATAATAATAATAATAATAATAGGGGGCACGGTGGCTTAGTGGTTTGCCTCACACCTTCAGGGTTGTGGGTAGATTCCTGCCTCCGCCATGTGTGTGTGGAGTTTGCATGTTCTCCCCGTTCCTCGGGGGTTTCCTCCGGGTACTCCGGTTTCCTCCCCCAGTCCAAAGACATACATTGTAGGTTGATTGGCATCCCTAAATTGTACGTAGTGTGTGATTGCGTGAGTGAATGAGAGTGTGTGTGTGTGCCCTGTGATGGGTTGGCACTCCGTCCAGGGTGTATCCTGCCTTGATGCCCAATGACACCTGAGAAAGGCACAGGCTCCCCGTGACCCGAGAATACATCGGATAAGCGGTAGACAATGAACAATGAATAATAATAATATATTTCGTCTGCTTCCCTGTCACGTTTCCGGTATTTAAAGCATGAAGAAACAGACCCAGCGCGGAGATTGACAGCAGACAGGGGTTTTATTAAACGTAAAGCACACGGAGACAGCAGACATGACGCCACACTAACACCGAACATAAAGACATAATAACGACGCTACATAGAGACGACGACCAGCTCCGAACCCTGGCAAAAGGCCGCTATAAATACAAAACATAATCAGGAATAACATTAGGGACAGGTGAACATCAATTAGAAAACAATGGGAATAAGGCGGGGCTAAAACAAAGCACATGACATGACGTAAACAATGACGTAACACAATATAACATAACCCCTGCTGGAAACCCCCCCTAGTGGCCCAACACAGGGCCTACCACCCGTAACATTCCCACAGGCGATTATTATTAGTAGTATTGTCATGGTTGTTGTTGTTGTTATTGTTGTTCTTGTTCTTCTTCTTCTTCTTCTTTTGACAAAGATTCAAAAGATAAATAAATACATAAATAAATACATAAATAGATAAATAAATAGATAAATAAAATATGTAAAAATAAAACAAACAACAACAATATAAAAATAATAATAATGCACTTTTTGCTTGTTTGTTAATTGTATTTATTTATTTATTTATTTATTTATTTATTTATTTATTTATTTATTTATTAGTGTATTTATTTAGGTAGTTAGTTAGTTAGTAACCCACCTACTTGATGTTTGTTTGGTTTTGCCCAGAATATTGAGTTGTCCCTCCCCAGCCTGTTAAAAACAACAACTACTACTACTTAATAATAATAATAATAATAATAATAATAATAATAATAATAATAATAATAATAATAGTAATAATACATTTATTTATTTATTTATTTATTTATTTATTTATTTATTTATTTATTTATTTATTAGTGTATTTGTTTAGGTAGTTAGTTAGTTAGTTACCCACCTACTTGATGTTTGTTTGGTTTTGCACAGAATATTACGTTGTCCCTCACCCACCTGACAAAACAGCAGCAACTGATACTTAATAATAATAATAATAATAATAATAATAATAATAATAATAATAATAATAATAATAATAATAATAGTTTAGTTGTTGGCTGGATTAAGTCTTGCTTCTGAATCTGAACTGCTGTTTTTTACCTATCAGTCTCTCTCTCTCTCTCTCTCTCTCTCTCTCTCTCTCTCTCTGTCTTTCTCTCTCTCTGTCTCCATCTTCATACTTGCTTTCACTCACATATTGGTGTTTTGAAAGAAACACACTCTCTCTCTCTCTCTCTCTCTCTCTCTCTCTCTCTCTCTCTCTCTCTCTCTCTCTCTCGGGCTCTCCATCTTCTGAATGCACTCCTCCTTTCCCCATAACCTCCAGTTCTCCCATGTCGTTGTTGTGGAGCGATTAGGATGAATGCGAGCAATCGCACACAGAGTGCCAGCTCAGTAAATCTTGCCTACTGGAAGCGCAAAGCGTGACGCGAATTCCATCAGCGCAATTGCATGTCTCTCATCAATATCCAATAGGCCGAGGCGAGCTGATGTACGCGCCGGAGCCGGAGTCGTCCGGAGGGACCCCAGCGTTCTGTGTGCTATAGAAATCCGCTGCATATTGTAATGAAGTGAACACTGCCAAAGCTTTATATTGTGTTTCCATCACCATGAAGTCCCCTTTAGTGGGAAATGACTCAGTGGTTTTTGTTTTTTTTTGTTTTGCCCTTGAGGAAACAGTAAGAGGAGAAGCGTTTCATGCTTTATTGCGTTTAAAATTTTGAATTGAAATTTCTTCGGTTGATTTCCTCCAAATCGGGCTTGTTGTGAGTTGTGTAGCGCTTTCATGTTGCCATTTTGCTAACAAATAATGGAAGCTTTACAGTTTATAGTTAACATTTAGTGAACCAGAATCACTCTTTGTGGCTTTCTGACCATTCCTCTGGAAGTGCATTTGTGAGGTCAGGCACTGATGTTGGACAAGAAGGCCTGGCTCACAGTCTCCACTCTAGTTCATCCCAAAGGTGTTCTATGGGGTTGAGGTCAGGACTCTGTGCAGGCCAGTCAAGTTCCTCCACACCAAACTCGCTCATCCATGACCTTGCTTTGGTCACTGGTGCGCAGTCATGTTGGAACAGGAAGGGGTCATCCACAAACTGTTCCCACAAAGTTGGGAGCATGAAATTGTCCAAAATGTCTTGGTATGCTGAAGCATTAAGAGTTCCTTTCACTGGAACTAAGAGGCCGAGCACAACCCCTGAAAAACTACACCTAAATTCAATGATTTCGAGGGGTGTCCCAAAACATTTGGCAATATAGTGTATATACAGCATGTGGGGTCCTTATAGTGTGTCCCTGTGTAACACATGTTACTATAGAAACCATGACGTATAAAAGAAGTGACTTCTGACCAATCAGAAGCAAGAATTCTACCTCCACTCTCCTGCTATAATTCTGAAACATTTCCTTTTTTGATTCCACTTAAAAAAATTTTTTTGTCTTCACATCTACCAGAGCAAATCAGTTGCTAAGTAACTGGTGTAAGGATTGCGCGTGGCTCCAGATCCGATCATGACCGCCTCTTAAACTTCAGCCTCTTATTGTTTGTGGCTTTATTTCCTGAATTAACAGGAAGCGGATCGTGCTCTATATCTAAAGCCTTTTTTTTCTCTCTGACTGCTGAGTGGATTGGAAAATTCGTTTCCATGTCGGAAATATAAATCGGAGAGACAGATTCCCGGGCTGAGCCAAAAACAAAGCAGGCAACTGTATTGATCCTCCAGCCTTAATGAATGGAAGTCATCTCGTCCCTTTATTGTAAGAGGAGCTCTTTTAGATTTAAAGGAAAACAATACATCCGTCTCGGCAGCACGAGCACGCTGAGTGGTACGTGTGTGTGTTTTTGTGTGTGTGTGTGTGGACAAAAAGAAATGAAGAGTTTTCATTTCATTTAGATTAGATTACTCTGAGATGCAGGATGATGTGTGATGTCGCTGGAGGACGCGGTGATGAAGAGGTGGGCGGAGCTTAATAGATGAAAATAAAGTCTTGTGGTTGTTAATTATATGATCTAGCACTTCCGGTTCATAATCACGCCGTGGTGCAGTAAGGAAACTGAAGTTTAAGTAAAAAAATATAATCAAAACCCAAAATAAACATCTAAAGACAAATAGTGTGTCGGTTATAAGGATAAAAAATAACATTTAATTAAAGCCTAAATTCTGTGTTAGCCGATTCCGAGGACAAGCGATGCACGCTAATGATGTTTTGATAAAATTTAAATCAAGCTAACAAAATAAACCCAAATAGCACATAATCTACAACTTAGTTAAAGACTCCAATTAACAATCAATCAATCAATCAATCAATCAATCAATCGATCGATGAGACTTTTTTTAGAAGCCTGAGAAGATGTCTGAGCATGTCTCTTAAAGCTCTCTTGCTAGTTTAACATAGAGAATGTTAGCAAGTTATAATAAGCGTGCACATGACAGCAGCCAGATATCTGGGACACTGATGTGTTAAGCAGCTGATAAATGTTTAGTGTTTTTATAGAACTTTAATTTTCCAGTGTTTACCTGAATGTGTGGGGTTTTTTATTTTCTTGTTTTTTTATTTTTATTTTTTTTAATTGCACACACTGAGCTGTGAATCCAAATAAATAAACAAACAAACAAACAAACAAACAAACAAACAAATAAATAAATAAATAAATAACCCATTAGGAGGTTTGAGCTGATTTTGCTTAATAAATAAATACATATAAATAAATTAATTAATTAACCAATTTTTAAAATATAAATAAATAAATAAATAAATATATAAATAAATAAATAAATAAATAAATAAATAAATAAATAAATATGAACATTCTTCAAAAATCTCCAATAAATACTAATTTACGAATTATGATAAAAAAAAACCCAATAAAATTTAATAATTATAACATTTATTAAGAAAATCTATATAAGAGATTTAATAATTGAGCCTATACTGAAACAGGTCTACAAAAGAAGGATATTTAACTTTTTTTTTTCTTTTCTGATTGTTTAACTGCCAAAAGTCCCTGGCACTGATATCTGAAATGGATTTTCTCTCACCATCGATGCACCTTCATCAGATTTATATCATAATAAAACTCCTCTCTACTTTCAAACACACATCTGGCATCTGTTAAATCTTCAGAACCTGACAATATCTCAACAACAACTTTATTTACTTACAGATGCAAAAGTAAACTGAGTGAAAAAAAGAATAATAATAATAATAATAATAATAATAATAATAATAATAATAATAATAAAACTCTCCATTTGTTTTACACGTGCAACCACAGTGTTTTAAACTCGACAGAAAAGTCTAACTGTATGAAACTGGTTTTAATCCGACTGTGTAAGATCAGCTCGGTTTATTCAGCTGTGCAGTGAAAAAAAGGAAAGAAATCCAAAAATCCACCACATGGATCCACTTGAACACAGTAGGTCGTAAAATGATACAACAAAACCCATTTATTAGCGTATTTAGCAGAGTCGTGGAGGTCCAGCAATTACTCTGTATAGATAGCAACCCCATGGGGTAAATTAGCATTACAGTTAGCTTGAGGTTAACATCCCACAGCTGCATCTGTAGGAATTAGCATTATTACTCCAGCAACCATCAAGCACAAGCTGAATTACGAGGTTTCAGTGTTAATCACTGGTTTATAAAGACAAACTGGAGCTGATGCAACACTAACAGGACAAAAATTCAACTCTAATACAGCAGCGGTTTAGTTACAGAACCGTTCCTGCCATGATGTTGATTATTTTCTTGTGAAAGCACATCCCAGATGATATGATTTGGCTCTTCTTACATCACAGCACTAGAATGATGTCATACATTTATCCGTTTATAGTTACATCGAATGATGCAGGAGGTCAAGAATTCATCATTACACTATAGCAGCACTAAACAATCCCAAAGCACTGACACTGGAGACTCTGTCCATAAAACGACGTCTCTTTGAAGAAAATTTGGGGGGATGTGGTAGCTTAGTGGTTAAGGTGTTGGACCACTGATCAGAATGTAGTTCAAATCCTAGGTCCAACAAGTGTCCACCCTGGGCCCCTAAGCAAGGCCCTTAACCCTCGTTTGATCAGTTGTATAAAAAGAGATGGAAAATGTAAGTCTACCAAATGCCATAAATGTAAGAAAAGTTCGCCATAAACATAAAACCCTACCATTAACACCAATCAGAATCTAGAATTCAACAGCACTGTGGTGTAAAGTGTGGTTTAAATACACAAATGTAGAAAGTTTAGAGAAAGTTCTAGAATAAATGTAAAGGCTAAATACAGCTAGTTTGACCCGATGGTCAGCTTGATGAGGTTTGGATTGAAGCTGAGAATCTGAGTGAAAGAGTCACACATTTGCTGACTGGACTTAGAGCTGGCTGACTTAGAGCTTTACACACACACACACACACACACACACACACACACACACACACACTTTAAAAGAAATGATAAAAAAAAATCCAGGGCTTTTTAAAGCAAGGTTAAAGAGAAATGATGTTACTTCTTATTCCATTTAGTTCACAAGTCCTCATAAGTAATCCACTGGGATTGGATCGGAATGGTCCAAAATTCCTTGATTTTACAAAACCCCGAATGTCCGTAAATGCAAGAACGCATCTCAGTTAATAAGCACTCCAAAAATAAATAACTATATAAATAAATAAAAATCGCAGTCACCACTTTGATAAAACAGATCAAATGCATTAGAGTATGTAATTTCCATCCATCAATACACGTGATGGTCACAATTGAATTTCTGAATATCGGAGGACAAGCGTAATGGGGTCTGAAGTGGAAAAAAATGGAATATTAATGGATAGCGGAGAGGTATGAAACTTAAAAAAAAGAGTCCGGGCGTAATGGAGCGCATTGACCGCATTAATAATAGAGGATGTTGTGGTCATGATGTCCTTTTTGTGGAGATGAAGGATGTGGATCCAGGGTCATTCGATAGCAAGCAGGAAAGAAAGTAAAATGTAAACGTGTGTGTATACAAAGCAGGGCTGAGGTGGGGGGGTGGAGCCTCACGTGGAGGGGGGGGTTAACGACTCACGACAGATAAACCAGGGAATTAACCAATTAACCAATTATGAATTGTGCATTTCATAATGAAAGAAAGCGAAGAAAACAATAAGCTTTAGATACGAAAATCTAAAGTAAAAGTGAGAGTGGCTCGCAGCGACAAAGCCACCGGACGTCATTCACTTGATCACTGAGAACCGGTGACTTCCTGCAACATGCAGGGGACTAGATGTGGACGTGTCCAGCGACGGCGACTAAAGATCGAAGTGGCAGATGACGCATGATCCACACACTGCTCCATCTTCATCTCGTATGATACGACGGAGATTATTGATTAGAATTTCTCAGAGATTATTTGTTAGAATTTATACACAAATGGCAAAATCTCCATACATCATGTTTCATTTTAGCCGGAAGAAAAACAATTTATTCTCAAGTGGAATGCGGCACCTTATGATCAACGCTATCACTATGGCAACCGTAGTACAGGTGACTGCATTGTATGGAAACTAGCAACTTGAACGACGATAAAATGTGAGCATGTGTGGACGTAGCTGAAATTCGATCGCTATTTCGTCATTATCAGCTCTCGTAGATTGAGAAACTTCGTCATTCGTCATTTATTGCCATGGTAACGTTTTTAGAATTAATCTGATTATTAAGTGTTTCTCTTTTTGTTGCTAAAAAAGCACCATAATGCATGTGTCCAGCTGAAACCCCCCCTAAAAGAGCCCCGTCTTTCACTTTTCACACGTTTTTCTACGTTATAATCCGCCTCTATTCCCTAGATGTTTAATAATTTAGCTGTGTTGTGTTTCTTCTTGTGTTTTGGTTTGTAACAGAGGTTTTATACATGGTTTAACAATTCCATTTGTCTTGGGGCCAAATTGTAATGGAGCAAGAAAAACAAAGCACCTCGAAACAAAGACGAAGGAATTTACGAATGCCCGTGTTAGTTCACGCCTACTTTAACACCTAACGTTTAGTTCATATTAAAGAATAACAACATCGCAACTATTTCTTTGTAGCTCTGATTCAGGTTCAGAAACGAGTCCCTGAAATTCTCTGTATAAAAACAAATAAGTAAATAAAAAGCAGGAGGCTTTAGTGTCATGACTGTGGAGCTTTGAAGAGCGTTATAGTTCTGTTACTCAATAAACTCAATTTACTGTGTGTGTGTGTGTGTGTGTGTGTGTGTGTGTGTGTGTGTGTGTGAACTGCCTTCTCACTGTGGTTGGACTGCAGTCTACTCTGTAACTGCATTTCATGTTTTTCACGAGAGAACAAACGCTTCTGAGGTGGGTTTTATCAGAGAGACAGGAGACTCCGGCACGCCTGGGCTTTAACGATCCTGTCTACTCCAGGACGATTCCAGTCCTCCACACGACAGCGGGAGACTATAACAAACCCACAGTTGTCCTCACAGGCTGTCATAATGCCGAAGAGTTTAGCGGATACACGCAGATATGATGCGGAGAGTTACACAGGACATCACCTGACCGGAAGACTTTCTTCTTCATGAGTACAAGAGGAGAAAAATAAATGAGTACAAAAATAAACGAATAGAAAAAATAATTACGTTCACATGCTACGAGCTTTAACTCGCATTAAGATCCCAAGAAGACTACATATCAGTCTGTCACTTTGGGATTTTTGTGAATTTTAGGATTATGCAATTTTTCAAGATTTTTGGGTTTGAGCCGAAACGTGGTAAGTGACTTCATCACCACAATATTGATTCACATGTGTGGAACGTGAATACAGCTCTCAGAGAAATTCAGTACATGTGCATAGAAGTTAGGGGGCATGGTGGCTTAGTGGCTTAGTAGTTAGCATGTTTGCCTCACACCTCCAGGGTTGGAGGTTCGATTCCTACCTCCGGTGTGTGTGTGTGTGTGTGTGTGTGTGTGTGTGTGTGTGTGTGTGTGTGTGTGTGTGTGTGTGTGTGTGTGTGTGTGTGTGTGTCCTGCGATGGGTTGGCACTCCGTCCAGGGTGTATCCTGCCTTGATGCCCAATGACGCCTGAGATAGGCACAGGCTCCCCGTGACCCGAGAATAGATCGGATAAGCGGTAGACAATGAATGAATAGAAAAAAAATGTATATATATAAAAGAAAAATCGTGGGCTGGGAAATGTCTTCAATTTAAGCAGTGGTATGAAAGATAAATAAATAAATAAATAAAAAGCACAAAAAAACTCCTCAAGTTAAAATGAAAAACTTAATTAAAATGTGAAAAAAAGGCACACAATCAAGTGGTTTTGGTTTCAGTAATGACAAAAAAAAATCTCCTGGAGGAACCGATTAAAATAAAGCCATGAAAAGAAATCCTAGCAGTGATGTTAGACAATCAATATCAGAATATCAGATTTGATGGGATTAGTAGCTCCTTATCTTCTATCTATATACCTTTTGTGTATCTTTTGTCATCTTCTTTTTGTTTCATTTTAGAGTACCAATGATAAACAGTCACAATTAAACATTTAACTCATTCATACGACTCCAAAAACGTTGATTGCTGATGATTATGGAACATTCTTAAGGAAGGAGTCGCCAGTGTCAGAGCTGAAATAATTTTTACGGCATCTCCGAAGTTTCCCAGGGTTTTTGGTAAGATGACATGCTGCACATTTTCAAGAGAGTTAAAAAAAAAAAATAAGAGGCTGGTGAGAAAAGTTTACAGCTTCAGTAATAAGAGAAACAGGAAGCAGTTTGTTTTGTGGACTTTATATGAAAGTAGCTAAAAATAGTTAAAAGATATGGCCTGTCACATCACACCACTCAATTGTTCAATTTTTGTTTGAAAAAGTATAGATTTTTTTAGTTATTGGGATGAAGATGCTGTTCTTTGGACATTTTTCACACAATCATTGAAAAAGAAATTTCCGGAACCAAAGCAGTTAGGCCACTTTGCAGCACTTTCTCAAACTCACCCACTTCTACTGGGTTTCACTCGGCCCCCGTGCGAGCCACGTCCACCGCGACCTGCCCCCTTTTTACCGAGGTCAGGGTGGTGTTAACATTTGGCAAAGCCGTAAAGTGTGAAAGTTTATAATGGCTGACATTTTTAAGCTCTTATCTACTCGAACATTCTCAAATCTCAGAGCTGTTAATAACACTGAAGGTAAACTTTCCGGTTCTCCTGAGCAGATAAAAGGGTTTAATACCGAATTAGAGCAGCGTTTTACAGGGAACAGGGACAGAGCACTGAGGTTCACGGGAATTTCTTCCTCAGGGGATCTCTGGGAGCCACCGATCAACCAGCTGTGAGCTGGGATTATAACAAGGTTATAATAAAGTTATAAGCTCTTAGAGTTTCAAGCTGTAGCTGTAAGTCAGTGCTTATGAAATGTATCCAGGCCAGATTGTTACATCTACGAACCCGCCAGAGGGAACCCTCCCTAGGGAACCCTATCGTTAGTTCTGAGTTGTTGCTGTAAGTCTGTGTTTATCAAATGTGTCCAGGCCAAATGTCACCAGATTGTTACATCTACAAACCCCTCTCCTGTCCGCTAGAGGGAACCTCCCCCGAATACTGACACTTCCGGGTCACGACGGAACACTTCTGGTTCACACTTCCGGGTTTTACGAACTTGAATACCGTTACCACTTATCCCAGTGAAGTATGGTCAGTTTGCTGTGTAACGTGTTGCTGTGATTCCATTCTTTTCCACTATGTTTCATGTGTATGACCATATTGCCCGCTTCTGCCATTTTTTCGCCTCCTTGTTTTCCCCTAATTGGATTGGTTAGCTTTGCTAGCAGATTTTCTCTGCTTATTGTACTCTGTGCTTGGTTTTTCAACTCTGCCTTAGTCTCACAATTAGGATTATTCTGCTCTTCTCTCTTTTATTAAAACACTCTTGAACCGCATGAAACCGCATACAACACTCTTCAAACACAATTTCTATTAGTTGCACTTCTGGTAGATGCTAAAAGGCATTTCCTTGCTATGTACCTGTACCTGTTGTATCTATCTACCTATATGAATCTTTCTGCAGATCCTCCATTACACCTGATTTCTAAACTTTGTTGTTTACATCGAGTTTACTTCCTGTTTCAGATGGTTTTCACACAACCAGTGCGAAGTCTTGCCAACACTTAAAAAAAATCCTATCCAGATTTTGTTTTGTCTCCTACTTTCCCGTGTTTGGATTATCTGCCTGTCTGACATCTGATGCCTGACACTACACTTTGCACATGGTCTGGTTTGTTAAAGCCACACGCTTCCACATGTGACACACACTTTCCCACTATCTCACTAACATCTGCTGTAAATTGAAATATCATACATTTCATGGGCAGCAGTCTGCAAACACAGACATAGCCTTGCTTCCTAAAAAAAACAAAAAAAAACAAAAAGTCCTCTCCTCGCTGTTGGCACGGTAAAGAGCCATACTCGGTTTGTTTTGTTGCCGTTCGGCCCATTTAGCAGCTCTGTGCTTAGATGGCGTGTGAATCATATGCTGATATGCTGTTGCAGAAACACGCACACATATGGAGGTAATACACATCTCCAGCGTGTAAGCGGCTTGTGATTTGTGTTTTGCAGCAAGCGCAGGATGTGTGAGAGCTTCAGCGTTCAGCACTGCTCTGAACTTCTGTATAAAGTGTCTCAGCTCTTCTCTGTCACTTCTCACTGCTCTGACACCCTTCATGTTCACTTCCTTCCCTGCTCTTTGATAGCGCTGACGTTTGGATCCTGTGGCACACACACACACACACACACACACACACACACACACACACACACGCACACGTTCTGCTGTGCCCTCGGCTCACTGCTCGTGCTTGACGGCGTGTCACGCAGCCGTCACTGCACTTTGTTGAAATTAAAAGAGTGACATTTTCCGCAGTGCCAAATGGTGACACACACACACACACGCACGCACGCACGCACGCACGCACGCACGCACGCACGCACGCACGCACACACACACACACCACACACACACACACACACACACACACACACACACACACACACACACACACACACAGATGTCATGAGCTGGCGCTTCCCTCTCATTGCTCGCAGGTGCTTTGCCTGTATTATATTCGTACATAAATCGCTGGATGTGTTTGGGAAGTGCAGTGAGCGTACTGTATTACTTTTTAAAAATAGATAAAGTGAAGCTGTATGTAAGGAATAAAAAAAAACATTTACAGTGTTTCACACCTCAGGGGCACGGTGGCTTAGTGGTTAGCATATTTGCCTCACACCTCCAGGGTTGGGGGTTCGATTCCCGCCTCCGCCACGTGTGTGTGGAGTTTGCATGTTCTCCCTGTGCCTTGGAGGTTTTCTCTGGGTACTCCGGTTTCCTCCGCTGGTCCAAAGACATGCATTATAGGTTGATTGTCATCTCTAAATAGTGTGTGAGTGTATATGGGTGTATCCTGCTATCTTTCCCAACTTTATCATCTTTTTTACTCTTTGTAAGTTTGTCGTCTAGTCGACCAGCCGCTCGTTCATCAACATCTGACTTCTGCTAATATTTCAGCATGATGTATTTCCCCCTCGCTACGCCGCACACTTCTGTGATGTTCAGCGTTTTGTCTCCTGACTCTATCCACCGAGCCGTTTTTGTTCAGTGTTGTTCAGCTATGTCCTGGTTTTCACCTGATTTGAGGTTTTCACATGCTGCTCACTTTCTGATTGGGTTTCTGTTGCTAAGCAACCAGCCGTAACATTCTAACAGCGCATCCTTTCACACTGAACAGGTTCAGCACCAGAGACAGCGCAAAAGCCGCTGATCCTGATTCAGAGCAGAGTTTTATAACCCCGGGGAACAAACCGTGCTTCATAACAACGCTACTACATTACACCTCTACGTTCATTTACATGTTTTAATTGATTTTTATCCATTTATAGTTGCATTCAGTGTTGTGAAATGTCAGTGAAATAAGTTGGTGACTTACATTAAAGCATCTTTTGTTGACACGTCACCTGCCAGACACATCCCTTCTGAATGAGCTGCTGCTATAGAAACGATAATGTATCAGAACGAGCGCATTGATAGAAAATTAATATTGAATAAATATTGAAAACGTAGCAACCAATCAGAATCCAGAACTCGGTAGCGCGTTATATAAACACATTTATAACGCTTTGTAACGTTTCTACACTGTTACTGTTCTGTTACTGTATCACTGTTGAGTAATATTACAATACATCATCATAAGATCCCTCTGTTTATGACTCGTCTTGTCTTTGTGTCATTATATGACCTAGCTAAATTATCTGTGACACGCCTAGAACACACACACACACAAACACACACACACACACACACACATGTATCCCCTGATGATTCTATCAAGCTTGGGTGATTTCTGCGTGCTATATTACCTCCTTAGACACACACACACACCTACACACATGCACACAAAAACGTACATGAGCCAGCTTAAGATTTATGGCTTTGCTAATTAAAATTTGCAAAGCTGGCAGACATTCAAGCTAACCGCAATTTTCCTCATGGATTCTGATTAACAGCAGCTGAATTCATTATTGCCCCATAGTGGCATTCCGAGACCCCGAAACATCACCTTCTAATTAAAAAAAGAATAATAATCCAGTCGGCACAATGTCACAAGTGAGCCATGTTTCACAGTGTGAGCTCACAGCAGCCTCCCTGAAGAGAAATAATTATATAGAATAAAGTGACTCGCAGCCAATCATGCTGCATGTGAGAGCCGCTTCCTAACATAGAACCCGAGCCTTCAGAGATGGCGGTTTGACCTTCAGTTGCAGGGTGTGTCCCAACAAGAGAAGGCCTGCTGTCTTCCCATGATGCATAGCGAGTGTTTTAACACTGAGAGAATTCTGGTTGGTTTAAGTTGGTTTAAAACTTGCTTTATTTTGAGTATCAACTGTATCAGACACATTGAAGAAAACTAAATCAGCACAGCGCCCAGTTTGAGGCCAATTTACATACAGCGCTAAATTTCTTGGTTCAGTTGTAGCTCTTTGTTGCCTGCTGAAAGCTGATTGGCTCATGCTGCCTAAACTTCATCTAAAGCGACCTCATTGTTATTACAAATCCACATGCAGATAAGCAGAATAATGAATTACACCAGAATCTAAGAATCTAAAAGGAAAAAATGTAGGTACTTAAGATCTTGGCTAAAATGTAAAATATAGTGTTAAAGCACCATTAAGCCATTAGGATCATTGCAGGATGGAATCAAGAGTCAAGAAGCTTTTGGAGAGCTAGGACCTGTGTGACTTACAGATTGTTGTGTAGAATCAATGTTAGTGGACACAAAGATGAACAAGAGGATGAAGAAGAATGAGGAAGAGTTCCATCAGGCCCCAAGAGAAGAAGAATCCTATCAAAAAGAGCAGCATTCAAAGAACCCTAGCAAAAACAATAGAGCTTCAGTAAACTTGGTGTTTGGACCCCTAAAAATCCTAGCGTTTGGCCTCGTAAATAGTTATGTTTTGCTGCCAACAAAAATGTCTTGCACAATAGCTCACAATAACTCAACCTCGACTTAGCGACAATGGCGTATTCTATATATAACAGGAGCACAATAGGGTTGAAAGGAAGAGTGCTGCCCCATCGATTGTCCCGTCTTCGCTTTTATCAGTCTGTGTTTCAAACCTTCCAGCCATTTTTCATCCTATCCTGCTTTCATCGGTCCTCACAAAAGCGTTGCATTTCCTCCACACGCCCTCCTTCTTTCCACAGCAATAAGCAGGCTTCACCTTTGGAAAATAAACCTAAAATAATCTCCAGAGTTTCCATCGCTTTACCCTTTTTCCTTGACAGAACTGGGACTAATCCGATTCTTTCCACTCCGACTGAGATTTCACGCTCTGACGTTTGACGATTGGCACCGTGAATCTTTAAACTGCAGGTTTCAGCCGAAGCAGCTGCTATGTTCATTTCATGAGCACCAGGAAACGGAACTGTAAGTGCAGATTGTTTTCTTTCCCTCTCGAGTTTTACGCAACGCTTCTTGACTGAGCTCAGGAAAGTTTACAAGTGCTAGTCATTCCAAAAACTCTCTAAACAGCATATAAGATTACATAGAAGTGATGTGGAAGTTGAGTATCTTCTCAAGCCCTAATACTTTCTTTGTGACAACCAGGAACCTGGGATTTTCCAACTTGGAACTTTCTACTTTCTACTATAAGAGGATTTATGCAACCTCAACAGTTTCAGGTTGGAAAAGTGTACTGAACTCCAGAAACTTGAGAAATCTTCAATAAGATTATTTTCACAATTTTTGATCACAGCATAATTCTATACATGCATATTTTATCATTTTTAATGTTACTGCATAATCAGAGCTCTTGAAAAAAGTAGGTTATGGCCGTGAGAATGCATCCGATGAACAGTTTCCATGGTCAGAAATAGATCTCAGGCCTCCTTAAACAGTATGTTATTTAATCAGCGTGTTGCCCTGGGATGCTGACCACTAGGGGAGACGAGAGGACAATTACAGACATGTCACACAGTCTCTGTGCTAATGACACAAAAGCAGCACCGTAGGCGAGATCGTAATTAGGAACCCACATGGCAGATAAAAAGCCATGCAAATCAACACGCCTGATCTGGGTGTGATTGAAATAAGTATAAATTACTGCAGCCTCCTTTGAAGGCTGCTTTGATGATGGTGTCTTCGGTTTTGCCTTCTATCAAGCCAGCCATGTGAGCCTTTACCAAGACGTATTAATCACAGACCGTTCGTATATTTACTCACCATCAAAGCCTATCGGACTGAGAATTAAACATAACCTTTGGCTGGAAATGTTTAGAATTTCATACGGTTTCATAAATGCAGGTCTGCAGGTCACACATCCTCAGGCAAGCTCTGTGTGCATTTGCATCAAAATGTGTAATTTGTTGATTAGATCCAGACCAGGACCAGGCAAGTGGGATAGATCTATTTCACTGTATGAACAGATAGATGGAGGAATAGATACAGTAGATGAAAATGATGGATAGATTATTGGGGATTGATAAATGTTTGAATAAATGGATGGATGGATGGATGGAAGATATTTGGGCAGATACAGTTTTGGAATGATGAATGGATGGATAAAAAGGTTTCTTGGATGTATAGATGATGGTGGGTGAGTGGATGAATAATTGTAATGATTTATTAATTGATGGGGTGATGGATGACAAAGAGATGGATGGTTAGATAAATGGACCAATAGACTGATGACTAGATGATAGATCTATTGAATGATGGAAAGAGGGATGGATGAGGGATGTTTGGACAGATGATTTTTATAGGATGATGGATGGATGGATGGATGCATGGATGGATGGATGGATGGATGGATGAGGGATATTTGGACAGATGATTATTTATGGAATGATGAATGGATGGAATAATGGATGGATGGATTAAAAAGGAAGTATTCTTAGATATACAGATAGATGATGGTTGGGTGGATGGATGAATAAATGAAGCTTTGTTTTAGGAACAGAATCCACATTATGACAGAGGCACAAAGGCCACGCCCCTTTAAATAAAAATGAAAGGCCATGGTGCCACATTTCAATCAACATGGATTCATTCATTTATCAATCAGAGTTAAATGAACAACATCATAAAAATTTATAGCTACAGCTTTGGCATTGTAATTGTGTTATCTTGCCATGTTTGTAATAATTGTGATACCAGTGCTGGTTTGTTAATGTAGTCAAACCTGCTGCTGTACCATGGATTTGTTTCCAAACAAAATTAATGAAAGAATATCTGAAACAAATGCAGCATGATGTGCAGTCTCATCTGTCCCCAGAGTACCAAGGTTCTGCCTTCACACAGGCTTGAGTTCTGAGAAACTTTTGGTCGTCTTCCACCCAAACTGTGTTTTGTCCAGCGTAATTTGACACACTGCCGTTTCACTCACGCCTTTAGTCTGACATTCCAGCTTGTTACCTCACAATCTGAGATGCACACACTCCAGCTCACTGGCACAGTGCTGGGCTTTAGGGAGAGAAGTAGAAGAAACGCTCGCCTTAATGTCACAGCCAGAGCGATGTCTGAAAACACTCTCTGGCTTCTGGATAAGTCCTCTCGCCTCAATTAGATTGATTCTTGTTCTCAGAGGAAAGGTCGTTTGTTTTAGGCAGGGTTAAGACGCCTGGGCTGCTGGAGCGAGGTGCTTCTGAGACTCGACTCCCTCCGGCTTAAAAATGAGGGCAAATTAAACCTCTCAATCGCTTACAATAGGTGTGTACAAAAAGCCTTCTATCAGGAGACTCTAAAGCCTCACGGTATCTCCGCAGCCTCCGATGCCAACTCTGACGGGTTTTACACATTTAAACATCAAACAAAATGAAGAGTTTATGACCTCACAATGAAATCAAACAATTGGGGGAAGGTATTTGTCTAATATTGGATTGGTGGATTGGATTGGTGAATAAAATGAAAGAATAAATTATGTAGATGTATGAATTGATGGGTTTTGCTTGATCAATGGATCAATTAATGGATGATGGAGGAAGGAAGGATAAGTGGTTGGAGGAAAGAGAGATGAGAATTTAGTAGATGGATTTTTAAACTGATGAAGGATTTGAAATTTTGATAAATTGGGATGGATCAATGGATAATGCTTGGGTGGATGAATGAACGTTTGGATAAATGGATGATTGGATGATTAGATGTTTAAATGGATGAGAAGATTTCTGGAAGGATGGATGGATGATTAGTTATTTGAATGGAGTGATAGTGTAATGGAAGTATACAATCTACAAATTTGTTTAATCTGTTGGCCTCTGTCCATCTATCCATCCAACCACATGTCAACATCTAACCATTCGTCCAACCTGTAATTCAACCATACCTCCATCCATCCATCCATCCATCCATCCATCCATACATCCATCCATTTATGCAACAGAACATGCATCATACTTATATATTGTTCCAAATATCCATCTATTAACTGTCATCCAACCATATGTCCATCCATCCATCCATCCATCCATCCATCCATCCATCCAACCACACATCTACATCTAACAATGCATCCAAGCAGCAATTTAACCATCCATCCATCCATCCATCCATCCATCCATCCATCCATCCATCCATCCATCCATCCATCCATCCATCCATTCCTCTATGTATCTAAATATGCATCATTCACATATCCTTTGTTCCAAACTTCTATCTATTCACTTTCATCTATCCATCTATCTATCCATCCATCCATCCATCCATCCATCCATCCATGCATTTATCCCTCTGAAGGACATGGAGTTAACAGCTTTCCTATAGCAGCACTTCCTGTTCTGGATCTGTAATGGTTTTTAAAAAATCCTGAGTCTGTTAATGCCAAAGCGACAGATTGGGTGGCTTTGGTCCTTTCCAACTTGAAGTTTACCTCAGCCTCCCTCAGCAGGATGTGAACACATGCTTCCTGTCCTATACGTGGCAATCAAAAAGCAGACATAAACATTTGAAACCTACAGATGCACACTTAACGCGATGCGTGGGGGAAGCAACGGTGTGAAAAAATTACTGTTGCTTTATTCTGTGGGCTGGAATTGAATTTTCTGGGCCATGAATCATGAGTGAGAACCTGCAGCGTTCTCAATGAGCTTAATGGCCTTTTAAAATCATTGAGTTTAATGTTAAATATCACCTCACCAAGAATAGCCTTGGATCACTTGTTCCTTAAGGGTCCTTCAGGAATTTACAGGAAGTGTGACTCTTAAGGAGCGGTGAGTACGTGGAACAATTTCTGCATTAAAGCTCAGATTTTAATAACATACCATGAAGTCAGGTGCTTCTAATCAAGTTAGATTTCAAAGAAAATAACAAGAGAGAAAAGTCAAAGAACTTTCTTGTCTTGTGTCGAAGAATCTTCAGAGGAAGAGCAGGTTGAGGAAACAAAACCTTGTTCTGGGATTACTCATTTTTTCTTTCGCTTTTTTCCCTTCACACATTAGATTATTGGCTATACTGACCAGGTGTCCTCTTGTGTTCTTGGACATGGTGTTCTTTTTAAGGTCTAGAGTATAAAGATTTCTCCAAACATAGTCAGAGATTTGATTATTATATTCTAGTTGGAATATAAAAAAAATACTAATAGCATGGGATTCTATGTTCTCACAATGTTCTAGCAAAACAAAGATTAGCATGGAAGGATGGATTGATGGATGGATGGATGGATGGATGGATGGATCAATGGATGGATGAAAGTGTAATAGATAGATGTTTGAAGCATTGGATCCATGGATGATGCATGTTTGGTTGCATGGATGGATGAATGGATGGATTTATGGATGGAGGAATGGTGAAAGTGCTGTTTGGATAAAAGCTTAGATATTTACATGTTTGGATGAATAGATGAATAAATGGATGGATGGATGGATGGATGGTTGAATTGCTGATTGGATAGAAGGATGGAAAGTTATGTATGTATGTATTTAAGGAAAGACGGATGGATGGATGATTGCATATTTGCAAAAATGGAAAGTTGGATGGATAGATGGATGATTGGATGATAGGATGGATGGATGATTGGATGATAGGATGGATGGATGGATGGATGGATGGATGGATGATTGGATGATAGGATGGATGGATGGATGGATGGATGGATAAATGGATGGATGGATGGATGAATTTCTGATTGGATGGATGGATGGATGGAGAGTTGGATGGATGGAGGAATGGTGAAGTTGTTGTTTGGATAATAGCTTAGATATTTAGATGTTTGGATAGATAGATGAATTCATGGATGGATGGATGGATGGGTGGAAAGGTGGACGGACGGATGGATGGATGAAAGCAAAATAGATAGACATTTGGAACAATGGATCTCTGGATGATGCATGTACGGTTGCATGAATGGATGGTTGCATGAATGGATGGATGGATGGGTGGATGGGTGGATGGGTGGATGGGTGGATGGGTGGATGGGTGGATGGGTGGATGGGTGGATGGATGGATGAATGGATGGATGGATAGATGGACTGAATGGAAGGAATAGATATGATGGAAGGGATGGATGGAACATGACAAGCTGTTTTTTAAGTCACTCCAGCATGTGCTGTTATAGGAAACTAATTAAGGTTAGCATGGTGGCAGTAACTCACATGCCGATTATTTTCCATATAAAAGCAGACCCCCGAGTGTTCTACTGCTGAATTAACAATTTGGAACTAATGGAAGTCCATTTCCGTCTCCACGGTAAACCCGCTTTCTCTCTGCTCTTAGTAATTAAAAGCTTGTGCTTCTACCTGCTTCTCATTAAACACACAGGAATTTGACTTTGTGCAATCTGAGGGAAGTGACAGTCTCTTGGCGGCGGGTCGAAGCCAAATCTCGAGAGTGGATTATGTCCTTTCTGGGTCGGACCCAAAGCATTGTCCTCGAGAAAATCCTTCCTAATCCAATAGTTCCTGCTAAAGCCCATCATCTTAAAAAAATGCAAAGATATTGACAAGCCAGGGCCGTTTCTGCAAGGGCAGAACACCGGAATTTAATGTAAAGTAAGTAAGTAAATGTGAATGAAATAGAAAGGATGCATGAGGCTCGAATACACAAAGCTCGGATAACCGCCTTTTCTGCATTACTGAGAGGAAATATCGACTGACTTATTGACAGCGGTGACCACAGAGCGAAGCGAGGCTAAATGAGCCATTTTTCGGCTTTGAATAATTAATAATTCATTACAAAAATACGCCAAATGAGAGGAAATCTGAAGCGTTCCTAAGCGTTAAATGCCTGGCTTGTTCAATTAGACAGAAAGGGGTCTAGTGTTATCATTTCAGACATCATGGAAGTTGGAAGCCATGTGAAGTATTAAAAATAATAAAAAACAAACCACTAAATAACGTCTGTCAGTCTGCAGTGGCCCCACTGTCACTTCTGCACTGAATTGCTCTCCTCTATGTGGAATAAATCGATGCTCGGAAGGAAGGAACACAATTAGAATGACAAATGGGGCTGAGTTACAGGCGAGCTGAGTCATGTGACTTCCTTTTTTTTTTCTTTTTTTTTTTTCCGGTGGAATAAATTAGACAGCTAAGCATGACGTGGTGTGAATCTGCGGCATCATCATAATGCACAGCTGCAGCTCCGGGGCGTGTGTCTCTGTGTGTGTGTGTGTGTGTGTGTGTGTGTGTGTGTGTGTGTGTGTGTGTGTGTGTGTGTGTGGAGGGAAAGCGCAGACGTTATATAGAACAACACAGGTGGAGAATAATTCCCTGTTAATCATGATGATACAGGTGCTGTGAGCTCTGTTTTTTTTTATTTTATTTATTTTTTTTTTTTATCTTCAACAAAACAAGGATGCTGAGAGATAATCCTGAAATTACTCTCATCATCGACTGCTTTTATTTTTATTCTCAACATGTTTTTATTTATATTTACACCGCGGCGCTGCTGACTTCAGGATCCTGGTTGTGTTTATATGGCATTTATAATGTATAGGTGAATGCAGTGATGCGCTCCTTCTAATACGTCCTCGTTTCTATAGTAACAACTCACACAGGTTTATAAACAATTTAATAATAATAATAATAATAATCTAAATAATAATTTAAAATAAGTATTCTTCATGGTGTCTTTTATTTCTTATTAACTTCAAAAGTACGGTGGCCGAGAAGTGCAAAACGAAATAACAAATCCGAAAACACAAGGAGAATTCAGAAGGAATAGGTAGGTATAGTTTGCGAATGGATGAGACATCTGTCACTCAGGATATACAGGAAGTAGGAAATTGTGTATCTAACTTTATTTCTTGTACATGTGTGGAGTTCTGCCTTCAAATCTAAAAAAATAACAAACATATACACACCGATCAGCCATAACATCATGAGCAGTGAGAGGTGAAGTGAATAAGACTGATGATCTCCTCATCATGGCACCTGTTAGTGGGTGGGATATATTCGGCAGCAAGTGAACATTTTGTCCTCAAAGTTGATGTGTTAGAAGCAGGAAAAATGGACAAGTGTAAGGATTTGAGCGAGTTTGACGAAGGGCCAAATTGTGATGGCTAGACCACTGGATCAGAACATCTCCAAAACTGCAGCTCTTGTGGGGTGTTCCCGGTCTGCAGTGGTCAGTATCTATCAAAAGTATCCTGTAAGTCCTGTACATACAGTGGTCCTGATTTCTTATGTTTTTGCATGTTTGTCACACTTTAATGTTTCAGATAATCAAACACATTTAAATATTAGTCAAAGATAACACAAGTAAACACATCATGCAGTTTTTAAATGAAGGTTTTTATTATTAAGGGAAAACAAAATCCAAAACTACATGGCCCTGTGTGAAAAAGTATCCCCCCCCCCCCCCCCCCCCCCCGTTAAAACATAACTTAACTGTGGTTTATCACACCTGAGTTCAATTTCTCTAGCCACACCCAGGCCTGATTACTGCCACACCTGTTCGCAATCAAGAACTCACTTAAATAGGACCTGCCTGACAAAGTGAAGTAGACCAAAAGATCCTCAAAAGCTAGACATCATGCCGAGATCCAAAGAAATTCAAAAACAAATGAGAGAGAAAGTAATTGAGATCTATCAGTCTGGAAAAGGTTATAAAGCCATTTCTTAAGCTTTGGGACTGCCGCGAACCACAGTGAGAGCCATTATCTACAAATGGTGAAAACATGGAACAGTGGAGAACCTTCCCAGGAGCGGCCGGCCGACCAAAATTGCCACAAGAGCACAGCGACAACTCATCCAGGAGGTCACAAAAGACCCCACAACAACATCCAAAGAACTGCAGGCCTCACTTGCCTCAGTTAAGGTGAGTGTTCATGACTCCACCATAAGAAAGAGACTGGGCAAAAATGGTTTGCATGGCAGAGTTCCAAGACGAAAACCGCTGCTGAGTAAAAAGAACATAAAGGCTCGTCTCAGTTTTGCCAGAAAACATCTTGATGATCCCCAAGACTTTTGGGAAAATACTCTGTGGACTGACGAGACAAATATTGTACTTTTTGGAAGGTCTGTGTCCCATTACGTCTGGCATAAAAGTAACACCGCATTTCAGAAAAAGAACATCACACCAACAGTAAAATATGGTGGTGGTAGTGTGATGGTCTGGGGCTGTTTTGCTGCTTCAGGACCTGGAAGACTTGCTGTGATAAATGGAACCATGAATTCTGCTGTCTACCAAAAAATCCTGAAGGAGAATGTCCGGCCATCTGTTTGTGACCTCAAGCTGAAGCGAACTTGGGTTCTGCAGCAGGACAATGATCCAAAACATACCAGCAAGTCCACCTCTGAATGGCTGAAGAAAAACAAAATGAAGACTTTGGAGTGGCCGAGTCAAAATCCTGACCTCAATCCCATTGAGATGCTGTGGCATGACCTTAAAAAGGTGGTTCATGCTCGAAAACCCTCCAATGTGGCTGAATTACAACAATTCTGCAAAGATGAGTGGGCCAAAATTCCTCCACAGCGCTGTAACAGACTCAGTGCAAGTTATGGAAAACGCTTGATTGCAGTTGTTGCTGCTAAGGGTGGACCAACCAGTTATTAGGCTTAGGGGGCAAATACTTTTTCACACAGGGCCATGTAGTTTTGGATTTTGTTTTCCCTTAATAATAAAAACCTTCATGTAAAAACTGCATGATGTGTTTACTTGTGTTATCTTTGACTAATATTTAAATGTGTTTGATTATCTGAAACATAACATGTGTGACAAACATGAAAAAAAATAAGAAATCAGGAAGGGGGCCAACACTTTTTCACACCACTGTATTCTTTAAGTCCTTTAAGTTGTGAGGTGAGGCCCATGGAGACTTAAAGGATCTGATGCTAACATCTTGGTGCCAGATACCACAGCACACCTCCAGGGATTTAGTGGAGTCCATGCCTTGATGGGTTAGGGCTGTTTTGCAAAAGGGGGACCAACACAATATTAGGCAGGTGGTCATAATGTTATGGCTGTTTGGTGTATTTATATTTTATGTATTAAAGGTGAAAAGATGGCGCCGGTGAGGTCGGCTGCTGTCACGACTGCTCCGACCACGCTTTGTTTTTGTTTATTTTTTGCACTTCGGACCAAGTGCAAAAACAATGTCTACCTGCACAATGACATTATTACATTTATTACAATTATTAATAACATTATTACATATGACAGAGCCACTCTTATTTCTATTGGTGTACAATCTACTCACCTACCGCTGTTTTTAAACCCGGACCCAACACCAATCCACTTTCTACTGCTGCAGCCTGCTGGACTTCCTGTATATCCTGAGTGACAGCTGTTCAACGTTCTGGCGTGTTAACTGTTACTCTGCTCCATCACAGCACAGTGTTGTTGATTATTTTCCTCTAACAGCGTGACGTGTGAATGTTTTATTCTCTCCTAAACTGTTCAGACTCTGAGACGTTGCTGTAAAAAACACATCATGGGAAGATTTTTTCATATCTTCAAATATTCATAACCTACTGAACCTATTGTTAGGCATTGTATATAAATTTTACATTTTAGTTATTATTCTGCTGTTATATTTATCTATAAATGAATAATTAATAAGTAAAAAACAGGTTTAATAAAATGTCTATGATAAACACGTCACATGTATAGTATAGTACTCTCTCTATCTCTCTCTGCCTTTCAGTCACTCTCTCTCTCTCTCTCTCTCTCTCTCTCTGCCTTTCAGTCTCTCTCTCTCTCTCTCTCTCTCTCTCTCTCTCTCTCTACCTACTTACCTTTCAGTCTCTCTCTCTCTCTCTCTCTCTCTCTCTCTCTCTCTCTCTCTCTTTCTCTGTCTCTTTCCTTTCTCAGACGCCAGGATGAGTGAACAGATCGAGCTTCCTGCTCTGGACCGTATGGTCGGATATGGGCAAGATTTTGGCACAAGATTTCCATTTTTCCCAAGCAGACTCCTTTAGTAGATTAGGAACACAGCCACTACCTTCTTTCCTTCCATTTGACCGAGCATGCCATGATGTTGTTAGTGACAATGAAACCTTCGTATCAGACTCCGTCCGGTCATCTGGCTCAGTTCGGCTGCCAGCAGTTTGGAGAAATGACCAAACAGAAGCGATGGCGAGGAAAAACGCTACATCTAGTCTGTTATTTTTCTCGCGCTCTCTCTCTCTCTCTCTCTCTGTTTCTCTCTCTCTTCACTTCCTCGTCTGTGATGAGTTCATCCCTAATCTTCTTATGATTATAACACGACAGGCTGATAATTGGTGTTTTGAAAGTCGACTGACAGGATTTCCATTTCCTTAGGTTTAAATAAACTCGCACTTCAGCGTGTGTGAACATCACAATTCTCTCTGAATAATGAAAAGCCGTGATCTATATTTATTTATTTGCTTGGCTTTATTTGCATAGGCTGCATGAGCATTCTAAATAAATAAATAAAATAATAACTAAATAAACACATCAGCACTGAAATGAGGTCCGAGACTCGAGTGCTGGATCTTATATATATATATATATATAAGAGAGGCAGAGAGAGAGAGAGAGAGAGAGAGAGAGAGAGAGAGAGAGAGAGAGAGAGAGAGAGAAAGTGAAAGAGAGACAGACAGAGACAGACATAGAGGGAGTCAGAGAGATATGATCAAAATTATGTAGAGGAGAATTCCGACAGAAAAAAAAAAAATTAATTAATAATAATAATAATAATAATAATAATAATAATAATAATAATAATAAATATTAGTAGTATAAAAAGAATAAATAAACACAAGAAGAATGTAGAAACGTCACATGATTAGAATGTCATATGATTAGAATTCTAAACAGTATAAACAGTGGATAGAAATCTAATAAATACATTAAAAAATAACTGATAATAAGTTAAAAGGACACACACACACACACACACACACACGTGTTCAGAGGTCTTGAGACAGTACTATCAGGTGGTTATAATATCAAATTTGAGTTAAATGTGTGTTAAAACGTCTCAGCGTTTGGCTATAAGACACAATAACCCTGGTGCTTGGACCCCTAATCGCTAATGTAATCACCTACAGCATTAAAGGTGAATGAACTTTATTTAAATGGCCACACATTCCATTTGCACAACATTTACTCCTTTTTGTGTGTGTGTTGTTTATGTAGTGTTTGTGTTCCTAAACCAGCCCCAGATTTTGATCTGTGATATATTACTTGTTTTTTTTCCCTGACTGTGTTTTTTGTTCCCCAGGTGCGGCTGCACCACCTGCGCTCAGTCGAGGTCTCTTTATCTCCATTCTGTTCTCACCAAAAAACAAAAAAAAGTTGCTTAGAAGGCAGGAATAAATAAAGCGAAAGGCCCCGGTAGCCGTGCGAGCGTGCTCCAGTGCGACAGATGGGCGACCCGCAAGCCTCCATCCTGCAAGGTGAGCACCCGGAGAAACCTTCAAGAGTCAACAAATCTGAGGCCTTCTTCAGCACACATCAGCGATCTGCTGCTCCAGAGTCGACGCTGAGGTCAGAGCTGAGGTCAGAGCTGAGGTCAGAGCAGCTGAGGAAACTGAATCACAAATCAGACAAATCGATTTTAATGCAATTGTACAATAATAAGCTTTTGTCATGTAATTCGATCAGTTTAGCTACAGCACACTGTTGCACAAAACAAATTAACAATCAAAATAAAATGCTGTTCTCTTCTATTTATACAATACATTCAGACTCTTTTCTGCAAAAATAGTTTACAAAACATCAGGTTATGGTGAAGAGAGACAGAGAGAGAGAGAGAGAGAGAGAGAGAGAGAGAGAGAGATAGAGAGACAGACAGAGAGAGAGAAAGTGAGAGACAGACAGAGAGAGAGAGAAAGTGAGAGACAGACAGAGAGATAGAAAAGAGACAGAGAGAAAGAGAGAGAGAAAGACAGAGACAGACAAGCAGAGCGAGAGGGAGAGAGAGACAGAAAGAGAGAGAGAGACTGAAAGAGAGAGAGAGATTAAGAGAGAGACAGACAGAGAGAAAGATAGAGAGTGAGAGACAGATAGAGAGAGAGAGAGAGAGAGAGAGAGAGAGAGAGAGAGAGTTATCTATAGCTGTGTGGATATGATGACTTTGGGATTTCGGTGTGGAGAGAACATGTTTAATCACATCTGTCTTCTGTTCAGGTGACTAGTGGGAGGCACAGAAGGGGAAAAAAACCTCAAGGATAAAAATATAATGCATGCTTCCTTCTATGATGGGCTGAGATAGGGAATAATCTGTCTGGAGATGTTCCTGCTGGAGTTATACTCACTCGTGTCCTTGGGTTTCGTCACAAAATCTGAATTAGTTTAGCTGAAAAATGTTGGCGCTGGCCCGGTCTTGAGCTCTCGCGCTCTTTAGCTGTCATTATGATTACTAGTCTCAGGCTTGGGTGAGGAAATTGGGGTTCTCTTCTTCTCTTCCTCTCTTTCTCTCTTCCTGAGCAATGGACCATTGTCTTGTTCTCCACAAGACTGCATGCGTGTTTGTATGGAAGATCATGGAAATGAGGAACATCGCTGCATATGCATGAAGGTTCAAATATATCCAAAGTTCATGGGTTGTGAATGAAGTAGAGACGAAAAAAACAAAAAACATAAAGAAAAATCAGCATCTGGGTCAGACTTGGCTCGCTAATAAGATATTTTTCCCAGTTTGAGTATGTGTTTCTCGTTACTCATAGATTTCTGTAACAAAACAAATGATTTACTTAATAATCAATCAGAGCATCACTGGAAATGACAAGCAGACTTCAGCTTCATGGCTCGCTCTTTCTAACGTCAATGCTTGGATCTGAAATGTTTGAAACGTTTTTAACAGGTATGCGTGAATGAGTGTGTAATAATAATAATAATAATAATAATAATAATAATAATAATAATAATAAATATCAGAAATTCCCATTTCTGATGTGATTGTGCTCTATTCTGTCTGTACGCCAAAGCCATTGAAATCCTGTCCATTGATTTTTTTAATGCTTTTTTTTTTTAAATCCACATTTACTCCATTGATTTGTCAGGCATTTTTCATCAAAGTAACTTAAAAATGAGGCAAAATTCAATCCAAGGTCCAATCCAAACAGAATGAAGGCTACAGATTTCTGACCACTGACAGTCCTGGTATTTGAACTTCACGGTTCTGTCACTAGGATGCAATTTAAACAGGTGAGGTGTTAATTCTAGCTCCATCATGGTGTCATGCTGATAGAGTAAAATAATCAGTGGTATCGGTGGTAGTTCAAGTGGTTACGGCTCTGGGTTGTCGATCAGAAGATCGGGGTTGAAGCCCAAGGTTCATTGCCAACCTGCCAACGTTGGGTCCTTGAGCAAGGCCACCAACCCCCCGCTCCAGGGGCTCTGCATCATGGCTGACCCTGCACCCTGACCCCAACCCTCCAGGATGGGATATGTGAAAAAAGAATTTCACTGTGCAGTAGTGTATATGTGACTAATAAAGACTACTTAACTTAATCAGTGACATAATGGCGTCCAGAAGCCAAGTCACTGTTATGCCCGTGGGGCCACTTCTTACGCCACCGCCACAGATATTGTCTAGATGGCCTACCTGGAAGAGAATAAAAGCCTGGAGAACTGATGCCAGGAAAACATCCTCCTCCTGAACTTCAGCAAAACAAAGGAGAACTTCACAATAAAGCAGGAGAGGGGCTGGAGCTCCCATCACCTTAAGATAGACAGAGTAGACAGTTTCCATGGTTACCTTGCAGTTCACCTTTAATGGTCGAGTCACAGCAAGCTCCATCAGCATCATTACCACCTCAGATGCGTTAACTTTAAACGTCCCTCTAAGGTGCTGCGGTGACAGGAAGCATCACAGCCTGGTTTAGAAACAGCACCAAGCAGGACATCTGGCTCTCCAGAGGGTGGTGTGATCAGCTGAGCGTACCATCCACACTGACCTCCCTGACCTGCAGTGGATCTACGGCAAGCAATGCTGGACCAAGGCCAGGAAGATAGTGCTTCCTTATCTCAGCTTCCTGAACAATGTACTCGTCTCTGTGTTGCGGTCAGAGGAGAGCTTCAACTTCACACAGAGAAGTGTGGAGACAACATCTAGGACTAGAGCTTGGACCTCAGCCCGATGTTGCACAGCATTATATTCCACTTTATTCAAGATACAGTTGCTGCCAAGGATCTTTTGTGTCCCTCATATAGCTCCTTTCCTACCTGCATACAAGTAAATTCTGGTTTATGGAAATCCTGTGTCACTGAGCAGTTGTGAATGTGACCAATTCAATTGGAACGTGAATTTTTTATCATTAATGATGATCACTGGACTGGTTTTTTGGATGAGGTACGTTCACAGACATGCCATCGCTCTGATGAGAAGGCAGCTCACCCAAAACCCTCCCTCTCGACTTGGCACCGCAAAAACAGAAATGGAGAGAAAGATGGGAAACAAACCTCCCATTCTCCGGCAGGTGGTCCATTCAGGAGTGCTGGAATAAATTCTCGGAATCACTTGGCACTTTCAAGGATCATTTCATCGCTGTGGAGTGGATGCCAGAGCATTTACAGCGAGCCCAAATCAAGGTTATTTCTCACTAAAATGAAAACGGTTACTCAGCAAGGATTTAGCAGGAATGTCAATGAGGATAAATATGTATAGAATGTACATTCCTTTTGGTTCTCACTTAATTAAAGAACAGGGCAGCGGTGTGATGACCTTCAAATAAGAAAAAAAAGATCAAGTGTATTCATGAACTTATAGAAAGCTAATGAGCCGTTCCTAAGAGTTTATTTTTAGTGCCCTTGGGTGCGTTTCCTTTTAGGGTTCACATTTTCTATCAGGTTATCGAGTAAGGTGAAGCTGTAAGATGAGACGGAGGACTGGAGGATCAGTCCATCCATCCATCCATCCACCCACACATGTAAACATCTAACCATTCATACAAACAGCAATTCAACCATTCCTCCATCCACTTCTTCCTCCCTCCCTCCCTCCCTCCCTCCCTCCCTCCCTCCATCCCTCCATCCATCCATCCACTAATCCTCCATCCATTTATGCAACCAAACATGCATCAACCTTAAATATTTTTCGAAATATCTGTCTATTAACTTTCATCCATTTATCCACCCATCCATCTATTTTCTGTACCACTTATCCTACACAGGGTCTCGGGAAACCTGGATTCTATCTCAGGAAACTCAGGGCACAAGTTGGGGGACACCCAGGACGGGGTACCAACCCATCACAGGTCACTTACACACTCATTCACAGACAATTTAGATAAGCCAATCACCCTACAACTCATGTTTTTCGACTGGCTGAGGAAACCCTTGAAGCACAGGGAGAACATACATCTCTGCCCACACAGGGTTAGGGTTAGGGTTAGGGTTAGATTCTCCAAATCTCCTTCTGAGGGAACGCTGAGAGATTATGTTCAACATTTTGAAGAACCAAATCACAATTCTGATCCACACAGCATCAGCCTGACATATGTAAGCACAGCTGTGACTAACTCAGCCTCAGTGGAGTAACTGGAGTCTGAGGAGTTGAGCTATGGATAGAAGTGGTCTTTTTCCAGTCTCCAGCCTGAGCTTAGTGCACACTCAGGTTCCTGATGTATTCCAGATTCAGCAACTAAATACTGTGCTATGTTTAGTTCTGTTACACAATTCTACAAAATTATGTCTAGTATATTGCTCTTGATGAAAAAATGAAGTGAGTACACATGATGTGGAAGGAACAAGGACAAGGACATGTTAAACACACACACACACACACACACACACACACTATGTCATCATTTATTATGTCATCAGCCATCATTATTTATTACCAGCTCCATACATCTCTCATCTTCAATCAAGGAAAATAATAAAGCCCAAAGCTTTTTTTTTTAATTTATAAAGAAGCCACTCGCAACCTCGTGAATAAAAAGATCGGAACACACATCTCTACTTTGGTCAAGGACTTATAAAAGTAAATCTCGCTACTCTTTACGACTGCATGTCACTGAACGTACTGGTTGTTTTGTTTTTTTTAGCCACACAATTGCGCTTTGTCCTCAGCAGCACAATGCTGACTTGCATTGCAGAGGGATTAATCACCTTGTGCTCTGTCAAGCTGATGTACTGCTCTTAATTGGTGTTGGGCCTTGTGGGAACGTTCGACCCTGAGTGACGCCCCGCAAGGTCGGCCTGCCCGAGCCGCCATGTTCACCCAATTGGCCCATACATCACAGGCGACATGCTGGAAATGAATGAGAGCGCTAACCTGAGCACATGGCTGCTGTAGTGTTGTACTCTCATTGCTAACGCCGGCTCCAACATGCCACTGTGGTCACTACACATCCAACAGCACACTGACGCCCACTGATTCATTTATGGATGCTTTATCCAACCGATCTTGTCCACATTATTTCTAATAGTGTTTATCAGAACCTTGTTTAATTTTTTTTTGGTAATGTTGCTGGTTTTAATAATTGGACAACAATTATAGCAATATAATAAAAGTAATAATAAAATGTGCATTTTTTGTAGTATTTATGTCAATATTATTGTCAATATTTTATTTATGTATTTATTTATTTGTTTGTTAGTTTATTTGTTTGCTTGTTTGTAAATTTTATTTATTCATATATATATATATATATATATATATATATATATATATATATATATATATATATATATATATATAATTTTTATTTTTTGCCTAAAAAATACTAAATATAAATATTTTGGAGTAGAAATATGTTTGTTTGTTTACAGCTGCTTCTTAAAGAACCATTTCATATATTCATCTGATACATCTTCTTCTTCTTCTTCTTCTTCTTCTTCTTTTTCTATTCTTTCTTTTCTTCTTAGAAATCTTGTTAAAATAAAGGGAAAATAATATGCACTTACTTTTATTTTTCTATTCTGGGTCAAACTGTATGAATGAACATGTTATTTATTTATTTATTTATTTATTTATTTATTTATTTACATTAGTTTCCCATAGGTGTCATTATTATTATTATTATTATTATTATTATTATTATTATTATTATTATTATTATTATTATTATTATTATATCTATGTTTTCTTAGATTATTTACTGAGGTAATTTATTTATTTATTTATTTATTTATTTATTTATTTTTTGTCTGAATATACAGTCTACTTTATTATATTAATACTTTTAGGAGTTTCTTGCTGGTTGTTTACTCGGCTGCTTGTCGGAGGCACAGTGCGGTGGTAATGAAGTGCACCTTTTTACTTATTTATTTTTTGCTTGTGTACTTTCCAGAAGCACCTGCAAGTATGGGGTTTATTTGTTTATTTATTTATTTTATTTGTTTACTCATTTATTTTGCCTATTTTGCTGTTTGTCTGTATTTTTTAGAAACACGTCTTAATATATGAAGTTCTTTATTTCTGCTTGTGAGAACCTGTAGGAGTAATGAAAGAAGTCATTCTCACTTTTTTGCTTTTCTCCATCACTTTTCTTCAGTGCATCAGTCGAGCGGCTCATGGACTGCGCTTTACATTTATTCGATTTTAAGGCGTAAAAGCACAAAAATTCCTGGAGTTATTATAGGTTGGGTTAGACATTAGCAGGGACCTGGTGAAAGATATTTGCCCTTGACCGAAAGCGAGAGCCGCTGAGCGGTAAAGATGAGCGCTAATTCTGTGCTTGAGTGAGAAAGATCATTATGTTTCATTAGCCTATCAAGTCCACTTAGCGTTAGGGAATATGACCACTGAGATGACCGGCAGTATTAGTGAACATGAAAGAGTTCGTCCTTGTTGTGTTCCTCACAGTTCCTCTCTATTTCTTTAAGAAAAATTCTATTTATATTGTTGTTTTTATAATTCTGTTTTATTTGATACGAACAATGGCTGAGATTTAGCAAGCTAGCTAAGTTAGCAACTTCAGTAAATGTCTGTTCTTTGATCCCTCATAGCATCAACACTGACACACTGAAACAGAGAAGAAACTTTGATCATAACTAAAGCAAACATGACTCATTTTACTAAATGGATTAAAATGATTCAACTCAAATGATTCAAAATGACTCATTTGTAGTTATTTTTGTTCCTCTGAATCTGAATGAATCATTTAACTGAATGAAGTCAAATGATTCGATTCACGATTCAGGAAGATTCATGTGTAGGTTATTTTGTCGCGCTGTATCTGAATGAATCATTTAACCGAATGATAATAATTTTCAATAATTAATTAAATAATTTTGATTCATGATTCACAAAGAGTCAGTTTGCAGTTTTTTCGTCATGCTTGAATGTGTTTAAATAAATAAATAGATGGATGGATAGATGGATGGATGGATGGATGGATGGATGGATAGATAGATAGATAGATAGATAGATAGATAGATAGATAGATAGATAGATAGATAGATAGATAGATAGATAGATAGATAGATAGATAGATAAAAAATAAAGCTGCTAACAATTCCAAACTTTTCTGGCTCATATTAAAACATTGTGAAAATCGTTTGATTGACAAATCTTTCCGTCTCTGCAGACTTGTCTTACTGCGCTCCAATTTCAATGTTTTCCCATTACAGCTTCTTGAAAGTGAAAGCATGAAAGTGAAAGTGTTTATTTTCTGCAGAAAGGTGACAGTAGCACAAGACGGCTTGTGTGGAAAAAAACAAAACAACTCTGACAGCTTGTGTTTGCTCAGGATTCGATTCAGCCAATCGAGCTGAAATCTGCATGCAGCGCTAGCGTGGAGCGCGGTGGGATTAGCACGCGTGTTTACTCAGCTTTAGCTCACACTGACTGAATACTGAGTGCAGATTAAAGATCCTCTACATCAGAGCTGTGAATGAGGAATGTAGCAGAGGGTTTGAGGAGATTAACGCCAGGTCAGTGGCAGCAAAGTGCTGACGGTGCGACTGTGCTGGACGGTACGCTCAAACATTTCCACATGATTTTATTAAATACCATTAATGTAATGTTTATTAAACACCATTACTGTAATGTTTATTAAACACCATTAATGTAATGTTTATTAAATACCATTACTCTAATATTTATTAAACACCATTACTGTAATGTTTATTAAATACCATTACTCTAATATTTATTAAATACCATTACTGTAATATTTATTAAACACCATTACTGTAATATTTATTAAACACAATTACTGTAATGTTTATTAAACACCATTACTGTAATATTTATTAAACACCATTACTGTAATATTTATTAAACACCATTACTGTAATGTTTATTAAACACCATTACTGTAATATTTATTAAACACCATTACTGTAATGTTTATTAAACACAATTACTGTAATGTTTATTAAATACCATTACTGTAATGTTTATTAAATACCATTACTGTAATGTTTATTAAACACCATTACTGTAATGTTTATTAAACACCATTACTGTAATGTTTATTAAATACCATTACTGTAATGTTTATTAAATACCATTACTGTAATGTTTATTAAACACCATTAATGTAATGTTTATTAAACACCATTACTGTAATGTTTATTAAACACCATTAATGTAATGTTTATTAAATACCATTACTGTAATGTTTATTAAACACCATTAATGTAATGTTTATTAAACACCATTACTGTAATGTTTATTAAACACCATTAATGTAATGTTTATTAAACACCATTAATGTAATGTTTATTAAACACCATTACTGTAATGTTTATTAAACACCATTACTGTAATATTTATTAAATACCATTACTGTAATGTTTATTAAACACCATTAATGTAATGTTTATTAAACACCATTAATGTAATGTTTATTAAACACCATTACTGTAATGTTTATTAAACACCATTAATGTAATGTTTATTAAACACCATTAATGTAATGTTTATTAAATACCATTACTGTAATGTTTATTAAACACCATTAATGTAATGTTTATTAAACACCATTACTGTAATGTTTATTAAACACCATTAATGTAATGTTTATTAAATACCATTACTGTAATGTTTATTAAATACCATTACTGTAATGTTTATTAAACACCATTACTGTAATGTTTATTAAACACCATTAATGTAATGTTTATTAAACACCATTACTGTAATGTTTATTAAACACCATTAATGTAATGTTTATTAAACACCATTAATGTAATGTTTATTAAACACCATTACTGTAATGTTTATTAAACACCATTACTGTAATATTTATTAAATACCATTACTGTAATGTTTATTAAACACCATTAATGTAATGTTTATTAAACACCATTACTGTAATGTTTATTAAACACCATTACTGTAATGTTTATTAAACACCATTAATGTAATGTTTATTAAACACCATTACTGTAATGTTTATTAAATACCATTACTGTAATGTTTATTAAACACCATTACTGTAATATTTATTAAATACCATTACTGTAATGTTTATTAAATACCCAGATGCTCAGAAGTCTGACTCTTTGTTATATTAACATAGAAATAATGCTGAATAAACATTTTTCTTAACAAAAAAATGTATTTCTCTTTTCCAAAAAAACAGAAAAAAAATAAAAAATAAATAAATATATATATATATATTCATGATGTATCACACTTTAAAAAAATTTCAGTCATTTATTTTTTACCTGATATAAAGTATAAGGATTCTTTTCTCTAAATTTTTCACTTTGTCAATAAAATAGAACAATGAATAAAAAAATATATGGAATAATTAAAAATCAATAAATTAAACTAATAATGAAATGAAATATGAAATTACAAATAATCCAGCATTAACTGTTATACCAAAATTGTTATATAATAAATAAATAATAATTAATAAATAAACAAACACATAAGTCAATAAATAAATAAATAAATAAATAAATAAATAAATAAATAAATTGATTTAAAAATGATGAATATTAAATAAATAAATAAATAAATAAATAAATAAATAAATAAATAAATAAATAAATAAATAGATAGATAGATAGATAGATAGATAGATAGATAGATAGATAAATAAATAAATAAATAAATAAATAAATAAAGAAAGAAAGAAAGAAAGAAAGAAAGAAAGAATGAAGGAACTAACAGGGGCACGGTGGCTTGGTGGTTAGCATGTTTGCCTCACACCTCGAGGGTTGGGGGTTCGATTCCTGCCTCCGCCATGTGTGTCTGTAGTTTGCATGTTCTCTCCGTGCCTCGGGGGTTTCCTCCGGGTACTCCGGTTTTCTCCCCTGGTCCAAAGACATGCATTGTAGGTTGATTAGCATCTCTAAATTGTGAGAGTGTGTGTGCCCTGCGATGGGTTGGCACTCTGTCTAGGGTGTATCCTGCCTTGTTGCCCAATGATGCCTGAGATAGGCACAGGCTCCCTGTGACCTGAGAATAGATCGGATAAGTGGTAGACAATGAATAAAGATTGTTTTAAAATATATAATAAATAATTTCTTAATTACATCTAATTAATTACAAAAACTATTTTTATGTGTATTTATGTCTTAGAATTAGTTTTAATAATAAATATAATTTAAATCGGTTCAAACTCAAAACTTACAAAGTAATTAATGAATTAATTAGTTTCACAATAAATCAGTTTATTACCATTTTTAAATTAATAAATATATAAATGAATGAATTAACAAATTAATATTCTCTATGTATATTTTGCTCAAGAAATACACTTCAATTCATTTTCTGTGTCCAGACTTTGTCTCTGTCCACCAGAGAGACATCATGATGGAGTGAAAATTCCTCCAGGTTTCATTGTTTTCCACTCGTCAGTTACTGAACCTCTGAAATGAGGTGGATAAAGTGTAGAGAATTAGTGCATCCCATCTGTATGTCTGTCTAAATCACAACCTTCTGGAATTAAATCACAAAAATGGGAGAAAAAATAATCTGTAAATCTTCGGGAGTCTGTCTCACACATTCCTGTAAAGATACTCGCTGTAAAACATTGTGTATGACTCGCTTCAGACGACTCTGGCAGCCCTGAAGATACGTTCTGTGGATCTTTCATGAAGAACGCATCCGAGTGCGACCTCGCTAGCGCCGTTATTCATTACCATAAAGAGGCTGATGAAGTGATGGAAGCTCTCCGGAGCAGATGGAGGGGAGGAGAAGAGCTCAGCATCACTCGCTCCCACCTGGAGGAGAGGAAGACGCCTGAAAGCCCACTGGCATAGGGACGGCCGTCCTTGTGAATTTGCTTAAGCTGCAGGCGGTGTTGGACTTGACCTTGTCCGCTCCGAGAGGAAGTGTCCTTTGAGGAGTGTTTGCCACGACAAGGCACTTTTCAGTCGATGAAAAGCTTTCTCGCTTTTATTTCACCCTTTCTGAAGTTTGAGAGCAGAAATAACTTGTTGATAAGACCGAACACGGCGATGTTTAGTTCCTTGCTCGTGTTTATCATAAAAACATGCCTGAGCTCCATTTTATTTTAGACGCGATTAAATCCTAGATCTTATGATTACCAAAAAAATACAAACTGAACAAAATACGGCATGATGGATGTTTTTTAATGTATTTTTTAAAAGATGTATGGGCTTTTCACATTATCAGGCGACCGTAGAGAGGTTTAAAATAAGCGTCCAGCCCTGGCGTACATCTCAGCGTGATATGATTTTGATTAAAAGCGCACTGCACTCAGGAACTTTGCTCAATTCCACTGCTGAAAAATAACCCATGGGGTTCCCTTCACTCAGCTGCATCAGCACCTAATATCGTGAATTATAGATTATCAAAATCAGCTGCGTCCATCCCGTAGAGTGAGCTGAAGTGATTTTGATTTCAAATGAAAAATTCATCGAACCGATAACGACTCCAAGCTTTACATCACTCTCTTCTGATAAAACACCTGGACGTTTATATTAAATCGTGTCATATCTTTTTTCCATCTTTATTTCACAATAAAAAATGTTTCATAGTATGTCTGTGTCTAAAAATAACCGATCACATCCATACTCTACTCAAATGCCCCCAAAAAGCGGTTTGTGTAGGATCTTCTTGATCTCTTTTCGTTATGGTTTTAACATGGCTTCAGCAAAGAGCTTAGAAAGCATGAGGAGGAAAGATTTCCAAAACACGAGATGCTCCATGAAACACCTCGAAGCTCAAAATCAACAAGGAGCAGAGCAGTGACATCACCGAGGACAACAGGATGTGCCTCCAGAAGGACAAGAAGAAAATGTATCAGTGAGCCTGATAAACGAGAGACTTACGAAGGAAGGAATTAGTGCAAAGTCAATAATAAACCAGAAAGTATGCTGACCTGGTAGTTCCTCAGGAGCTCTTAGTTGCATAATTTTTCGTGACTATAAAATTGTTGTAGAAAGGTCATCATTTAAATTGACATCATTTCCTGTCCAGTGTCACCCCAATGAGGATGAGGTTTCCTTCTGAGCCTGGTTTCTCTCAAGGTTTCTTCCTCGTATCATCTCAGTGAGTTTTTTCCTCACCACCATCACCTCAGGCTTGCTCATTAGAGACAAATAATAACTTCATTTAAACTTTATAATATCTTCTATGTTTCTATACTTCTGTAAAGCTGCTTTGAGACAATGTCCATTGTTTAAAAAAAAAAGTGCTATACAAATTAATTGAATTGAATTAAATTGAGCATTTAAAGCAACATTAAAGGAGATAAAGGGATATATATATATATATATATATATATATATATATATATATATATATATATATATATATACAATAAGTAGTGGTCACTCTCTGTATAGTACAACACTTCTTTCCACACTCAATCCCACCTAAATCACCCCGAAACCACATGATTGGGTTAGATATAAAACGACAACACTCATTGTCCACATCCATAGCCATGGTGAAGCATGGTGGTGGTGGTAGCATCATGCTATAGAGACGCTGCTCTTCAGCTGGGACTGGAGTTTTAATCTGATGTGTTCTGGGCTGATCAGACCAAGGAAGAACTTCTTGGAGATAATTTCAAAACAATACAATAACACCTTAGCCAAAGACAAGCCTGCTGATATGAAGCATGGTGCTGGCAGCATCATGCTATAGAGCTGCTTCACTTCAGCTGAGACTGAACTTTGAGTCAAATGTCTTCTGGTCTAATGAGACAGAGGTCAAATTTTGTTCAGGAATAATGCTAAAAAGGCACAAAACAAAACAAAACACCATAGTCATAGCTACAGTGAAGCATGGTGATGGCAGCATCAAGCTATAGAGCTGCTTCTCTTCAGCTGGGACTGGGGGTCTAGTCAAGATTGAAGTGAATTTTGGATCAGTCTAAATAATAAAAGCATTTTGGCCCAAATCTGTAGCATGAAAACAACCCAAAGTAACAGCAGAAGAAGAAGAAGAAGAAGAAGAAGAAGAAGAAGAAGAAGAAGAAGAAGAAGAAGGCGGCAAAGAAACTTGTTTGAAATTTTCATTTAGACTTAAATATTGTGTGTTTTTAACTAGAAGTTCCCAAAGAGTATGTGTTAATGGAGTGTTGTCTAATGTATTTTTGTCTTCTATTGGCACCCCAAGGGTTGCATTATATACTGATGATTGTCAGAGTGCTTTTGAGGGGATTATTACACATTATTAAATTTGCAGATGATTCTGTGATTGTGTCTCTCCTCACTGAGTCAGATGGGAGTCATGGTCCAGTTGGTAGATCATTTTATTCAATGGTGTGATGCTTTATTTTTAAACATCAATGCTTCTAAAATAAAAGATATTAAAAATGTTTATTGACTTCCGTAAGAAGAACTTTGTACCTGTGCTGCTTGCGGTCATTAAGTGACATGAGGTAGAACTGGTCAAGGAGTACAAATATTTAGGGACTGTACTTGATGATAAATGTGTGTCTTCAATGTGTGAATTTTCTGAGGAAACTTTTCATATGGATGTTTCTTTTATGGAGATGTAGGGGTAAAAAGGGGTTGAACACTATAGTTAAAATGTGCAGCAAGAACAATAAAGGTAAGAAGAAGAAGAAGAAGAAGAAGAGGATGAGGTTAATGATGATGATGATGAGTCCCAGAGCCCAGAGCATAGATCAAAATCCTACTGAAAATCTGTGGAATGACCTAAAGATGGCTGTCCACATGAAATGCCTTCAAAACCTAATAGATCTTTAGTATAATTTGGTAGCCTTTACCCCAAAACCCTTTTGGGATAACAAAGGGTTAACAAAGGATTACTTAAGGGGTTCGTATACTTATGCAACCATATTATTGTAAGTTTTCTTCCTTTCGTTTTACGACTAACCCGAATTGTTTTCACATGAAAAATGGAAAAAGGTCTGACTCGATTGATTGACTTCAGTCTTTACATCGCAAAAGAACAGTAGATTTTAACATGGGGGGAGGGGGGGAGGTGTAGACTTTTTATCACGAGGTTTAGAAAGCGTTTAAAAGAAACTAGCAGAGAAAGAATACAGAGCCGGTGGCAGGCTGATGGAAAGTGGCACGAGCGGGTGAAAGCAGTGCGCTTACAGGGGCAGTTAGCTTCAGCCGCATGCTCTTTTGTCTTGCTGGCAGAAGGTGATGAAAGGCGAGCGAGTGATTTGTTCTTACTTACGGAAAATAACACTGCTGTTAGGATTTGGAACAAATAAAAGAAATGAGGATGAAGTAAAAGTCTGCCGGAGGAGGAGGAGGAGGAGGAGGAGGAAGAGCATGAGGAGATGGAGGAGGAGGTGCAGCGATAGCAGCGGTGTGTGATATCTACTAGCCGTTACTCCAGGCGAACAGACTTGTGCTTTAATCTTCGAGATGTTTTGGCACTCGCCTGAGGGGTTTCATCAATCCTGAATAGAAGTGATGAAGCCCGTTGAATGAGTAGATAAACATCTTGAAGATTAATGAAAGGTCCGGCCGTCTCAGTCACCTTGAGTTACTGCTAGACGTTTTAAGACGATCCGGAAGAGGGAAATTTTGCCAAATACGAAACATACGTTCTGGTTTTATGCACAGCTTTTGTTTTTGTTTTTACAGAGATAATCCTGCTCTGGATAAAACTCCTCAGTTAATCCAGAGATTATGTCAGGCATTTATACTGAGAGTTGAGAATGTTTCTAAGCGTTTGTGATAACGTATTAGCACAAAAAAAAGAAATTAGCCGTTTGCGCTTCATTGCCTGCCAGTTCACTGGTAGCATGTTAGCAAAAAGGCTGCATTTCTGGATGGTTTCTGGCTTTGAGAAAAAACTTTCTCCTTCACTTCTCTCTAGAACGTCCTCCACATAGCAGGCAACCCATTTTTTAAACACAATATGTTTTTGCTCCTAATGTTTGAGCCATTTAGAGAAAAAAATCTCACACAGTAGCTGCAGATGTCTCTCAGTGTTCACATTTAAAGTGTTGGGAATTTACTTTAGGAAAGCAGGACGAACCCTGCAGGGATTAATAACACACCGCTCAGCCTAAAAAGCTTGCAGGATGTGATCAGAGATATTTCTTTTGTTCGGTGACGATTTAGACCTGCCTTTTACTGAGAGAGAAAAAAAAAAAGTTTAAAAGATAGAAAAACCCTCCCAGGAATAAAGATAGCACATGTCTCTTTAGGAGAGTAAGAGTACAGCATAAGTGCCTTTACTATGATGTTTATATCTTTAAATATTAATTAAGGCACATAATTGGAGCTGAAGGACCAGTGATGTTCCAATAAAGCATTATGAAGCTCATTAAAAGGTACGCTACTAAAAATATTTACTAAATATCACACAAGCAAGAGAGCACAAGCTTCAGAAAAGAGATATGAACAAAGAATAACTGACATTTCAGATAAAACATGGCCTAAGGTTTTGTTGGTTTTGTCTCCATTAGCAAAAGTGGTTCCCAAAGAAGCCACTGATGGATGGATGGATGGATGGACGGATGGACGGATGGACGGATGGACGGATGGACGGACGGATGGAGCATTATATGTTGTCACAGTAACTAAATGACAGCCTGTAGTAAGTTTTAACTGAATGAACTACTGCATGAATTGTAATTTTATACACAGACAGTCAGAGTGATTCATACAGTACAGTGAAATGTCCCAGAGCTGTTAATGTAAATATTTGCATCCTTGAAAAGCCACCTGTCCAATCAAATTAGAGGACCAAAGGTAGAAAATATGTCCCCATGATGGTGCCACTCCAGGGACGGGGTGACTCCCTTCATTCCTATTTTTCAGAGAGTGTACTGAACGTCTGGTGGAATCAGCTGAGGCTGCTTTAAACCATTATTCAAAAAATTTAATGTTCAGGTGTTGAAGTCATTCATTCATTCATTAAACAGAAGAAAAGTGCTTTCAGCTTTCTGTGTATCTTCACTTTCTTTATCCTCAGAGATCTGTGAAAGAGGCACCGATAAAGTCTTCAGGCAAAAAAAGTTTGTATATTTTATGAAGCACAATGAGAACGACTTCAGTCAGAAGTGAACTTATCACAGGAGTTATTATAGTTTTTAAATATTAAAAAAAAGAGGAGGTACTATATCTTAAACTCTGCAGGAACTCGCTGTGCAGCGAGTGTAGATCCAGCTCCAGGATAAATCACTAACTGGAGCTACTTTTCTTACTATAAGGAACAACTAGCATTAAAATTTAAACATTTCTGAGCAGAGTATTTATCACTAAAAGAAAACTAATCTCCTGGGCTAATTACAGCTATAATTAACGCGTGACTTGTTGAAACTGTGATTATCACCATATTAGAATTCCAACTGGTCAAATTCCCGTCGACGGTCAGGAGCGTACAGTAAACACGGGATGCTAATTGAGTGGGTAATTTGGTTGGTAAAGTGAAGTGAAGTGCACACCTTACCTGAATGCCCCTGTGTGGGGATAAGTCATTTCCTAATTGAGTGAGCAAGTCATCAGGGAGCATGTTATAATTTGAGAAGATGTATAGGGCAAGGTAGGTTAATTGGGTTCTGCACTTGAGAGTCTCTCTGGAGAACCCTGTAGAAACTTTTCCACCACATTGGAATGAATTCCTTATCTCTTGTGTATGGAACTAGATTACTAATCCTGCTCCCAAGCCTCACCTCATGATGGAAGAGTTCATGTTTTAGTGCTCAGGAAGGTTCATAAAGACAGAAGGTGTTAGGTAGGGTGCTCTGGTATGGAGGCTCTAATGGTTCTGTTTTGGAATCCAAGATGCCTCCTTGATGAAGAGATGCAATGAGGGATTGGGATGAAGATGGCAGATGTTCAGCAATCCAAAATGTGAAGAGTGACAAGGAAGGTATCTAGAGAGTGGGAGGTGTTCAAAAGACAGAATAAGTGAAAGAAAGGAAGGAGTGAAACAAGGAAGAGGAATGGTGGACACAAGACGACTGGAACTGCAGCTTTGCTCAACTAAGGTCATTAGGCATCTAAAAATAGGTCAGTATCTAAAAATCTGAGTGAGAGATTTTGCCAGAGAGAAATGAGAGATGAAAAGTCCCTAGAGACTGGGAGAGATTTGACTAAAGAAGAGTGAGAGAATTAAGGAAGGCTAGAGAATCATCAGTGAAGAAGTTAGGATGGGAATGCACCACCATTTTACAGGAAAGCATCCAGAGACTGGGGAACTGTTTGAAAGAAACAAGTGCTGATATAGATAAGGGAAGAGATAGAAAAACAAAATAGAGGAAGAAAGAATGATAAAATAAAGAATAAGTTCTCATTAAGATTCTACAATCAAACTTGCAGTACCTTTGGCACTCCAGAGATGCTTTCGAAAAGCTTCAGAAAGAGAAAGCAGGTCCAGGAAAGAAAACAAAAAGATATATAAAGAGCCAGGAAGACTTTTAGGTTGAAAGAGCTTTTTCTGTTTATAGGCAAGTCCAATATGGAAATCCTAAAGATTTGTACTTAAACCCAGCAGGTTATAAGCAAATGTCACTGGTTCTCTTTTGACTCTTCTTTTCCTTTAAAGGTTTTTTCTTACATCTTGAGGAGTTCTTTTTCACCGCTATCACCTCCGGCTTTTTATTTAGGATCTTAGTGTATTGCTGCAATCAGTTTTAGTCCAAACTCAGAAAGTTCCAAGTAGACTCTCTTAAGTTCTGAATTAAAAATGTTCCAGGGCTGCAGTCCAGAGTCCAGAGTTCTAACCCTGGATCTCTGAAGAATCAAAGAAGAAGATCTACAAGAATTATTTTCATGTGATTAAAGAAGAAAAATGACGTAAACACTAGGTCTGTGGTCCTGTTTATTTTATTTATAAGAATTCTGTCACAATGGTCTTTTTAGGCTAGTGAAACTGGGTGGAAATCAGAGCTATTATGTTTTAAACTTACCAAACACCTTTTCCGGTTTTATCAAGTCATCCAAAGGCAAATCTGTTTAGCGGTAACGGTGTGCACCAGAACACTGCTGTGATGTCAGGCGTGTTTATGTCAGATAACTTCATAAGGAAAAGATGGATGCTGGCAGAGTCTCCGGTTGGGAATTCTGTCCAATTGCATTGAACCATGTCAGAGGTCGGGGTTTTTCCTGAGTTCCACTGCTTAGTAACAAGGTCTATTGTAAAAAGCATTACAGAAAAATTTGACTGGATTGAACTGAGTGCAATAAACCTTGAAGGGATGACAAAATGGAAAAATAATAGAGACAGGGACTGGAATTGTTCCCGCTCAGCATGTTTGCTAATCCAAAATGCTAATGACTGATTATGCAAGCAAGTGTTGCTTTGGTGTAGAGAAAAAAATGGCATCTGGAGATTGAGATACATGTGTGAGTAGAAACGGAATCAGAGAAACGTAACAGAAGCGCTGGGTTGAGAAGGTACGGCTGCAAAAAACATCTTTTAATCCAAAACCAAGCGAAACTCTTCAGTCTGAGTTTCACCCTGGAAATAAGTGTCAAAAAAGAGATAAATTGGATTGTGTTAGAATAGAGGAAGATACAGTATGTGGATGATTTGGAGACATGTTCAGGGAGGAAGAAAGAAAACAAGAATTTAGCGAAAGAAGTGAGAGACTTGCACAATGGTTTGGGCAGTTAATGGTTAAGGCTCTGGGTTGTTGATCGGAGGATCAGGGTTCAAGCCCCAGCACCACCAAGCTCTACTGTTGGGCAATTGAGCAAGGCCCTTAACCCTCCCTGCTCCAGGGGTACTGTGTCATAGTTGCCCCTGAGTTCTGACCCCAACTTCCTCAGCTGGGATACGAGAAGAAAAAGAATTCCACTGTGCTGTACTATATGTGTGGTGATAATAAAGGCTTCTTGCCATCAGTTCTTCATTTATTCAAAAGGACCAATGACCTTTGCTTGTACTAAGGATAGATTTGGTGTAAATCAAGTGAAGATTCAGACATTGTCAGATAAATAAAGAAAGGGAAGAAGAGAGAAAGAGAAATTCGGATAGAGACGATCACGCCGTTCGACAGCACGGCTAACCTAAAGCCCTGATGAAAAACTACAAGTGCGATTATAACTGAGATACGGTGTGACGACTGAAAGGTATCTAGAGACTGGAAGATGTGTTCTGGGAAAAAGAAGAAGAGAGAAAAGGTGAGGGAGTATGTCAAAAAAAAGGGTAGGTAGGAGATATGGAGCGAAGGATTGGGAGCCTGTCTGGGTCCCTTGACAGAGACAGATGGAGTGGGAGCCACCAGATTTAGTGGAGGAAGCAGTTTATAGAACACTGTCAGAGGGGAATTGGGAGAGCAGGCTGAAATCGAGAACTCGAGTCAAAGCCATCAATCTCTCTGGTGTGCCAGGCGAGATCAGACAACAGAGCGGGCGAGCGAGCGAGCGAGCGAGCGAGAGGCGAGGCTTGGTTAGCGTTCACACAAAATCAGATTTTAATATGGCACTCAGAAACCAATCTCTCGCTCACTTTCTAGCTCTCTTTATGCTTTCCTATCCTGCCAGCTTTGGAGCGGGTCGTGTTGGTATCCTGCCCGGGCTCTTTCCTGCACTGGAGAGGTTGCATATATGCTGGTCATCAGTATGTAAATGTTCTCCATCCTGTCAATCATCAGCCGTTAATTGGGACAGGAGTGTCTCTGTATTTTTTGGGTACACTAGAAAATCCTGTCCTGGATTTCTCTCTGAAAGAAATTGCTTGCTTTTTTTTTTTTAAATTCAGTCCATAGCACTAGTTCTTATAATACCCAACATATCTTGCCATCTAATTGGATCCTGGATCATCGTTGATGCAAAACCCTACATTGGAAATGAGGAACAATGCAGATCTTAGTCAGGAAGTTGGGTCAATAAAGTTGAAAGAGCAATACAACACGATGGACATAAAACCACGCAATTACAGCCGCCACACTAATCACGTTCACGGCTCAGGGCCTCGGGGGACCTCTTCATCCGACAGGAGCTTTCAGGAGTCGAGCCGTTTGGAAATTAAACTCTGCTCGCCGAAGGTGAATGAATACGAATAGATAAGCAGCTAGCAATTACACAAAGAATGCTATTGAAGGTGTGATGGAAAAGTGCAAAAACTTTTTACGTTAATTTGAGGGAATAATGAGCATAAATCATTATTATGCACAGCCTGTAGCTGGGAGCAGAGCAACTGTTCCAATAAGTAAGACACTTTTCCAAACTAAAGTTGAAACATTTTAAACTCTGATGAGACTGCTTTCTGTCTCTGCATATTTGGAGGGATTTTATTGTTATTATTATTATTATTATTCATTCATTCATTGTCTACCGCTTATACGATGTATTCTCGGGTCACGGGGAGCCTGTGCCTATCTCAAGCGTCATTGGGCATCAAGGCAGGATACACCCTGGATGAAGTGCCAACCCATCGCAGGGCACACACACACTCTCTCATTCACTCACGCAATCACACACTACGGACAATTTAGAGATGCCAATCAACCTACAATGCATGTCTTTGGACAGGGGGAGGAAACCGGAGTACCCGGAGGAAACCCCCAAGGCACGGGGAGAACATGCAAACTCCACACACACGGCGGAGATGGAAATCGACCCACAACCCTGGAGGTGTGAGGCAAACGTGTTAACCAAGCCACCGTGCCCCCATATTATTTTTTTTATTTTTATTTTTTTAAATTTATATATATATATATATATATATATATATATATATAAATTTAAAAAAAAAAATATATATATATATATATATATATATATATTTTTTTTTTTTTTTTTAATATATATTTATTATTTTTTATTAAAGCATTCTTTCAAAAATACATAAAAAAATTTTTTTACTTCACTGGAATAATTTCACAGAAATTAATGTCAATTAATTTTGAAACCTTTTGACATTTTTAGCTAGAGTTCTGCTTCTGCTAACACATTAACACCTCCCCCTCCTCTTCACCGAAATGTCATCTGGGAAATATTTTATTCAATATCAGTAATTTCAATTAATCACAGTCTTAGTAATGACAGACTTTGACTTAAGTGATCATTATAGGAGACATTTCTTATTGTTGAGGATTATTTGGTCCATTTTTGTCCTCATTCAGACTCGTTAGACGGCTGTGGATGATTGATTGGTCAGAAGGTTCTGATGAAATTTCCCATCATCATGCAAGTGTTCACCAAATAATTGGGTTTTTCAAAGCTTAATCGTTACACACAGTCAATGTAAACGTCATGTTAGAAAAAAACATCGGGGAATTGTTTCCATGGCAACATGCATAGCATCGGCTTCTTTCAAAAATTTTAACTTTTCATTGTTATTTCACCTCAGAAGATTTTTGCAAGAAAAATGCATTTTTACTATATATAACGTGATGCCACTGAGTTTACAGGAAATTCAGTTCCCCCAAGACTGAAAAAAGTGTGATGTAAATTATATACAAGATACTAGATACTATAATTATGGTAATTACTGTAATTACTGATGCTGTAATTATGGAGGCTGTACTTTCCATAACGGTGTGAGCACACCACCGCGCAGTCATGTGTGTCCACTTATCCAGAAAAGTGGACACATGCGGTTTCTGAGCGTTAATCCCTTTCGTGCTTTGGGTCCTACAAACCTGGTTTCGAACCTTGCCTGTACTGACCACCAGTTTGTTCTTCCTCGTGTTTCAGTTCGGCTTCTTCGATGCTACATAATCGACTTGTATATGTTGTAAACATTGATATGTTGTATATACAGTGGAACCTCGGCATACGAATGTCTTCCCTTACAAATTTTCGCCTTAAGAATTGAAATTTGCTTTGGCATACGGAGCATTTTCAGCATACGAACAAACCGAACAGAACGCCGGCTAAGTTGTGCATATGTCCAGGTGCTCTTCAGAACCTGTTTGTGTCAGTGAAAAGCCAAGCGAAGCTAACCAAAGCGAATTTACGAATTTTATTCCAGTCAGCAAAAGCTGTTTCAAAAGAGACAACCCACGATACCAACGTTGCCTTCAGCATGCGTTCTGAAGCTAGGTGATTTTTCGGCTGTTTTTTTTGTTGACAGATCGGTGGCGTGGGTGGTCTCTTATTTTTAGCCCAAGCTTGGAGGCACGACTTCCTGTGAGAACCCATAACATGGAATTCTTGGCTTGGGTCAGTTCTTTGTAAGCAGCCATACAGTTTACATACACTTCATCTTTAAGGTGTTTATGTCTCACCTTCATATGAGTCTTTAAGGTGTTTATGTCTGACTGTAAAAGACTAGATCAGCACACAGAGAGACGCTCACGCTCGGACTGGCACGCTGCATCACTCCTGCCACTTTGATTTACGACGCCGCTCTGGCAGGGTGAAGCAGCGTTTTTAGGCCGAGCTGCTCGCTCAGAAACCTGCAGGTGTTAATGAATAAGTTTTGCCAACATGATGTTCGCTGACGTTCGTCGTGGGACACATTAACGCTTCATTTGGGGACAATAGACACGCTTAGAGCTTGTTCACCTTGCTTTGTTCCGGACAGGACAGTTTATTCGAGTGCTGCAGAATTCCTGATTCTGATTGGTCAAAATTATTTAGTAGTTTCGCTGCAGTAATATGTTGCTGTTTCTATGGTAACGAGGAACACAGATTTGCATGTATGAATTGTATTGTATATAGAAATTTCTATATTAGGATGTTTGTTTTTAACACGTATGTGATGGAAGGAGTCTCCAGTGTCATTGCTTTTCTTGGCAACATGACAAGATGTGTTTTTTTTCTTTAGTGAACTTCCCCCGAGAGAAAAAAGAAAGATGTTTATATTTGCTGTAAAGGTAAGCAAGAATAGAAACTAGCTACATTACATGTAACTATAAATGGATAAAAAGTACATTGTGGCTTTCTTTAATTAATAAATAATAATGTTTTATTTTTGGCAAATTGCTGTAGTATAAATAGAACATGGTGGTGTGATGAGTTACTTTCACCAGCCTGATGTTGATTATTTTCCCATAAAAGCATGTTTTTCAGAGGATACTTGGGGGGAAAAAAAGTATAAAATAAAAAAAACATAAATTTTCCTTAGTAGTAACAAATGAATAAGAAAAATAAAGAAATGCTTTTCTTCTGTTAGAAGCTTCTCAAAGTTAGATCAAAGTTTTGATCCAGCAGGCAGCGAGCTTCATTCCATTCTGAGCTGAAACGCTCTGAGAACTCATCATCTTGATGGCACCGATTCGCTTTGAACCTACATCTTGGTCCTTCTGAGTGGAAGCAGGAAAAGGACATGGAGCAGAACAGGATTAGCGGCGTTGTGGTTCTCCTCAGAAGTGCTTTCGGTGTAATCCTATTATACTGGGTCATTCTGTTGTGCTCCAATTACGCTCTGCCACAGGACTGGCCTCCAGCGGTCCGAGCATGGAGACTAAGGACAGGACAAAGAGTATCATGGATGGGGAAGGGCAACCGAGCAAAGTCACCTCACACTTTGCAATGATTAGCAGTCTGTTGCCATTAAGGCTTAAAGACAACACAAAGGCTAGAAAGAAAAATTTTAGCTAGACAAAATCAGCCAATGATCAATTTATCAAAATATGCCTAATATAATAGAATGCTGGACTCCTGGCTAGTGCTAACTAGGAGTCCTGACTTTCATTCCAAGCTATCCATGCTAACTCCAACCCAGAAATTAGCACATGTATCTTTTAGCAACTACTTTACAATTTTGCAACTGATAAACCGGTCTACATATTTATACACAAGCGTATTATATGTTATCGAAGGAATTAAACACTCTGTGTTGTGTTGTTACAGTAAAATAATCAACAGTGGTGTGTGAGAGCAGAGTTACGTGTGCTGCCCTGAAATCAATTATTTTCTCTCTGACGTGTATACCACTAACATCGCATACATTTTTAGTATTAGTTACATTTAATGCTGTGGAACATCCATGAAACATGTTAGCACTTGCATTATAGCAGCTACATATACTATGAATATACATATTATCTTTCTTTTTTAGCCCCATTTGAGAGACACTGCTGGTAATAGCCAATGTAATGGGGTAAATAAGGGCGTGGCTTAGAAGGTAATTTCTTCTTAGATCTTATTATGGAAAAAGATCCTACAGGGATTTTAGTTTAATACATTCATTCTGACAGCTTGCCTGACAGCGTTTTGAGAGGCAGACGTGTTTTTCCGAGCTCCGCCAAGCTGACCTACAATTTCGCTAAATTTTCTCGATTTGTATCTCAAATCCAGTCCTATATTATAACTTTTATAGTACCTATAGTATCCTATAATATTCTCACTCCAAATGCGTTTTATATCGCGTTTTATATCGCGTTTTATATCGCAAGTTTTATTTGTTTTCCAAAACACTCACTTATAGCCGGTTAGCTTAATAGCATTGCTAATTCGTTACCCCGGCTACCACAAGTTTGTTTACGTTTTCACACCGGTTATCTCTACAACATTATGTCGGTTGTGTGTCTGCCTTTGAGTGCAGGTGAGGACTCTTTTGAGCTGCACTCGGTGGATTTGGAGCTGGAGGCCGTGGAGAAGCAGATCCGCGACCTACAGGTGAAGCAGGCCCAGCTACGACAGCGGAAAGCCGCGTTGGAATCGTCCCGGACTGACGCTCACCTGTCCCATGTAAATTTGCGGCGTGAAACAAACACTCCCACAACCTCAACTCCGTGTGCTTCTCTGCCCAGGCCCAGCGCACCAAGGACGCGGCCCGCCCAGGTTTTGTTCACTCCGGCGCCGGGGTACCACGTGGCCTGGATGCAGCAAAAGCGGAAGACGTGAGCCAAACCTCTCCCCGTCCGCCACCACCCGTCTTCAAGATCTCGATCCGGAACCGCTTCGCCCCCCTTCGCGAGACGGAGTGCGATGCGGTGATCATCGGAGACTCCATCGTTTGGCACGTCCGTGCTACTGCGGCTAAAGGTAAGGTGCACACTCGCTGTCTGCCTGGTGCTCGTGTCCTCGATGTCTCTGCGCAGGTACCCGCAATCCTGAAGAAGAACATCAGAGCTGTGGTCCTCCATGCTGGCACGAACGACATCAGGCTGAGGCAGACAGAGATCCTGAAGAAGGACTTCAGGAGCCTAGTGGAGAAGGTACGCACCACATCGCCCACGACGAGGATCATCGTGTCAGGACCACTTCCCACATTCCAGCGAGGAATCGAGAGGTTCAGTAGACTATTTGCTTTTAATGAATGGTTACAGTCATGGTGTCAAGATCAGAAATTACCCTTTGTTGATAACTGGAATCTTTTCTGGGAGCGTCCTAGGCTCTACCGTCCTGATGGCCTGCACCCAAGCAGAGTTGGAGCAGCAGTCCTCTCAGACAACATCTCCAGGTCACTACGCACCATCTGACTGGTAAGCCATAACTCAGATTACAATTATAATAGATACTGTTCAGCTCACCAGACTGATACAAGTGCACACATAGCTCATCCCATAGAAACTGTGTCTGTTCCCCGAATAGTGAGATCAAAGAATAAATTCATTAATAGCCCTCGAAATAATCTAATCACAGTTATACCTGAAAAACGCCAAATAATTAAAGAAAAACAATTCCTAAAGTTTGGGCTTCTCAACATTAGATCCCTTGCACAGAAAGCACTTATTGTTAATGAAATGATCTCAGATTATAGTTTTGATGCACTCTGCCTTACTGAAATCTGGCTTAGGCCAAATGAATTCATTTGTCTGAATGAGTCCACTCCGTCAGGATCTTGCTATAAGCATGAGCCCCATCTGACTGGTGGTGGAGGTGGTGTTGCAACTATTTATAGCAACTCTCTTACCGTTACTCAGAAAACAGGAACCAGGTTTAACTCATTCGAAGTGCTTGTCCTTAATGTTACTCTCACAGACATAAATAAAAAAACCTCTACTGTATCTTGCGCTGGCCACCGTATATGGACCCCCAGGGCCCTACGCTGATTTTCTTAAAGAGTTTGCACATTTACTCTCAGACCTACTGATTAATTTTGACAAGGTGTTGATTGTAGGAGACTTTAACATTCATGTAGATGATTCCAATGATGCCTTAGGACTCGCATTTATGGATTTATTAAATTCTTTTGGGGTTAAACAAAACATTACTAGACCAACTCATCGTTTTAACCATACGCTAGATTTAATTATATCACATGGAACAGATGTCACTGATATAGATATTTTACCTCAAAGTGAAATATGGGGTCCCACAAGGATCAGTTTTAGGACCTCTGCTTTTCTCAATATACATGCTTCCGTTAGGCAACATCATTAGAAGGCATGGGATTAGTTTCCATTGTTACGCTGACGATACACAGTTATATATCTCATCAAAACCAGATGAAATATCTAAACTGTCTAGATTAACAGAGTGTGTTAAAGATATTAAAGATTGGATGACTGATCATTTTCTATTACTAAATCCTGATAAGACGGAGATATTACTGATTGGTCCAAAAACCAGTACACAGAAGCTCTCACAATTCAACCTGTACTTAGAAGGATGTTCTATTACTACTAGCTCTACAGTGAAAGACCTGGGCGTAATATTAGACAGCAATTTGTCCTTTGAAAAACATATTTCCGATATCACAAAAATAGCCTTCTTCCACCTCAGAAATATCGCCAAGCTTAGGAACATTTTATCTGATGCAGAAAAGCTAGTTCATGCGTTCATGACCTCCAGACTGGACTATTGTAATGCATTACTAGGTGGTTGTCCTGCATCTTCAATAAACAAGCTACAGTTAGTCCAGAATGCAGCCAGAGTCCTTACCAGGTCAAGAAAGTATGATCATATAACCCCAATATTATCATCCCTGCACTGGCTACCTGTTAATTTTAGAATTGATTATAAACTGGCACTACTTACATACAAGACTCTAAATGGTTCGGCTCCCACATATCTAGCCAGTCTTCTAACACGTTACAATCCATCACGATCCTTAAGATCTCGAAACTCCGGACTTCTGGTAGTTCCCAGAATATCAAAGTCTACAAAAGGAGGTAGAGCTTTTTTGTATTTAGCTCCTAAACTTTGGAACAGTCTTCCTGACAGTGTTCGGGGCTCAGACACAGTCTCCCAGTTCAAACGTAGACTAAAGACATATCTCTTTAGCCAGACAAACACCTAATACATCCCATAACTTTGTACTCCAATACATCTGATTAAATGCACATCATCATCTAGTGCCTGCTAATATTATGAATAGCAGCTACGCTAATTCCTTTCTATTTGTTTCCCTTCTTCTACCCATCCCCGAGACACACAGAGATTATGCCAGCTCCTGTGGCATCCAGAGATGGACCAGCTCCAGCTGGGTTCTGCTTTCTGAGGACTGGAGTATTCAAAGCAGCACTGCCAACCCTATGTGGACATTTTACACATAACATTCTACACATGCTGTATCTGCATCACACAACTAATGCAGAAAGGACATTGTTCATATCACACTCTCCGGTGTCACCCAGATGAGGATGGGTTCCCTTTTGAGTCTGGTTCCTCAAAAGGTTTCTTCCTAATACCATCTAAGGGAGTTTTTCCTTGCCACAGTCACCTGAGTCACCTCAGGCTTGTTCACTAGGGAAAATTTTGTCTAACATCTAGGATTAGATGTTTGTTTGTTTGTTGTTTATTATGTTCTGTAAAGCTGCTTTGAGACAATGCTCTTTGTTAAAAGCGCTATACAAATAAAACTGAATTGAATTGAATGGATCCGACAGAGATCCTACAGAAATCCTATAGAGATCTCACAGAGATCCAATAGAGATCCTATAGAGATTCAATAGAGATCCTATAGATATCCTACAGAGATCTCATAGAGATACTACAGACATCCTATAGAGATCATACAGAGATCTGATGGAGATCTGATAGAGATTCTACAGAGATCCTACAGAGATTCGATAGAGATCCTATAGAGATCCTTCTAGGCCACATGAGCAGCAATACGACTATATGCACTGGCTGTATCTTTTTCCTGCTCGGTCCTGACAGATGTTCTGCCATCAACCTGATGAACCGACATAGAAACTCCTTATTTTCAGTCCAATGTTCAGACTAAAGTCAATCTTTTTCTCTACAGTGACACATTGCAGAGTTTGCAGTGATGGAAGACGGTGGATATGATGATAAATCCCAGCGCTTAACATTCTCCTGTGTGTAATGGAGCTTTTCTCAAATACAACTAACGCTTGCTATGAAGATGTATTGCATTTAATAACCGTCGTGTTTTGTTTTTTAGAGTAAATTATAAGACATTTTTCTATTTCTGTTGCTCTTTTTTCTCTGTGGCTTTTTATAAAGCTGCCACAGCACGTCAGTGACTCCATTATAAACACCATTACTTTTGTGTTGACGGTGCATTCCTTAGCAAGATGAAATGAAACCCAAGCCATCAGAAAGTGAGGATTGATAAATTGGAAGGCGGGTGACTGCAGGGGTTCGAGCAGAATTACCTTCAACCCGGACCGCGTTTTTAAGTCAGTGTGAACTGATTCATTGGAACACGGTGTGGAGCAGTAGGATGCAGTTTAGCAAAATGAGATTGTGTTTGTAGAGGTGGAGACGTGCTGACTTGAGAAATTGTCTCTGTGTGTTTAGTTTGTCTTTTAAAAGGCTGTCTGTCGTTTGTCTTGGTGCAAATCTACTGCATTTGGTGGCAAAATGTACCTGCTGGTTTTCTTGGCCACGCCCCTTGATCATTATTGTCATTTGTGTACAGTTTCTCTCCATATCCTGTCCTCATCCTGCGTTCACATTAGCAGACGACAAGGTGAGAAAGAAAAACTGACAGAAAAGAGAAACATCTAGTAGATCAAAACAAAAAAAAGTGAGTGATTTTTACTGTCATTTTAAAGAAAGCCTTGAGGAAGCTTGATTTTATGCTAATCACTTCTGACTTCTGTTCCACAAATCCGAACGATTCACTGCATTTACAAGGAACAACTTTTCTAATTTCCTGTTTAATGTGCAATAATGGAAGAAAAACAGTTAAAAGTTGATACAGTTAACATTAGCACAACGTTTATTCAACAGATTAAGCATAAATATGCCATATTTCTAAGAGAATTTTTGCATTATTAAATTTATCACACATCTGAAGTGGTGCTGGTTGATATTCTTGTCTTTGAGATTGATTTATTTCATCATTTTTCCATGACATTAATATGTGTTTTGTTTTGTTTTTTAATTTAAAAATGAAGTGGAATAAGTCTCAATGTTTGAGTCTAAAATTAATCTGAGATTTCAGTCAGAAATAAACCTGGGCTTCGTTTTACCCGCTCTGAAAAGCGACTATTGATTTTCTTTTTTTGGCCCTCGGGGTTCAGTAGCATTTATAAACAGAAAGCCATGCTTCAACGCTTTCCGTTCTGACAGACCTGGACATGATCCCTACACGGGTTAGTGCTGCAGCTAAACAGCCTCGGCCTCGTCTCGTGTTGGAATACGCTGCATGTGCTAAGCTAATCTGCTCCAATGGCAGAAACGCCATCACAGTGTGCTGAAGCTTCACACCAAACAGAACAGAAGCTACAAAGTGTGAAAGAGAAAAAAAATCTGAATCCACAACAGGCACAGTTACTCATGCTATTACTCATGAATAGGAGCTGAAGAGCAGGACTGGGAGATGATGTACCATGTCATAATGACTTTCAAGAACATGAAAAAAAAAAAAAAAAAAAGCCTGGATTTAAAGGAAAATTGCTGGTTTTTGAACAAACTTGAAGTCATGAGAAATTCATACAAACTTAAACAGAGGGCCATATGGACTCAAAAATATCTAAACACTAGCATTAGGGTTAAAGGTTGGGGTTTGGGTTAGCATCAAGGGTAAGGGTTTGGGGTTCAGGATAGGCTTTAAAGGTTAGGGATTGGGGTTAAAGGTTTGGAGTTAGGATTAAAGGTAAAGGGTAAGCGTTTGGGGTTAAGAGTTAGGGTAAAGGGTAAGGGTTTGGGGTTAGAGTTTGGGGTTAAAGGTTAGGGTTAAGGGTAAGGGTTTGGGGTTAGGACAAAGGTTGAGGGTTTGGGGTTAAGAATTAGGGTAAAGGGTAAGGCTTTGGGGTTAGAGTTTGGGGTTAAAGGTTAGGGTTAATGGTAGGGGCTTGAGGTTAAGCGTTAAGGTAAAGGGTAAGGGTTTGAGGTTAAGAGTTAGGGTTAAAAGTAAGGGTTTGTGGTCAAGGGTAAAGGGTTTGAGGTTCAGTGTTAACGGGTAGTTTACATTAATTTCTTCCTTCCTTCTCATGCTGTTATAGGAAAGCATAGTCACTGTTCCCACCTTACAGTTGATTATTTTCCTGTAACAGCATGCCTCCATGTTTTATTCCTCTTACACTGCAGCAATTTTCCAGCAACAACACATAGTAGATTTTATCCATTTACAGTTATACATACATAATGTTCTGGAAGATCCATAAAGCAAGTTCTCACTGATAATACAGCAGATATAAACAGTTATTCTCTTTTCTCTCTCTCTCTCTCTCTCTCTCTCTTGCTGTTGCCAAGAAACTGCAAAGAATTGCAAACTTCTCTGTCTTTAGAAATAAAAATAAAAAAAATAAAATACTGCTCCAGAGTGCTGACACTGGAGACTCCTTCCATAAATGTTACATAGACCTTTTTTAAACCCATTGATGTCTGTTGTACGAGTCCAGATGAACGAGCTGTTACTGTAGAAACGATGATGTATAATTTATCACAAAAATGAATCTTTTGTCCAATTAGAAGTAAGAATTCAGCACAGAATGACGTAGAGTTTAAAACTCAGTGTTTGTATGTTGATGCATGTTGAGCTGTAATTCAGATGGAAACTAACGTAAGCGTGCTTGTGATTCGTGTCTCGTTTACAGAGTTGAAGTGATTTCCATTCGTTCCATCTCCGGCTCCTGCAGGAAACTCCATCCTGATGCTTGTTAGTTTTGCAGAAGCTGACACGGATAGATGTCATGTTGTGTGCGAGGTGAGATTTGGCAAGTGAGGATTTGTTTACTCACGGCCTTGTATCCTGAAGTTAACAAACAGAAAGAGGGAATTCACCTCTGCTAACAAGTACACATATATAGAGATATATTTTTGCCATTATTTCTTTATTTCCTGTCAGGTAGAGCTGGTTTACGAACCGGATTTATCTGTTTACGCCACGAGACTGTACGGATATTGTTCCAGTAGACGTGTAGATGAATGAAATAAAATGAAGATTTTAAAACTACAGTAACAGCTAAAGTCTAGTTAATGTTTCTTTTAACATCTCACGTTATTACATCTTGCATTATTTATCAAGTAATTCAGATATTTTATATTCAGATATATAATAATTCAGATATTTGCAATTTTATCAAGTGTAATAATTATAATGTATTTCTTTCTTGGATTTATTTTTTTTAAAGGAGCAAAATTATCCCCCAATGCGCCGTATTCTTATATAGTCATTTAGATTGTTGAAATTCGTTGACTTTTTAAACAGCAGAAAGTTTTCCGAGAGAGTGTGAGATCATGTTCTGTTTGTTCTGTCTCTCATGGAGACAGAAATTATGGAATTATGGGATCTTCAAGAAGGCTTTTTAATGCACAAATAAGTGCATAGTGAGTCACACTGGACATGAATTCCTACATGTTCTTGTGTTTGGAAATTAAACCCTTTTCCTCACATATACAGGAGTTTTTTTTTTTCCTTCTTTGCTTTGACGTGCTTCCACAGGATCTCACTTCGAACATCTACCAGAAATCGTAGGACTTGCAGCTTCCAGCTAGGTCAGAGTCTCATTTCAGCGTACTACAAATTGGGACACAATGGTTCTAATCTTGGATACTACTTAGGGCAGATGGTAGGAGAATTGAGACAAAGCAGCAGCATCATGTTGGAATGGTGTTGACGGTCATGTTACGGAAGCTAATTCCATGCAAGGGTTGGAAATGTTTCCACTGCTGCTTTACACAATGATTTATACAGTAACAAAAAATATGATTTATTCCCTAAAGAGAACTCTCAGAGAAGAATCATTCAGATCATGCTCAAACTAAGCAGCTGAAGTTTAACAGTCTTCCTGAAGCGACCTTTTTTAACTCTTTCAAATCGAGGGATTTGACCCGATAATCTTCTGCTCACTGGTGCACGAGTTGAACCCCTAACCCCTGCTAACCTCTACCGCTGAATTCGAGCGAATGTGTTAAATAACGATCCGAGCACGAGCAGGAAATTCACCGAGCTGCCTGTCAGTTTTGCGAATTACACTTTTGTATTTTTTTTCTTCCCTCCATCTTCTCCTCCTTCCCATCGTGCCGCCGGATGGAAGACGGATGGTTCCCGAGAAGAGCAGGAGCAACGGCGATATCGTCGAGAGCCACATTTTACATTCCCATCGTCCGGGGAACAGAGTCTATTACCAGCCGAGCATGAATTCATTCCAGCACGCTGCGATGGAAATTAAAATCATATTTCCCTTTCGCTCTCCACAGCCTGCACACAACGACTTGTTAAGTCTGGCACAAAGTTGACACCGTTTCGTGTATTTTTAGGTTTTTCTTGAACTTTTTTAGGAGTTTGGAACAACGACCGCCTCGTCGTTAGCAGCGCAGAGGAAATGAAAGGCAAAGGATCCAAATCTTCTGAACAGAGGAAATGTCAGTGTGACTGATGGGACTCGTTTCCTGCACTGCTAATGCTTTTATTAAAAGAAAAAGAAGCTTGCTCGATAAAAAAACAAAACAAAACAAATAAACAAACAAAAAAAAACAGTACCTCACACCTAGTAGTGACACTGGATGCACAAGACTGAATCTATTCTCTTTTTTTTTGTTAAAATTATGGATAAAATTTGTTTCAAAGATCTGTATAAATAGTGGTGTTAATACCCATGTCTACATTTGTTTATATTCATATAAAATTTAATTTATTGATATCTGAAACGAAAGGGCATTGGTGGCTCAGTGGTAGGTTTCTCGCCTATCATGCAGAAGGCCCGGGTTCGATTCCCAGCCAATGCCCCAACCCCAGCCACTGGATGCAGTGCCGGTCCCAAGCCCGGGAAAAATGGGAGGGTTGCGTCAGGAAGGGCAGGAAGGTTAGCCTCACACCACCAGGGTTGGGGGTTCGATTCCCGCCTCCGCCGTGTGTGTGGAGTTTGCATGTTCTCCCCGTGCCTCGGGGGTTTCCTCCGGGTACTCCGGTTTCCTCTTCCAGTCCAAAGACATGCATGGTAGGTTGATTGGCATCTCTAAATTGTCTGTAGTGTGTGTGATTGAATGAGAGTATGTGTGTGTGCCCTGCGATGGGTTGGCACTCTGTCCAGGGTGTATCCTGCCTTGATGCCCTATGACGCCTGAGATAGGCACAGGCTCCCCGTGACCCGAGTGTAGTTCGGATAAGCGGCAGACAATGAAAGGATATCTGAAACAAAAAAAGAAAAAGATCCAAAACAAAAACTTGAAAAACAAGCTCTTTTTACCTTTAGCGATTTTAATAAACTTCTATTCAGTAAGTTCAGAAGGTGCTTTTCCATTTTTATTTTTTCTGTGCATATATAATAAATAAACAAACAAACAAATAATAATAATTTCCAGCAATTTAACAGTTTATTCCTATTTTTAAATTTTGTAATGTTTTGTTATATAGTAAGATTTTATAGTGTTTATTTTGTTTTAGAACTTTTTTGTATTTCATTTTTACAGTAATATTTGTGCCATTTTTTCTTTTCATTTTGTAGCAGTTTGTCTTTTGTAGAATTTAGTAAATTAATTTTATTTAATTTTTTAAATTCTAATTTAATTAATTTTGGAAAAATAATATCTTCAGTTTTGAGTTTTGTACCATATTTTATTTTTTATTTATAGTATTTAGTGTTTCACTTCTTTGTTGAAATTCTTTTTAGTGTTTAGTATTTCACATCAGATTGGAATTTTATAATAATAATAATAATAATAATAATAATAATAACAATAATAATAATTATGCTGGTTAAAATTATGTAATAATTAGATTAAGGAGATTTTTTTTACTTAAAGAAAATTAAGATTTAATTAGATATCACCTCTTGGATATCCCCACCCCCTTTTGGGAGGGATGATGGAGATGGAAACATGTATAAGGCAGCACTTTTCTGCTTTATTGTTTTACTTGTCATGCTAATAAACCGAGGCGCCTGAGAGTTAACTGCTGTAAGTGTTCACTTCATCGCTGGGGATTTTTCTCTCAAGTCGACTTTGTGGTGCTCTCATCACCCATGAAACACAAAGCAGCGTGATTTATTACTACGCTCTAATTACAACCTGGACCATGCAGGAGCATTGGAGGTTTGTTTGTGGACAGACTGTAACACACACACACACACACGCATATACACACACACATGCATATACACATACACACTCGCTTCATTAGCAGTAGACTGTAACTCATGGCATTAATCACTCTTTCATTTGGATTGCTTGGAAGCTGATTAAAGAGAACAAATGGACAAACTCAGGAAGACTAAGGCAGCTCCATCTTCACTGCTCTTAAGATCCACAGCTAAGCTTCAGACACGTGCTTGGCAAAACCCCTGCTTTTTCTTTCCTAAAAAATTCCATTAATGTTGAATAAACAGCTGAAAAGTGCTTGATTTTTTTCTACCAGATTGGTGAAAAATATTTAAGTTTTAGTTTCATAGTTCATAATAAATTGTATGTACTGTGGGAACAACTATACAGAACAACTGAGGGAAAATGAATTAAAAAAGCAAACAAGCAAACAAATTTATCATGGATTAAAAATCATTTCAGGAAATTTTATTTCATTATTTTATGGGGGGGTAAATTTTTATTAGTTTGGTTAAAAAATAAAATAAATAAATAAATATATAAATATAGTATGAAGATTTTATAGAATTTTACTTCATTATTTATTTGGAATTTACATTTGTATTCATTCATTGTCTACCGCTTATCCGAGCTATTCTCGGGTCACAGGGAACCTGTGATCTCAGGCCTCATTGGGCATCAAGGTAGGATACACCCTGGACGGAGTGCCAACCCATCGCAGGGCACACACACACACTCTCATTCACTCACGCAATCACACACGCAATCACACACTACGGACAATTTAGAGATGCCAATCAACCTACCATGCATGTCTTTGGATTGGGGGAGGAAACCCCCGAGGCACGGGGAGAACATGCAAACTCCACACACACATGGCGGAGGCAGGAATCGAACCCCCAACCCTGGAGGTGTGAGGCAAACGTGCTAACCACTAAGCCACCGTGCCCCCCTACATTTGTATTAGTTTTGTTAAAATAAATAAATAAATCTTTAGAGTTTCTTGGTAACAATCATTTATTCATTCATTGTCTGCCGCTTATCTGCTCTACACTCGGGTCACGGGGAGCCTGTGCCTATCTCAGGCGTCATAGGGCATCAAGGCAGGATACACCCTGGACGGAGTGCCAACCCATCGCAGGGCACACACACACTCTCATTCACTCACGCAATCACACACTACAGACAATTTAGAGATGCCAATCAACCTACCATGCATGTCTTTGGACTGGAGGAGGAAACCGAAGTACCCAGAGGAAACCCCCGAGGCACGGGGAGAACATGCAAACTCCACACACACGGCGGAGGCGGGAATCGAACCCCCAACCCTGGAGGGGTTAGGCAAATGTGCTAACCACTAAGCCACTTACTTACTTACTTACTTATTTATTTATTTATTTATTTATTTATCTATCTATCTATCTATCTATCTATCTATCTATCTATCTATCTATCTATCTATCTATCTATCTATCTATCTATTTATTTATTTATTTATTCATTCATTTATTTATTTATTTTAGATAAAACAGAAAGGAAAAAAGAGAATGTGAAAGGACGACTGTTTCTAGTTGCTGTATTGTAAGTGAGAACAGGAACTTGTTTAGAAATATTCCACACTGTTACATGGTGCAACAAGTAAAACTTTCTTTAACGAATAAAAATTATATTTATTAGCAAATTCAAAATAGAATGCTTCGAGATGTGCAGTTGTTGGAAAATGACTGATTATTTTTCCTTGACAGCAGGACAGCTGAGTTTTTCTTTTTTCCCTGAACCAAAAGTAGACTAAAAAACTTTGTTTGTGTTTTTTTTTCCGTCAGTTTCAGCAACTACCTGCAGTTTTCTCTCACAGCTGTCCAGAGTTTCTCGCTCACGTCCGTACAGGAAGTGCCTGCTCTAGCACATTCTTCGCCTCAGGCTAGTTTCACTCAGGAGAAAGACGTGTGCAGGGAATTGAATAATGCTTTATAACATACTCAGCGTGTAGTTTAGTATCTGTGTGAGATGGCGTTCGGGTTTGTTTTTAATAAACGTTGAACACACAGTCACGGGCTGGATGCTCGTCTGCGTAGGGATATGGACGAGCAAAGACGCCTGAGAAACCGGTTAAGAATGAGAAGGTGGGAAATAAAAAAAAGGAGGAATAAGTGTCAGCCTCTCACAAAAAATCACTTCTGAAAATAAAAAGTTTTCCACTGTTAGCTTTCTTTATGAGGACAAAAGTGTCAGTAAGGAAAAAAAACAAAAACAGGAAATAACATTTCTTCTGGAATCAGCTAATAATTAATATAAAGTAATAGCGATGGTGTAACAAATTTCCATTTCCCACAACCCCAGCAGCCTATATAACAAAGCCAAGGTTTTTTGTTTTGTTTTTTTCACAACTAAAGTAATAAATAAATTAAATCACAACCATCATAATCGATTTCTTATTTTGTTTAGTTTGCAGCTTGTCATTTATGAAATACTGTAACTCCACACCTCAATAAGCATCTAAATAACTTCATCATGGACTGAATAGAGCTTTTCACACCCGAAATGTTTCCCCTGGGTCCTAGTAAACTCCGGGTAAACATCATCCAGGGGTTGTGTAGTTGGAGGTTTCACACTGCTCCTACTTTCCCCGGGATTCACACTGAATCCTTCTGCTAATTTGCATATTCGCGCATCAACAGTCCTGATTGGATAAATCCAGCGCCGCTTTAAATAATGGCTCGTCTCACTCTTTCACTGTTACCAGTGAGGCAAAAAGTTCATCTCTTTGCTTCTGCACTCGAGCAGGCTCTGTTATCTTTCACAGTTTTATCATCTTTTTTTAATCTTTTTAAGTTTGTCGTCTAGACGACTAGCCGCTTGTTCATATTTCAGCGTGACGTATTTCCCCCTCGCTACGCCGCACACTTCTGTGATGTTCAGTGTTTTGTCTCCTGACTCTATCCACCGAGCCGTTTTTGTTCAGTGTTGTTCAGCTACGTCCTGGTTTTCACCTGATTTGAGATTTCTGCGGTGTTCACGTTCTGATTGGGTTTCTGTTGCTAAGCAACCAGCTGTAACATTCTAACAGCACATCCTTTCACACTGAACAAATTCAGCATTGAGACAGCGCAAAAGCCGCTGATCCTGATTTCATAACCTCGGGGAACAAACCGTGCTTCATAACAACGCACCTACATTACACCTGTGAACTACACGTACCCCTACCCGAGGGAAAGCAGGGCTTAAAACCAGGATAACGCGGCGTTAAGTGCAGTGTGAAGAGCGGTGGTGTGTTTTCTGTTTCAGGAATAAAAAAGACTATGGAGCTAAAATATCGCTAGTCAAAATTGTTAGCAAACATTTAAATACCGAGCGTAGAATCTGAACAGGTCGTGAATTACATTAATTAGAAATAAAGGTGTACATTTGTGTCTGATTTCTCTCAGAGTCGGATAGCTGACGCAAAAGCAAACACGACGACTGTTCTAACGAAGGAAAACCGAGCGTAGCGCTCCGATACACTTCAGACCCAAATTCCGAAATTGCGTTAGTGAAAAAGTGTCCTGGAAATAAAGTCATGATGAAAAATGATGAAGAAATATTCATCCCCCATGCCTCAGTGATGTTAATGCAAAAATCTGCTTGGAAGTGGTAGAGACAAGCACGGCTCTTCTTATTAAATATAGCATTTTTAATGAGAAATAGATTATTATATGAAACATTCATTTGAAGAAAGCTGATTATAGTTTTTTTTTTCTTTTTTTTTTCCCAACAGAACAGCAGAAATTACATAGACAAGGTAGTGAAAGCTGTTTGCCGATCAGACCCATGGCGAGGCGGCATACCGCGAGGTGGCGTACCGCCCGTGTCACACATTCTACATCGTTCTGCGTAAGAAAGGACAGCGTATGTGCTTGTATGCATGGGTGAAGGAGGTCATTAGGGTGGCGTTCGGCACCGGCTGGTGATTTTTCTTCTTCTTCATCTTCTTCTTCTTTTTTCCTGTGCGAGAAAAAATATAAATTAACCCAGGGGCTCGCAATCCTTCCGTTATCTTGTGCTCGAGTTGCCGTGGCTGAAAAAACGGGCGGTGACCTAAGAAAAGCTGTCGGTTTTCATGTTCATGGCTATACCAAGGCAATGTAGCTATTTACACATATAATATACATCTTTAAGTGTTTTCAGCGAAGGAGGCGACTCAAGTCTCCTTTAAATACATGCAGAATACAGAGAGGATGTGGACAAAACTTTCTGTCTGCCATGTTCAGTACTGACGCACGAAGAAACGTAAGATCCGGGAAAAAGGAGGATGAGATCAGAGAATGCCATGGAACCTTGGTGGAAATGGTTAAAGGGATAGGTAGCAGGCACTTAATAAGACTGAATGATAATTAATAATTAATTAAGAATAATCATAATAAGAGATCGTAAGGGTGACATGGTAAGCAGTTCGACAGAACCCGGGCTACGAACGTACAAAAAATCATTTTCAAAAAAGAAGCGTACATCATACAGTCGAATACGAGGCTAAACTCAACATGAAGAACTTTCACATGTCCACATCTGGCTTCAGGAAAAATGCCGCAGCAATCCGTCACCGTCGTCGTACGTAGATCGCAGACCGCTACGTTATTTTTTTTCATATGAAAAAAAAACTATACAAACGCATGTGTAGGAAATCATTCTCAAAATAAATGTGTACAAGCCTATCTTTATTTTTTTATTCCCCTGGGAAATATGGCTTTATGTTGTCTCTTGCAAGTGTTACGGACTCAAAATCGGTCGATTTCGGCGTTTAAAATTAAAAAATAAATAAATAAAATAAAAAAATCGACTTGTCAGTAGTTACAGGCTGGATGTTTTTTTTCTTTCTTTCTCTTTTTTTTTTTTTTTGCTAAGCTTGATTTGATCATTGAAGCCTTCAAACCACAGACAATTCAGTCTTGGTCCAAAAAAACCCCCAAAAATAATAATAATAATTAAAAAAAAAAAATCAGGATCGGCTTTGGTCACTCATTCTTGAATGACATGAGCGACTAGCAAACAGCGATTAGCGTTAGGCATCAACACAACTGGAGCTATAAACAGCTGTTTTAGTGGAGAATGTTCCTTTCTGCCTTGTATCATGCCAAGCACACTCAGAGGGACGATTAAACAGAGGAAGAAGGAACGCTATACAGATAATGACTTCATGTCGTCTTTAAACTGGATAGATCTAAGACTAGCGAAATGTTCTGTATGCTGCAAGTCATCAAATTAAAAGAATCTCTGCTAATTGGTTACAAACGTTTACCCAGTAAAGAATGGCAGTTTCAGATGGACCTTTGTTCCCTCTGAGTAATATCAAGGCCTCTTTGTCATCATCGGATGTTGAATGTATTAATATATATATATTTATATATATATATATATATATATATATATATATATTTATATATTTATATGTGTGTGTATTTCTTTTCTTTTCTTTTAATGATCCATTTGGAAGTGACAGACATGCTTGGTCAAATATGGTACAGTCATGTTCATTATTTTTCCTCCTTCTGCATGAACTAAAAGGCTTAATCTCTGTATTTTTAGTTTCTTATTTAACAATTACACTTACAAAGTTGTTAATAGTACATCAAAAAAAGCAAAAAAAAGTCCCAAAGGAAAGGGAAATAAAAAGAATCCTTGTACGTCCTCTCCGAATGTTGCTCTGCGGCAAGGTTGCTCCTTTCATTAACGTTTAACTCTCAGCAAAGTTTGGTAGTCAGATGGTCCGACTGTTTCAAGATCTCTGTGTTGTACATGTCCAACGCATGATTGACACGGATCATCTCGCTGTTGTTGAGCTTGAGTCGGTGCTTGAGCATACAGGAGAACAGGTCTAGCTGGGGTTTCCCAGGTGCCACTGGAGGGGCCAGGCGGTTAATCCTGTCCCTGATATCCAGGAGCAGGAGCATGATGGACGAAGACGAGTAAAACTGCGTCCCTTGCGTGTAGGACTGGTTGACCTGCTGGACGGCACTCCGAAGAAGGTCGGAGTTGAAGCGTAAGCTGTACCCGAACACCTGGATGTCAGAGATCTTGATATAGATCTGGCGCTTGTTGGGGTCAGAAAGGTCCACGGGGCCATGGCCAGTGTCATTGCGCAGGACGGTGGGCACCTTGGCACGACTGCGCAGGTAGATGTGCACCGTCTCAAAGAAGGTCTTCCAGCGGTTGCCCAGCATCAGGGTCCAGTTGAAACACTGTGAGTTCTGGAGTCGGACCTTTTCCCAGCGGGGGTACCCATGTTCACCAAAGGGCATGCTCCATCCTTCCGAGTGGCTTCCACTGAATGGGTTGACATAAACAAAGAACATGGGGTCCATGCTGCTGTTCCGCATCTGACAAATCTTCATGGACAAGCCCACCATCATGTGTAGGTAGTCCATGCGGTTCTTGTTGCTCTTCAACGTCAGAGACATGCGCTTGCGCCAGCGCGGGTCAAAGAAGGTCTCCAGGCGCACCTCGTTGCTGATGAAGGTGGTGTGGATGTACAAGCGCGAGTCCATCTTCTGCAACAGGTACTTCAGCTCCAGGTCCTGAAAGTCCAAATCTGTCTCGAAGCTGATAAACTGCTCGCTACGCTCCGAGTCTACGTTTTGAGGCTCACAGCGGCCGCGGTACAGCTTGTAGCCCTTGTTGCACGAGCCACACTGAGATATGTTAGCCAGGCTGCACATGGCGCAACTGTTGTTGCCGCCGATCACGCACGGGATTGGACGCTGGCACAATGTGATGCCCGTGTGGCACACGCAGGTGCGCTGGCTCTCCAGGAAGGTGCCCCAGAAGCCATTCTCGTTGCAGTAGAGGAAGGACTGCACTCGGTTCAGCCACTGCAGAACAGACCTGCAAGCACATAATAAAACAAAAAAACAATAAAGACAAGTGAATAAAACGGACCGTTAACAAAGCGCCAAGGCTTGCTGTTGCGGAGGATTAAGTAACCGTCACGGGCTGCTTCAGTTTGCAAAAGTCCAATCTGTAAAATGGATAATATACCCTGCCAAAAGAGAGACTTCATTTTTCTATGAATATCACATTCCTTTTCCCCCTCAGGCATCCTTCCCTGTCATTCAGATGAGCAAATGCAAGATTTCACGTCTCTAGACTACGATGACCACGCTTAGTGAAAAGTGATGACCTCAACATTTAGCAGATCAGCAGGACCTCCAGCCATCTCCAACCAAACCATTGCCCGCAGAGATGACCCTGAAGGTGACGCTTCATCCGAAACATCCTTTATTCAGAAATTCTACTTTTCTGCTCAGCCGTCTCTGGAATAATTAGATCCAAATGTCATTTGCACTTAAGGGATTATGTCGCGCTAATTGGGCTAGAATTTCTCTGACTCTGACTTCACTCATCTCCTCAAGCCTCACAGGACAAAAATCTGTGAATTCTTCAACCGCTGCATATTTAATATGGGTCTAATGTAATATTAATACCCCTGGTTCTATAGGTTAAGGCTTGTGGGGGTCATAAATCTAAAAAGCTTTATAGATTCGAAAAAGTGTGGAATTTATTTCAAAGTAAAGATTTCTTTTTTCCTTCCTTTCCTTTGTGAAACATTGCTTTAGTTCAGAAAGTTGAAAAGTATCGAGTATCGTAGCGCAGGGCTACACTCACAGGTTCGGTGACCTCATAAAGGCCAGCCAAGCATCCGTCTCCATCTCAGTGATCAGTCATGACTTTTACAACTTTGCTAAGTTTTAGTCGAAAATAAAAATGCAGACCTTTCGGAGAAGATTCCGCCGTAAGGCCACGGGGTCTGTGTGTATTGCACAAAAGAGATAAACAAAACACTCGCTGGAGAAAGTGGGGGAAATGAAACATGGTGAGTTCATCGTATGTATGAACTTCTGTGTGATTTTTTTTCACTTATTTAAACAGAGCGGACTCCCGTCTGTCCGTTCTCTCTCCGCTCATGCTGTAGAATTAAACACAGTCTCTGTTCCAGAGAAGAGAACACGGTGTCTATAAACGTGCTCGTCAGCTTCACATTATCCAAACGTCTTCATTCACCGGGCTAAACGTCTCATGAAGATTCATAACGCTTACATTCAATCTATATAACTCGCCCTGAAATCCGAGTATTACCGAATTGTAATTTAACTTCGACGTGCTTTAGATTGCGTCCCTGATTAAATCGCTAAAGCTACCAGGTTCATCCGAGAGCTCGTGCCGTTTAATATTGTCGCTCTATGTTTATTTGCAATAAGTCGGATTTATGCGGGTTGAAGTGCTAGGCTACAATATGTTGTGTTTTATTTTTTCTCCAATATGTGAGTTTGGAGCAGCTTGCTTCTTTTATTTCTTCTATTATTATTTTATTTATTTATTTATTTATTTATTTTTTTGCTGGAGTAAGCCACGGGGGAACGGGACTGAAATGATTGGAAACAATTGCTGTTTGTTTTCTGGAGTCACAGTACATTGACGTAATGATAATCAGACAGCTTTTTGGTGTTGGGGATGAGAGAGAGACAGAGAGAGAGACAGAGAGAGGTAGATGAAAAGAGGATAATAAAAAAAAGGAAAAATAACAATGATTTCTGGTTTCAACCAGAATTTTTAAAGTAAAAGTCCTCACTAGTGTTAGCTAAAGTATAAATATAATAAAATGCATGGTGTTGTGCTGTTATGGACAAATAATCAACGACAGAATAAATTTATTCTTGCTAGCATACCATTGTTAATTAATGTCCTTTGCCATGTTTTATTTCCCTTAAATGGCAGGAACTTTCCAAGGAATATATGTACACTTAAAAAAAAAATGATGCATACTTTTTATCCGTTTCTAGTTACATTTAATCAGCCAATAAAAAAACAACAAAAAAAACACAGCTTACAGAGAAACATGAAGCGTAAACTTGTCTTTCCTGAAGAGCTTTACAGCTTTATTTCATAAACGCTGGAGACTCCTTCCCTTACCGTTAAACTTCTCCGCACAGCAAGCTTCACCGTCTAACAAAATATCATGTTTTAGTCCGTTAAAACACTTGACACCGACTTCGCACCATAAAGATTAACGATGCCGCTTCACCGAGACGAGTCGTGTGGGTGTAACACAGCACCGCTGGAGAAAAAAGCTCCACTCCTTCCTCTCCCTCTGCCCTTTCTCTCCTTCCTCGCTATGGCATTCCACCCACTGTTTATTACATTACAACTAATGACAAATGGCCACAATTCCGGTGAGCCTTCAGCCAGGGCAATAACCGCAGTCTGGACTTCTCATAAGCAGAGATGGGTTCTGCTCTGCACTTTCCTTCCTCACTGCTGTTTTGATTAAATTCCAAAATGGCAGCTGGGTTTTTTCTCTTTTTTTAAAGAGATTTTATTCCTTCTAAAGTGAGATTACTTGCTTTGCTTGGAGTTTAAAGAGAATTTCCAGCTGTCTGAACTCCTCCATTCACACAAGCAATAATGTTTGCTCTGCTCTCTCAGGGCAGGACACTGGCCAGCTTTTTTCTTATTATTTTATTTATTATTTTAAACATGTAATTTAACTAGTAATTAAAACCCATGGGATTTAAAAAATTAGATTGAAATGAGGTTTAAATGTCTGGTTTTCTGAAGCGGGGTTAATTCAGTATTTCATCAGCAATATTACCAACAGAATCTTTCTACATTTCAGCAAAAGAGGATTGAAAAAAAAAATAAAATAAATTAAAAATAATTTTAAAAAAAAATCAGCACCCAGAAATTTCCTGTTTTTTGATGAAATTATGTGTAATACATTTTAAGGACTAGAGGCGTTACACAAGGCCACGAGTAAATCTGTTCAGTGCTCCAGTTATTACATAAAAGCATAAACATGTCGAGCACATGCTCTAAATAATACAAAGAAAATTAAGTATATAAACATTATTCTTTATAGACAAGCTGTACTCTGGGATTTAAAGCCAAAGTGGGCGTGGCCTGACCCTGCTCATGTGGTGGATATTTAAGTTTGTGGAGGTGTCTGATATTTTTTTAGTTTATTTTAGTTCTGATGCAAAATTTTGAATAATGAATTATGAATAATAATTAATTAATTAATTAATTAATTAATTAAATAATCACCTGATTAGGTTTACAGTGATTAAATAAAGGGGAAATGAACCAACTAAAAACTAGATGTGTCCTAAAATAAATAAGTAAATTAATTAATTAATTAGTAAGTAACTAAAAATAATTAACAAAAATAAAAATAAATAAATAAATAAATAAATAAGCATCCTATTTGTATGTGAGTTTATTACATATCTAATTTATAGGTGTTCTGTTATATCAGTTATATATTTCTTTTCAGACAAGCTGTACTCTGTAATTTAAAGGTGAAGTGGGCGTGGCCTGACCCTGCTCATGTGGTGGATATTGTAGTTGCGTAGCCATGAACCTGAGCAAGCGAGTAGTAAAGAAGGCCAACAGTCCTGATGCAAAATTTTCAAATAAATAAATACATAAATAAATGAATGTGTATTTGCATTTATTACATATCTAATGTATTGGTGTTCAGTTATATCACATCAAACACATCCCATATGATCTGTTAGAACTTTTTATTCTTTCTTTCTTTCTTTCTTTCTTTCTTTCTTTCTTTCTTTCTTTCTTTCTTTCCAATATTTCAGCAACGATCGACTTCCTAGAATTGCAACACATAAGACTTTTTGAAAAAAATCTATTTGGATGAAACTAGAGCCTGAGCTCAGCTTCAGCTTCTTTCCTGCCTGAACACAGGAGTTTTGTGCTGAAATGGTAAACTTTATGCATCAGCTGTTTGACTCCAGCAGGGCAGGACTGCTCACACTCGCTTTTCCTGACGACAGGAAATTGCGCGGCTCGCAAGAAAAAAGCCGCTAATCGAATCAAAACAGGTTTATTGCTGAGCTGGACTTCCTTCTGAAACTTTGCATTTGGTCTCCGGAGCGTCTGTGCACACTCAGGACCTCGTTCCTATTAACAGACAAGAGCAAACTGCACAAGATAAGGAAGTGTGGGCACTGAAATAAGTGCAACCACGTATATTTTTTAAATATATTATATTATATATATAGACTGATGTTGAATTTGATCTCACTCAGCACTTTGACACGAGTATAAATAGTTTTGCATCTTTGGCCTTATTACAGCGAGGGCATCTTCAGAATAAGTCAAGTTGTCCATCTTTCTGTTTGGTTTTTTTTGTGGAATTTATCCGTCTGTGAGTCTGAGGGGATTGTGGATGCTGTTTGCTTCAAATAACGAGCCACTTGTTTCTGTTCAGCGTCAGCAAGAAACTCTTCCCTTAACAGGCAGCCAAAGAGCAGGACCAGGAGGAGGAGGACGAGCAGGACGAGGAAGACTCCCTAAGCGATAAATGAACTAAATCGAGTTTGGCTCTGAGCGGAGAATCAGGGATTTAGTACATATTTACTCAATGGCCAATAAACTCCAATACACTTGACTTAAAGCCATGAATGTGTTCTATATATAATCTTCTCTTCATTTCCAGACTTTATCAAGTTTGCAGCTGTTTCATGTTCATTAAATAACAGCAATCGCACTCAACATCAACCATTTATCAACATACAAACCACGCTACATCAATCTCATGGTCAGAACCGGTCAGTTCCTACACGTGATGGACGTCCAGAACATCGCTCCAGATTCATCTATCTGAATTTTAATAGCATGGAAAATAACTTTTTCCATGGAGTCATTTATTTATTTTTTTCCATGTCAGAAATGTGACACAGCAAAGGAAATGGCACTAAAGACTTTAACACCGTGGAAATGATGTCACAGGACAAACCCAACTCCAACATCCAGCCAGAGTTACACGATTCATTAGCATTGATTTTTATTCATACTTGTGAATATTGAGACACTCCTCTGAACTGTTTATGCATAAACTGAAGGCCAATTTGAGAAAGTTACCTAATGAACTAACTTTCACCAAACACTGACTACTTTTAATAAACTATTTAAACACTTTTAAGCACAACAATTATATAAATAAACAAACTGGAAGCTTCTTTTACCAAACATCACCTTGTGAAATATGACAAATGCCAAGCAGATGCTGAGAGATAGAGAGAGAGAGAGAGAGAGATAGAGAGATTGCTGATAAACCCAATATATATCAAAGCTGAATTGTTCACAGCGACGCTGCTGGAAAACCATGATTCTAGCTTCTAAAACTGAGCCTCAATTATCTGAAATCTATAAGAGCTCTTGATCTGTTACATAAAAATTAAATAAATAAAATAAAATAAATAAATAAATAAATAGACTTTACTCAGCAGGCACATTCTGTTCAAGCGGTGGTAAAGAATAAATTTTATTCTATCTATTTAAAGCCGAATTAATTCAGTGTATTTGGCTCAAACCAAAAACTGAACAATCTTAAATTTTAAATTTCCTTTTATTTATTTATTTTTTAAATATTTTCTGATTAGTTTTTTTTTAAATATATATATATATATATATATATATATATATATATATATATATATATATATATATATATATATATATATATAATTTAAAGTAGGCAAACTACTAACACTACTACCCTAGAGTACAATATATAGAAATAAATAAATAAATAAATAAATAAATAAATAAATAAATAAATAAATAAATAAATAAATAAATAAAATAAGATAAAATGAAGTAAAATAAAATAAATCACAGGTTTATATGTTTAAGACGTTATCATTGAATTTAGGGAAGGAGTCTTCAGCGTCAGCGCTGTGTACCAGTCTCTTCTAGAGAGGTCTGTTAGTGAACAGATGTTTCCTATTCCTATTCCTAGCTGCTCTATTACAAGTGAGAGCAGGAACGAACTTGTTTCACAATATTAAATGTAACTATAAACAGATAAAAACTATGACGTGTCATTCTTATGCCATTCATATATTAGCAAGAACTTTTCTGGGCTTTTGTTTAGCCACTGATATTGAGGCTAGATAGAATCAGTGAATGAATAAATAGCGGCTTTAAAAAATGTAAGATTTACAACAACCGGTGAAGGAGATCTAAAACGACACGATCCTCACGTCTTCCTGATTAGCAAACAGCTCGCGTGTGATGTTTGCACTACGCGAGTGTGTGATCTGGATCTGTTTTCTAAATCCTGACCCCATGCTATAGACCTGGATTTGTGAACCAGCATGAAGCACAGATTTCATCCAGATGTTTTGGCAAATCGGATGTGAATTCGGGTCAGTAAATTAGCCAGCCACTTTGAACTGTATAAACCTCCTTCCTCTTGGAATAAACAAATAGGACAGAATGCAAAATGACCATTTATTTTTCTTGCTACAGAGCGCTGATAAGGCTAAAGGTCTTAATTTACTTTTCAGTACAGTGACACATTCCTCTCTCTCTGTCTCTCTCTCTCTCTCTCTCTCTCTCTCTCTCTCTCTCTCTCTCTCTTGCTGCATCTCTCTCTGTCTGCCTCTCTCTCTCTGTCTCTCTCTCTCTTTCTCTTTCTTTCTACATATCTCTCTCTCTTTCTGTTTGTCTCTCTGTCTCTCTCTATCTGTCTCTCTGTATGTCTCACTCTCTCTCTCTCTCTGTCCCTCTGTCTGTCTCTGTCTCTCTCTCTCTCTTTCCCCTCTCTGCTGTCAAACGTCCTTGATGTTCGCCCCGCCGAGTCCTGACTACATTCTGCTCTCCTTTGATAACGCTACACCACAAAACCTTGTCAAAGCCGCCATTGAAGCATGGATGCGCTGCCTCCACATTAGTGACAACTGACGTCCTTGCCGTCCACAACAAACACCTCCACCTCCACCTGCTCCACCACCACAACACTCTCACTCAAACAAAACTCTCTCGAATTTTCTTCCCAACCCGACGCATTTCCAGCCTTTTATGTGACGATCAGTTGCTCCCTTGATTTCCTCAGAGCTGGTTTTCTTCTCTCTTTTTTTTCCCTGAGCATACACGTTCAGATCTAATCTGCTTGTCAAGTCTGCCAGCATGTTACGGAGAAGGAAAGGTCTGCCGTGGCTTGGATTACAGAACGCATAAATCTTCAAGAGGGCAGTTGCTTCTCCAGCTGTGTTTTTGAGTACATTTTCAGGGTTCGGCATTGATATTCAAACGAGGAAGCTGAGCTTCAGAGGACGGCCTTGCTTCTCTGGACCTTGGTTGGTGGCGTGAAATGTGGGGAACTCAATCTCCAGTGGAATATCTGAATATTTGTGTTTATCTGTATAATTCCAAGGAGAAACTCGAAATTGCAATCTGGCTGCATCTTTAACCCCCTCATGCATGTTATGACCACACAATTTGTTCATAAATTCAACTAAATGAAGGAAAGTCATTTAATTCCATATAATACAAAGGTACTATGTCTGATTGTAATGTCAGGATATCAGTTACAGCCTCAGGTTCATGTTCCACAAGCTGATGCCGTGTCTGATCTCTTTTCTAATTTCTGTTCCGTCCACAAGCTTCAGAATCTTCCAATGCAACCTGCAGGCTTTGGGGTAAAAATCTATATCATTTCAAAAAGCCTCACAACCTCTCCAAAACCCTCGCAGGCTGAATATAACCTCGTCAACTTAACCAAGAGAAACCTGAACGACTTCAACAGAACATTGGCCGGCGTTCTCGGGCTTCATTTGGTCGTATACAGAGCTGTGAACTCTCCTAACCCAAACCTTTAAACACTATAACTGAATTATAGCAGACAAGGCTTGTGTCTTAAAGTTTGAGTATCAGTTAAAGACTAATCGCAGCCTCAAACCTCGGAACTGGCAAATAATCAGCTGTTTTTTGATCTGTCATGGGCGCTTTTCTGGACTTCAGAATCTTTACTGTTGCTAGTTAAATTTTATTGTTGGAGAAAATCCACACCAGTTTAAGAAGCTTTTAAACAAGGCTGATGTGTTTGGATTTCATTTCATTAGATACACAGCCTGCTAATTTGTTTGTATCTGGCTATTGCTATGCTAAGTCATCTATGCTAGCTAGCTAGCTGGCTGAACCTAATTTATCTAAGTGAGCTTGAGTGAACTTAAATGTTTTTAGCCGCTAAATCTTCTAAAATAAATAGACATGCAGACGTCACAATCTACAGAAAGCACATTTTACAGTGTTTTCCAAATATTAGCTAGATAACTAGCTAGCTAACGATCTGCGTTCGGTGTGTGTAGTGTGTACGCTCTTGCTGTTTTGCTGAGAAGATCTCTGCTAATGACCAATGAGAACATTTTGGGATATCTTAGGTTGAAAATGTCCCTCTGTGATTTTGTCTGATCGCCACGTCCAGTTTGCACCATTAAGCCTGATATTACATCTTCAGTGATTGTTTAATGTGGTCTGTGGCTTTATTACACACACGTGCGCGGCTGTACAACTCCTACGACCTCTAGAAGCGTTTATACTGCAATATCAAGGTTTTATTAGACATTATTTTTTATAATATTTTGCCTTTTTTTTATTTTGAATTTAGTTCATGATTCTTTATAGTGTGTGTGTGTGTGTGTGTGCGTGTGCTCACCTCTCTCTAGGCATCTGATGGTTGGGGTTATGGTGACAGCGGATGCTAAGGCTGAACAGTTTACGTGCCGTGCGCTGAATCTTCAGCCTCAGGACCTCAAGGGAGCTCTGGAGCAACCGGTAACGAGCCTGCAGGTCCCAGTCGCTTCCCCACAGCAAGTGCACACTGCTCACTGGCAGGAAGTGTGTGGAGGGCAGACGCTTCAGGAACGACTTGAACTCATCTGAGAAGTGTGTGTGTGAAAGAGAGAGAGAGAGAGAGAGAGAGAGAGAGAGAGAAAAAAAAGGGGGAATGTATTCATTAAAGCCTTCACACCTTCATCAGTTTAACGCTGCATAATGAGATTTAGCACCCGCAGCTCCAAACATTACATGAGGTGCATTTTTGATACTACTAACACCAAAAACACTCTCAAGATCCACAATAAATATGATTTTAAATAATAAATATGAAAAATAGAAAAATCCTTTTTATTGACACAAAGCAAATCATTCAATAAGTGTCAGATAAGGAATATGAATATATATGATCTATTTATTATTTATTTAATTAAAAATATCAGAAAATGTATTTTTTGTATTTTTTTTATATTTTACTTTTATTGTGAACAACAAGAATTTTTTTGTATAAAGACTTAAAATATTTTTAATTTATAGTAATTGTTTAATTTGTAATTTGTGTTTCTACAAAAGATGCCTTGTTGTATAATTAAAAAAATTTTTTTTACAAAAATAATAAAGGTATCCTGGGTTTAATTTTTGATGCAATATCATATTTCAGGCATTTAAAAAATATATGTTTTTGTGTAATTATTTTTATTTTATTCATAATAATATGGTTAAGAAATATTTTATAGTGGGGAAAAAAATCTTAATAAAATAAAAGCCGTCTCAGATCCCGGACTCTGTGGGTCCATGCTAAGGTCTTTATGAAATGTTTTTAAAGCTCCTTGGTTTAAGCAGTAACTCATGAAATTTCAGTTGAATTTTAAAGTTACTTTGGACTCATAACTCAAGTCTCCATGAAACTTATTTCTGCAAAGCCTGTAAAGTCAATCATATTCATAGAAGACTGGAATGAAGCGGAGTTAGCCTTGACTTTTGTCACAACCTTTTCATAACTTTTCATGTCCTCATCCCTCATCTTCATCCCTGTGAGTCAGTGGAGCCCAGACCCAGGTGCTGTGATGTTTTTAAAAGCAGAGCGAGACAGAAACAGGGAGTGTTTGAGCATTATCTCTGGCGGCTAGACCTCGGCATGGTGCAGGAGCTCGTCCATAAATATTTTTTGCAGCCTGGCTTTATCGACAGCGTTGTTATAATGGTGTCAGTATGAGCTCAGAGAGATCTGCTAATGCACACGCTTGCTGCTTTAAATGTGCATGGTGTGCGCTGTGATTGACCCTGCGTTACACCGGTGTAGATTATAAGACCTGACATCTAATTCAGAGTGTAGCCCAGTGCCTTGTGGAAATAGCCTCGTAAATTGGAAAGGACATAAAACACTCTGAGGCCGGTGTAGACTCGGTGTAGGTGAGGCCCTCGGTGCACCTCATATGCTGTCATGTCCCGCGGCTTTTTTATGCTGTTTGTGCTCGAGGTCGCGCATGAATTCAGTACTGACTTTAACCTCTGGTTCTGTTCACAACGTATCAATGAATATTTCATCAACCTGTAACACCAATGCTGTTAACATATCTGGAAAAACTACTAGATCACTGCTAACACTACTAACTGGATGTTATTCTTTTACCACTTTTCCCCATATGCAAGGAATAGAACATTACATCATTGAGGTGGAATTTCTCCTAGCGCTCTGAAACTCTATTTACCTCCGACAGTTACAAAGAGCTGATACTGGAAAATCCTTCCATAAATGTCTTCTTACCACATACTTTATTTTTAAAAAATCTATTTATATAGAGTGTCCAAGTCCATGTGTAGGTTGTTGCTATAGAAACTATAACGCACTAGAGTGAGGACTTCGACAGAAAGTGCTTGGCCCCCTTAATTGCTGCTTGCCATATTATATGTTTTATTTGTAGCTCAAAATTATTTAAGTCCTATGTTAAAATGTTCACCCATGCTTGCATTATATTTGATATTATTCCGTAAAGTATTGCTTTGATAACACTTGTTCAAAGTTTCCAGAAAGGCAAAGTTCTGAGAGTACACATCCATCCAATCAACCGATTAACCGTTTCAAACAATTACTGTGTCCCGACCGGAGCAATGATGCGTCTCGGAGGACCGCTTTGTGCCTTTTGCTGACTTTCGTTTTATTTTTCCTCCCCCGTCCGCTTTCCTTTCGTGTTTATCACACACCCAGGACCGGTTCGTTTATTGCCAGGCCCGTCTGCAGAAATATTGCGTCGACCTTGAGGCCTTCAAACTCAATTTGAGTGTCCTCTGTTCACTATAAGTATATCTGAGTGTCAGGTTTTATTTGGGCCTTTTATTACTTGTTAATAATACATAAGCTGCGAGGCTGGTGAGGTAGATATTATGGCATGTCCTCGGAGAGAAACCTATTTTGGTTATTTTTTCCTCTTTTCGTGTGGGGAGTATGGGGAACGCTGGCTTGCTGGTGTGCCAGTTTTGAGGCTTGCATAAATGAAAAGGAATTTTGTCTGTTCTGGAATATCGGCTCTGCTACTGATGAGGGGAGGGACACCGAGTGGCGGATATGAGATGGCAAAACTTAACATCCCCCAATATATACGGGGTGATGTTTGGTTCATCCGAAGAAGACTGTCAGCTGTTCATTGGCATTTAGTTTACTTCATGTGTACTTTTTGCCTTCTTTAGCTGTCCAGTGCAACTATAAAATATGGATCGTTTTGGAGACTTGATGTCCAACTTAAAGACCACCTGAAACCTTTACCATCCCCATGTCCTTTCCACTCCAGTGAGCCGACATTTCTGCTTGACTTATCATTTTATTTATGTTTTTATGATTTTATTCAGAGTTTTCTGAGCTAATGCAGAAATCAGAGAAAGCTTCAATCTTTAAGTCGATTCACTGAAGGGGAAAGGACGTAGGACGTCAAAGACTTTCTTGTGGATGTTACTTTCTCTTTACACCAATGCTCAAAGGTGGAATATGTTTTTTAGAGGCTAAAAACAAAAAGAAGGATTTTTCTTCTGTCATTCAGAGCGTTTGATGTAATTAGACGTGAAACAACAACTTCCAGCGAATCAGATTTCAGCAGCACAGTGGCATAAGATCCTGTAATTGGATGATGAATTTATTTATAGACTTAAACACTGATATTTTGTAGCACATAATATTTGCATATGCTGTCAGCGCTTTATTTTAATTGATGTTCTTTCCCCTGCTAACATGCTTGCTGCATGGAGACTAAGTGATAAGACTCGTAGAATTATCCATCATTTCTTAATTACTGTAAGTGTTTGAAGTTTTTTGGAAATGTGCAGAAAGATGATGTATAGCCTGTTGTGCATAAAATGCAAGCGACGTCGTCTGCATGTTAAATGGCCCCCGAAGCGAAGTTTCTTTCGCTCATCTGTAAAACGTGTATTCTCGCTGAGCTTTTTTGATCACGCCGAGCTCTGTGGATCCAGGCAGAAAGGCCAAAATTGACTGTCGTGAGGAGCCTCTCTTCTCCGACAGAAGGCATGACAGCCTGTGAATAATTCATGGCCGCTTTATTGGAGACCGGCTGAATGGCGTTAACATGCGGCGTTGCTCCAAAGTCGGGTGGCTCGCAGATTGTGGAAGAAAAAAAACTGACAATGCTTTTCTGATTAAAATATAGCTTATATAGATTCATATAGAACCTCCTGAGATAGAGTACTGAGAATCAAAGCCTGGAGAATCGAATTATTTGACTCACTTTCAAAAGAGTCGTTGGAAATCATTAGCACTAAATTATGAAATAAAAGGTAGAACTAGATGACCTTCCAAAGTTACCTGAGTTCTCAAAGTCCTTGTAGGAAGCGGCCCAGGACTCGGACATTCCCCGGAGCGTGTTCTCCATGATCTGCAGGTCGGTGGTGGGACAGTTGCATTGTGGGAATTCGTCCGCGCACTGGCAGATGCACTGGTTGCTGCGACACATGTACTCTCCCTCGCCGTTGCACATGATGTAGCTTAGAGCAGACTGCACAAACTTCTCCTGCAGGTACTCAGGGAGAATCACCTGGAGACCTGCAGAGAACATCCAGAGAATCAACACAATGTGGGTTATTGACTTGCTATTAAAGAGAACTTGGTGGAAGTGTATCAAGAACAAAAGCAGAGTGGACAGAAGTATAGGAACGTGTTCTCTCTGGACACCACATACTGCCTGCCTCATGCTAGTTGGATAATGTACGAGTGTGTGCATCATTCAAAATGTGTTATTTTTATTTCATATATTCTTTAAAATATTGATTATTGCAGGAATGATTTATTCCCAAACACAACATGAGCAAGGTCACACTAGCAGACTGGAGAGCAGAGAAAAACCTTCATGAATAATAAAACAGTAAGTGGTCAGATATTGCTCTATCTAAGGATGGCCAAACAACCAGCGAATCCCAAAACCCAGAAAGAAATCTCTCAAAATATCAATCAGCATGGACAAGAAATAGCAAACAATCAGAATGTTTAAATGATAAAATACAATTCAATACAGTCTTTAAGTCTCTGACAAGTGGTTAGTCTCAATCTGTAAGTCTCTGACTCTTAGAAAGTCCTAATCTTTAGGGCTCTGAATTTTGGTTAGCATTAGTCTTAAAGGCTCTGACTCTGTTTGTCTCAGACTTAAAGGCTTGGACTCTTGGTAAGTTTCAGTCTTTAGGGCTCTGAATCTTGGTTAGTCTCAGTCTTAAAGGCTCTAAATTTTAGTCTCAGTCTTTAGAGCTCTGACTCTTAGTAAGTCTTAATTTTTAAGGTTCTGACTCTTGGTTAGTCTCAGTCTTAAAAGCTCTGACTCTTAGTTCGTCTCAGTCTTTAAGTCTTTGACTATCGGTTAGTCCCAATATTTAGGGCTCTGACTATTTGTTAGTCTCAGTCTATAAGTCTCTAAATATTGGTTAGCATTAGTATTTAAGTCTCTGATTCTTGGTTAGTCTCAGTCTTAAAGGTTCTGTCTCTTCGTTAGTATTAATCTTTAAGTCTCCGACTCTTGATTAGTCTCAGTCTTGCTTAGTCTACGTATTTAAGGCACACGATCAAACACGGCCTCCAAACGAGCACGACGAGACTGTGAGCTATTGGCCAAGACTTCGCCTGCTTTCCTCTTTCATCCCACCCAAGTACCAGTGTGAGAAGATTGGAATCCTACATCCAGTGATTTTCTCTGCATGACGCACAATTTGGTGTAATTTCTGCTGGCAAGATGATGATGCAAAGGCAGAGCAGAATGAGATGGAGGCTGAGATGACTGATTCTATTACAGCTGCGTGTATTAGAGCATTAGCAGAGGCATTTCCCACACAGGTCAGATATCCATCTGGAAAATACCACCAGTACTAAAAGCAGGGCTTACGTTCTGTCATGACGTCAACACTCGTGTGTGAGTTTACACACTGACGAAGTTTGGCCGCACGCCGGTTTGACTTTGAAACGTCCCTCACGGATGGGAGGGGCTCGCCGTAATGGGATAAAAAGGAGCCGTGATTGATGCGTTCTGTCCTGATCTGTTTCGGCTTATTTACCAGGCCACACATTATATCCTTTCATGCGTGTGTGTGTGTGTGTGTGTGTGTGCTGTGAGAGAGTCATTCAAAGAGAGAGAATGAACCAGAGAACAAAGAGCGAGTATTTGTTTCACATCGAGAAAGTTCGTGAGAGGGAGAAAGATGGAGAAAAGAGAAACGCTTAAAGGAGGGGGAAGAGAGGACATCCAAAGTACTCCAGGCATACGGGAGAGAGTGCATTAGAGACAGAAGAGTGGTACAGAGAGAGGCAGAGTGGTTCGAGAGATCTGTAAAAGCTTGTTTATTTTTTTGTTTCTCAGATCCATGAAGCTAAAACGCTATAAAAATCCTTCATAATAAAAATATAGAGCCTTTATTATCGCTCCATAACAATCAGGGCATTCTTAATAGATCATATGGATAAATTCTGGAGGAAAGGAGACAGCAAAGACAAAGCCCCAGGGAAATAGATTTGTAAGAAAAAAAAGTAATAATTAAAAAAAAGGCTAATAATATGTCAAGATATTATGAAAGATAAACAAACAAACAAACACTCAAAAATATTACATCTCCCATTCTAAATATAATATTCTCTAATATGAATATTATCTAAACCTCCAGATTTCACATCGCTGCTTTCGAATCCTTTCTCTTCTAATATTCGATCCTGTCTCGTCACCTACTTTTCATTTTTTTTCCACTTTATGAAATTATACAGAGGTGCATGCTCACTTTTTTTTAATTTAACATCCATAAGGACTGAAAACTTTTCCAATTAACTCTGTGTATATACGCGATAATGGGATACAGATTTAGCAATAACACAGTGGCCTGGACCATTGCGTGTTATTGTTCGTCCTGGAATTAGCAGAAAGTTTCGCAGCGTTGTTAACTCAGCAGGTTTGGAAAGAAAATGACGTTTTCTCATAACCTGGAATTTGCATATTCCTTGATTTTATGGACAGAAGAACGAGGAGGCTAATGTTATGTTCGGTGATTGGGTTTGCTCCTTTATTTATTTCTTCTTCACACACACACACACACACACAAGTTTCTCTGCTGTACTTCAGTGCTGATGTGAAAAAAGCCGGAGGTGCCATGAGTGTGTAAGAGCTGATTTATATCTGACCACAAAGAGCTGGACGGCACCAGTGTGTGTGTGTGTGTGTGTGTGTGTGTGTGTGTCTCTCTCTCTCTCTCTCTCTCTCTCCCTCCATCTCTGAGCCAGTATTCATTTAGCATGATGTCTTCCTGGGCTTGAGACTTTAATGTGATTTGTGGATGAATCCAGATGGTGAGATTACGGATGAGTGCAGCTTGGCGGTGGTGGCAGCGGTGCCAATGGCCCCGAGTTCACAATAACAGCTCTCACTCCTCTTTGCTCCCTCGTTCTCTCCCTCGTTCTCTCCCTTGTTCTTTCTGTTACACTGCCACAGCACTGCTACTAGGCCTACTAATCACACCCAGAGCTGGTCTTCATCTCTCACACACTATTTTACACTCTCTCACACTTTCTCACACTCTCTAACACTCTCTCACACTGTCTCACACTCTAGCACCCTCTCACACTCTGTAACACTCTCTCACACTGGTCTCACACTCTAGCACTTTCTCACACTCTCTAACACTCTCTCACACTGTCTCACACTCTAGCACCCTCTCACACTCTCTCACACTCTCTCACACTCTCTAACACTCTCTCACACTCTAACACCCTCTCACACTCTCTCACACTCTCTCACACTGTCTCACAGTGTCTCACACCCTCTAACACTCTCTCACACTCTCTAACACTCTCTCACACTGTCTCACACTTTCTAACACTCTCTCACACTCTCGCAGACTATCTCACACTTTCTAACACCCTCTCACACTCTCTCACACTCTCTAACACTCTCTCACACTCTAACACCCTCTCACACTCTCTCACACTCTCTCACACTGTCTCACAGTGTCTCACACCCTCTAACACTCTCTCACACTCTCTAACACTCTCTCACACTGTCTCACACTTTCTAACACTCTCTCACACTCTCGCAGACTATCTCACACTTTCTAACACTCTCTCACACTCTCTCACACTCTCACAGACTATTTCTAACACTCTCTCACATTCTCTCACACTCTCACAGACTATCTCACACTTTCTAACACTCTCACACTCTTGCAGACTATCTCACACTTTCTAACACTCTCTCACACTCTCTCACACTCTCACAGACTATCTCACACTTTCTAACACTCTGTCACACTCTCACAGACTGTCTCACACTTTCTAACACTCTCTACCATTCTTGCACACTGTCTCACACTCTCTCACACTGTCTCACACTCTCTAACACTCTCTCACACTGTCTCACACTCTCTCGCACTGTCTCACACACTGTCTCACACTCTCTCGCACTGTCTCACACACTGTCTCACACTCTCTCACACTGTCTCACACTCTCTAACCCTCTCTCACACTGTCTCACACTCTCTAACCCTCTCTCACACTGTCTCACACTCTCTAACACTCTTTTGCACTGTGGCTTTCTCCTAGTCACTCTCTCACACACACTTCCTTGCATTCTTTCGTAGTCTCACCTACACACACAATTTCACACTCTCTCCTCCTCTCTCAGTTCCCTTCTCTCTCACTTTCCCACTCTCTAACATTCTGACACGTTTTCACACTATTTTACACTCCCTCACACTCTTCCTCTCTCGGTGGCTGTGTCTCCTAGTCACTTTCTTACATTTTCTCTCACGCTCCCTCAGACTTTCCCTCACTCTCTCACTTTCTCTTTCTCTCACTCTCACGTTCTCACATTCTCTCTCGCTGCCTCTCTCTCTCTCTCTCTCTCTCCCATAATCAAATACTGAAATACTTTCATTAGTTCTTGGCTGTAATAAGAACATCAGATTAACATTATCCCTTTTTCTCACTACACCATCAACGCTGTCGCTCTCAGACATAAAACATCCATTTTTGTAGTATTTCAGTTGCTTTGATTAATTCATTAATAGATATTTGGTATTCAATTCAATTCAATTTTTATTTGTATAGCGCTTTTAACAATGGACATTGTCTCAAAGCAGCTTTACAAAACATAAGAACCATTACAGTACAAAAGTCCAAGATTAATATTAGACAAAATCATCCCTAGAGTAAGCCTGAGGTGACTGTGGCGAGGAAAAACTCTCTCAGAGAGGAACCGGACTCAAAAGGGAACCTCATCCTCATTCGGGTGAAACCAGAGAGTGTGATTATAAATGATTATAAACACAGAAGAGTGAGATGATGAACAATGTCCTTTCTACAGTCAGTTGTGTGATGCAGATGCAGCATGTGTAGAATGTTAGTGTGTGTATTAATTAGGAGGTTGTAGCGGTCCTCGAAGTCCACATGGGTTTTTAAAAGTAAAGTTTTGCTTTTAGGAAAATTGACAGTATTTGGAGTGTTTTCTCAATCCAACATATGTTCAGTGTGAACTCTTGTAGAAATGTTGACGATTTCCTTGTTTCTGTTGTTGTTTATCTTTTTCTAGAAATTTAACAAATTTAATGTTTGATGTTATAAATAAAATTTCTGTAGAAAGAAGTTCAGTAGAAAACTGTTGGAGAAGCCTTGCAGGATTTTTGGGAGTCTCTTGGACTGTACAGAGGAACATTACATATTAAAGAACCCTTGATAATCCCATTGCAGTTTTTTTTTAGCTGACGGTGGAAAAATAGCTAATGGTGCTTAATATTTTTCTGATTAAATTTCTCCTCGCCTTGCTCTCTTTCACTCACATTCTCTTCGCTCTTTCATGTTTAACTTTTCCAAAAAAAAGGCTCTCACTTTATTTCCTTCCCGTCCACCCTTTAACCTTTAATTTTCTCCTTTTCTCCCTCCTTTAATCTCATCTCTCTCTCTCTCTCTCTTTTCTCTCTCCTCTCTCACTCTCTCTCTGTCTCTCTTTTCTCTCTCTCTCACTCTCTCTCTGCCTCTCTCTCTCTCTGCCTCTCTCTCTCCTCTCTCTCTCTCTCTCTCTTTTGTCTCTCTCTCTCGCTCTCTCTCTCTCTCTCTCTCTCTGGCCATCACCCAGATTACATGTGACATTATCTCACACTCTCTCTCTCCTTTCACACTTTCTGGAAGTGTAGAAAGCTAAACAGCTGCCAAGATCTCATAAACACAGCACACTGATGCTGAATCTCAGAAGCCGACTTCACTCGAGTCTCGTAATGGCTCGCTCTCCTGAGAAGGAATAACGTGACGAGTTGTGGAAAGACGATGAGACGTCTGTACGGGTGATACGACACTGTTCTGTTCTGCATGAGTGCCGTAATAACGGTGAAACGAATCACAGCCGCGCCAAGGGATCTCTTCAGGCGTGAGGTGTAATGTAGCTCCCAAACGGTTTCCATGCCGACGTATCAGTTTAGTTAATGGGCTAAAAACTGCAGAATGTCAAGCAGGGAGCGAGGACCTGCTGCTGCTGGGGAACGCTGGACTCTGCCCTGTGCTGGTGAAACCAGTTCACTGAGCTGCCCCCGGTGGTCTGCTCTATAAATTACAGTCCCGTCTCGTCTAATTGCACATCATACATCATTCAGTGGCACTGAAATTCACTGGCTCTTGGCATCAGAACTATCAGAGCACACACTTTAGATTTACACTTTATAAAACTTCCTCTCTCTCTCTCTCTCTCTCTCTCTCTCTCTCTCACCTCACTCTCATGGGTTCTCTGACTCTGTTTGGGTTCTCTGACATTGACTTGGTTACTCTGTGTTTGATTGGGTACTCTGACTCATATTGGGTACTCTGACCCTGATTGGGTATTCTGAATGGGTATTCTAACACTGATTGGTACTCTGACCCTGATTGGGTATTCTGAATGGGTATTCTAACACTGATTGGTACTCTGACTTTGATTGGGTACTCTGACTCATATTCGGCACTCTGTCTTAGATTTGATACTCTGACCCTGATTGGGTACTCTGACTCTATTTGGGTTCTCTGACATTGAGTTGCTTACTCTGTCTTTGATTGGGTACTCTGACTCTGATTGGGTACTCTGACCCTTTTTGGTTCTGTTTCTGATAGGGCACTCTGGCTCAGATTGGGTACTCTGGCACTGATTGTGTACTCTGTCTTTGACTGGGCACTCTGACTTTATTTGGGTACTCTGACTCTGATTAGGTACTCTGACTGGGTACTCTGGCTCTGATTGCGTACTCTGACTCATATTGGGTACTCTGTAGGCTTATTGATTCCTGTTTGAATCGTTGCCACATGAGTAGAAAAAATATATATAACTTTTTCTATGTGTCAGCCAACTTCCAGGGTGCAGAGGCAATAAGTGAAGCAATTACACAACCTCTGAGCGGGATGCTGTTATTAAAGCTGTGTAATATGCACTCAGCTTGACGTTTTTAAAAGTGGTGGTCTCTTCAGCGTCGTAAAAAAGGACATATATTGAAAAATATCGATCAATTCATAAAATCATTTACAGGGTAATTTTATTGCTGTATGGCCATATTATAACATCAGTCACAAGAACGCGAGTAGATTCGACTTCACACACAAAAAGGAGGGCAAAAAAACAGTGAAGAGGAGATTGTATATTAGCCTCATCACTCACACTGTACAGTCACAGTTACAGCTCATCGACGACTTATCCACATAACGTGAACATAACATGGACAGTTCATTCCTGTCTGATGGAAACTGGGAGCAGGGCGAGATCACATGTCACGTGTCCAGTGTTCAGCCTCACTGCTGATGTTTCAGTGCTGTGGACAGCATCAATGCTGTGGACAGCTCATCTGACTCTCAACCTGTAATTTAGTGCACTGTGTAATTTCTGCCCTTCCATTTTTAGTCAGCGGACCTCGTGATTACCGGCACCATCATTGTGTGCAATTTGTGTTCTTCTTCTTCTTCTTCTTCTTCTTCTTCTTCCCAAATAATTCCTCACTACTGAATAATAAATAATTCACTTCTGCCCATGCAGAGTATACAAGCATACAACGTGAATTCAGTACAAGTGTTTAGACATAAATCTTCCTTTTAAGACCTATGAGTAAACAGGAACAAAACACTCTAAGACAGCGGTTAGATGAAATGGAGCTACTGTTACCTACCAAAATTCAATTACTCTCAACAGTCCTAAGAGTATGTTTTATTCCTTTTACCCAACAGCAATTATCCTGATATTAACTAAAGAAAATGTCAAATTTTTTGTCCATTTAGAGATACACATTTACTGTTGTGATGCAGCCATTAAATGTTATGTTACAGCATTTATAAACAATTGTTTCTTTTGTTTTACTCTCAAAAAAACACTAGAGACTCCTTCGTTCCTTATAATCTGTTTATATCAATAACAATATATCAAATAACCCCAACCTCTAATCGTAACCCTTAACCCTAATACCTAACCCTAATCTTCTAAACCTAATACCTAACCCTAAACCTGACCCTTAACCCTAACCCTAATCCTTAACCCTTACCCTTATCCCTAATCTTCTAACCCTAAACCATAAAGCTGACCCTTAACCCTAATCCTTAACCCTTACCCTTATCCCTAATCTTCTAACCCTAATACCTACCCCTAATGCTGACCCTTAACCCTAACCCTAATTACTTAACCCTAAAACAAAACCCTAAACCCTAATGCTAACCCTAACCCTTAACCATAATCCCAAACTCTAAAACCTTCCCCAACCCTAAAACCTAACACCTAAATGCTAACCCTTAATCCCAACACTTTACACTAACCCTAAACCTACTGGTTACTGTGGAAACTCTAATGTACTTGAACAAGTGCATTAATATGCAGCTGTAATTTGTGGCTGAACTGAAAATGAATTAATGCCTCCTGACCAATCAGAATCCAGAACATTGCTGAACACACCAAAACCATGACAGGGTAGTGTGTTTATCCTAGCACTGACTGATCGTATTGTTCCACCTTTAAACCTACTGGAAAGTTCTATCATAAATAAATGTGTACAAGCAGAATCGTCGAGCTGTCACAAACACCGTCTGAAGGTGAAAAAAACCCAAATCAATACAGAAAGGAAAAAAAAAACGAGCCCGGTCCGAGCTCACGGGGAAAGAGGGTCGGCAATCTGCGCTCGTGGCTGATTTATCGGCCCGCTGGTCCAAGCAGAAACACACTCCAGATTGACCAACTCCAATTGAGAGCTGACCCCCAGGTCACACAGGAGAGATTTCATCAGCTAGCTGGGCGCCTGGCATCCCAGAGAATTGAACTGAATCACGCTGGCATCAATCTTCTAAATGATACGACATTACAGAGGCGGCTGCGGCCGGCCGCCGAGCTTTATCAGACAGAGCCATTCCCTTACTCGCTACTCCAGCGTACTGATGTGAGGCTCGGCTTTGACATCGCATGACATTAAACAGAGCGAGATTAAGCCGTAAACGTTTCTGATTATCTGTACGCCTCAGATTTTGATTACAGTCATTCCTGTCTGTTCAGAAAGCCATTTTCATCTCTGAGTCTCTGCCGATGTGCTGGTTTGTGATGAGAAAGTTTAAAGGTGCTTTCACGACCAGTCCAGCATGCAGTCTGTTCCGTGTGGGGTGGTGTGGTGGGGTGGAGTGGTGTGGACTCACACTCGGGTCTGAGAGAGCTGGGTTTGATCCACACCTGAGAACGATTCGACTCTGAATCGACTTGAAGGAAGTGAATCAAACCCTTTTGGGGTGTTCTTGGTTGCAGTTCTTGGGTACAGATTTAAAAGTGTGTTTCGAAGGAGTCATTTATAGAACTGACTCCATGTTTTCTGAGATTGGGAGATTTCTGTTCTATGCACAGCTTGTGCACTTGAATAAAAGAGTTTATACACCATTTCTTTTCCTTTTTTCTGTTGTTTATTCATATGCATTTATATGTGAAACCGAAACAAACCAAACAGGAAATGATTCAAAAGAATCAAATTTTGCCCTGATTTGATTAAACAAGTGTCCAAACATTTGGAGGAAATGTGAGTATAGCTCTTAATGTCCACCTCAAACACAAACCCAAAACCAAATGTAGTCAGTTTCTTACGGCAAACTCTTTTGGCTTTAATTTGATGAATTTGTGCAATTTGGTTTATAGTTACATTACATTTTTTTTACATTACATTACTTTTTTTTTTACCTTTTAATATTTCAGGAGCAGCGTCGGCTCAAAACGATTGTTTTTCATAACTTCATTTCCAGCCCTGAATTTATCGCTGCCAGCCCCCGATGCACATACGTCTTAATTGATTTGTTTTGTTCCTGTTTGTTTGTTTACCAAAGGGTTTTTTTTCTCCTGTTATTTGAAGGCGACAGAGAGGGAAAGAGGGAGAGTGTGATGATGGGTATGTAATCCATCAAACTGCAGATGAATTGCCTGTGGGGCTGTTTAATTTATTTTCTCTCCACCACTTTGAAAACTGTTGGCTCAGGCTATTCGAACATATTCATAAATCTTACCAGATAGGCTCATGACTCATGGAAGAAAAGAAAAGGAGAATATGGGTGGAGGAGAGAGATAGAGGGCAACGGAACACTGAAAAATGTATCTGCTTTTGTTTTTTCTCTTTAATTTATGGATGCCAGAACTAAAGTGATGATGGACTCGCTGTCCTCCATCCAACTGTTTCTCATTCCCTTTAATTTAATATATAATAAGAATCTAGATGACTCAACTTAGCGTTTCATGTGGAACGGATATTTAGATCCCTAAAGGTGATTTATTTCCTGATTAATTGGACGAAAACATGTTTGTTGTGTGTCTGAAGGAACATTTAGTTATATTTATATGAAGGTTTCATTAGCAACAGAATTTAATGAGGAGGAAGTACGACTTGAATCAAAAAAAATGACAGGAAGCACAGCCAAGCTTTAAGGATCTGATGCCTTTTATTTCTGTCTGAAATAAAAGCGAGAACTATTTACAGCAAAACTCCTTTTTAATAAGTCACAGCAGTCGCTGTGCAGATGGCTGAACATTAATTTTAGTGCAGAAACACTTCGATTGTCAGGTCCAGCCCTCGCCTGATGAGTATGGCATTCGGATGTTTTATAAAACGGGTCATTAGTAGAGAGTTGAACAATTTGACTGTCCAGGAGATGAGGGATCGCACAGCGTCATGGTCAATGGTTTTAATTAATACACTGATAGTATTATGATATCTTTTTTTTTTATTTTGCTTAACAGAATTTACAGTGTGTTGATTTGTGATTTCAGACACACACCGATCTCACAATGCTTGATCAGACACATCACTGCTTACGCCCTCGATACTAATGTCACGTCTGAACAGATTTCAACTGTGTGAAAAGGATGAAATTTAATTCAGTGGATTGTGGAGATTTGCTTTAAATAATCTTTGCTTCTAATCTAAAGCTACTTATCCAAACAAAACTACAAGAATCAGGATTGCGGCTGCTTATGTTAAATGAATTATCCGATTCAATCGATGTCTGTTGTCACCTCAATCGTATGGATAAAGGATTGTTTTAACATATTGTTATTTTATTATCAGATTATCTGATTAATGTATGTGTGTAATCCAGACTGATGACTGACTATAACACTAAACTGAAACTCTAAACTCTAAACTAAACTCCAGTGTGTAAATGAACATCTAGGGATCAGTAACATCTCATACTTGTGGTGCCAAATGTATTATAAATTGGTGCCATGACCCGGATGGATCCCTAACATGTTTTAGTGAGTAACACCATAATATTGTAGCTCTTTGAGACCTTTGTAGCTGAAATTGCAAGCATTTTACTTGGACCTCCAGGGTTGGGATTCCCACCTCTGCTCTGTGTGGGTGTGGTTTGCATTTCTCCCTGTGCTTTGGGGGTTCCTCTGGCTTCTCTGATTTTTGACTGGCATCTTTAAATAAGTCTGCAGTGTATGAATTGGTGTGTGATTGGTTGGGTTGGGATTTTTTGATGGGTTTGAGATCTGTGATGGATTTGAGATCTGTGATGGGTTTGGATCTTGTCCAGAAGACTCCAAGCTCCCCATGACCCTGTGTAGGATAAGCGCTACAGAAAATGAATGGATGGATGGATGGATGATTTTAGATCTTTACTTCCCCCTCCATTCTCTATTCTCCTTGTTTTCTTGACCAAACAGTCTAACACAGATACTAAAGATCTATTTCTCTCATCTATTCATCCATGGTACCATTTCTCCCAGAAGAGATCGCAGAACTAACAAACAGAGCTTGTGCACGCTGTGGAAATACATTTTATTCTTCACCTGCCATATTTACGCAATAAAGGCTTTTACTTGTTTACTGCTACATGCAGTTTCTTTCTCTGAACTGCATGAACCAGACATGATGCAGCTTTAATAGGTGTCTTCCCTTGATGCCATTTTTTTGCCTCAGCATTTCAGTTTAAATCCAAGCTAGAGAAATGCAATATCGCTTCGTGGCCCTTTGTTGCATTATCATTCACTGTTATCAGCGCTTCCCAGGCCTAAAGATAACAAAGCCTTGCAAAAAGAGAAGCTCTTTGAAAAGTGGGAGAGAAAAGGGACTCTTGTATTCTCCTGTCACCAGAAATACCTAGATGAAAGCTTCTGCATGCACCAGCTTTCTGATTTATGTCACTGACGGCAGCACAGCCTTTCCCTCCTGTCGAAAATCTCCAGAAAGAGCTTTTGGTGCACCGACTTATTGCGATTAAAAGGTTGCAACTTGTTTGACCTTTGAAATCCCTCAAAAAACTCAAAATGTCAGTATTAGTTTTTTTTTTTAAATTTCTTGCTTTAAAGCAAGGCAGTGCTTTTATCCATGTGATTTCATTCCTTGCCATTTTCCAAAAGACCAATTTACCTAAAACACTGTAGGTCCAATTTCAAATCACCTAAATGAATGCTTGAGAGGAGGAAGCAAACTACAGACTTAATTTGCTATGCAAACCCCACGCACATTTTCCTGACTGTTCCCATCAGTCCAAACAGCATGTAGAAAACCTCTCTCCTCTCCCTAGCAACATCTTACAAAAATTACCACGGCCATCTCCTGCTCTTAATTTCCAGCAAATCTACAAGGCATGTCTCCATCAGGGTTTGGAAAAATTCCTCTGCTATTGATCTCTGATTAAGGTCCAGAGCTAAGGTTCTTTCCCAAAACTGCCATAGGATGGTCGTTGGACCATCGTCTTGAGGAAGGCCATTAACCTTGACCTGCTCTGCCTTATGATTAGATTGGATTCTGCATGTAGGTCACTTTGGATAGAAAGCGTCTGCCGAAGCAATAAAGCTAAATTTGCAATCGAACAGGAGATTATTATTACAGATCTTCTACCCGGAGCAAAGTCCACTGCCTCACATTTGCAGGTTTATTTCTCTCCCCATGAGCCTGATCAAGAAAAAGTGCTAAGAATAAAGAAAGAAAGGAGAGAGAAAAAAACACCAAATGAACCTAAGCAGCAGCCTAAGTCCAGATATCCAGCAGAATCCTCCTGGAGATACTAAACATGTGGAATTCAGCACTGACGGAATCCCAAAAGTCGCCTTGACACCTCAGGGTTAATAATGATCTCTCAGGCTCGTCTCTATTCCCCCTTCACGTTGACCTTGCTATGGCTGGAGCGTTTCAGACTGCCATCTCTCTGAGCCATGCTGCTTTCTCCACTATCTTGAATGGCAGCCATGCCAGGAAGGCTGTCGTGCAGTTCAGTCTTTGTCAGGGGAGGTCAGAGATGGAGGTTACAGAGTGGGGGACAATATGGGCTGAATCACGTTGGCAAAGCTGACTCTGTGATTGTGGACAAAGCCGCTTTGTTTATGTTGTGTAACAATAGAAGGTCACTCAGCCTCAGCTAAACTTTAAAATGCCTTCAATGGGAGTTTTTTTTTTTTAAGACACACACCCACAAACTAAACCAGAGCCTGTTCAGTTTCTTTTAATTGCTAAAATAAATTCACTTTAGGATGTGCTGTTATAGGCCAAATCAATAATTTGTTATTTAGCCAGGCATTTTCTGTAGGATTTCTTCCTACACAGGATCTCAGGGAACCTGGAGTCTATCTAAAGTGACTCAGGGCCCACTGCAGGTGACATCCTGGATGGGGTAGCAACCCATCACAAGGCACACACCCATTTACACACAACAAACAATTTGGAGATGCCAATCAGCCTATAATGCATGGCTTTGGTGGAGGACACCGGAGAACCCAAAGGAACCCCTGAGGCATGAGGAGAACAAGCAAACTCCACACACACAAAGGCTGGAGCCGAGAATCGAACCCCCAACCCTGGAGGTGTGAGGAAACATAATATTTGTCCATTTACAGTGAAATTTTATTTTGCAGAACCTCTGCACGACAAGTTAATTCTTGTAATCGTTCACGTTATAGCAGTCTTGGGATTGATTGGGGTATACAGCAATGTCTCTTTTTCTTCAAACTCAGCTTTTCTTATTAATGAGAAAAGCATACACTGCTGTGTCCTGAAGATGTCGTGGAAAATGTCAAGTTAAAGCTTTTAAATGATTTGCAGAAGGCAAGGAAGACATCCTGTTGTGCCAGAGTAATATGTCTACCATAAAACAGCTATAAATATAAAAAAATTTATAACCTAAATGCTGCTTTTCTGCATAATTCGTCCCTAAAGAGTTTTATCATTAGGTCTGGTGTTAATCACGATGCAGTAATGTCCTGGATGCTCAGCACCAGCATGTTGGCCTGAAGGTCAGCCTGGTCTGGCTCGACTCCAGAATAAATTCAAAACTTCATCTGCTTTCTGCAATCCCTACCGAGAAGCTGATAGACCCAATCTGGCCGGTGTGACGCCAACGCAATGATACACACGCAGACATACACCACGACATCACCATGCCATGAAGCAACATGTATTAAAAAATAAAATCTGTCAGAAGGTAATTTGTCCAACTGCGTGCTGCCTTACAGTCGGTCCGTGACGGTGAGCTTCATTTTATTGCATCTGGAAATGGAGATGTGTCATTATCTCTTTGCTGGTTGTCTCCAGGCAAAGTCATTCAGCTCGGTGAAAGGAAGCCATCCACAGATAAAAAGTATGCCGAATATCTTGACTTCACACAGCTGACTTGTTACAGGATTGAATTTGAATCTGCATCCAGCTGGAAAGAACTTTCTGGCCTACTCATGCGATAGACAAATTAGTGTGAGATTATTACCACAAAGCTGTTGTATAATTAACTCCAGACATAATTGGATAAATGCTGGATAAATGTATACTTGATACTTTTATTCTGTCTGTCTTTTCAAGGACAAGTGTTTGTTTAATTCCTCTTTATACCACAGTGATTTACCAACAGAAGTATGTGGACACCTGACCATCACAACCTCTGGCTGGAACAGCATCCACTCTCCTCCACTAGATGTTGGATTTTGGCTTTGTGGATTTATGATAAATCCCAAATTCTACAAGAGCATTAGTGAGATCAGATGTTGAGGAGACTCCAGTTCCAGTTCATCCCAAAGGTGTTCAGTGGGGTTGAGTCAGGGCTCTGTGCAGGACACTCAAGTTCTTCCACTTTCTCCAACCTTCACCTCCACACCAGGTCTTCATGGAGGTGCTTTGTGTCATGCTGGAGCAGGGTTTGAGTTCAAGTGAAGGGAAAATTTTGCACACAGAGACATTCTGTAGTATTGTGTGCTTCTGACTTCTGACTGACCATATATAGGTGTGATGGTCAGGGAGTGCACATACTTTTGTCCATGTCATACTTTATATCCTTTAATAGTTTAACAATCTAGACCTTTTGCAAAACATGTTCCTGTTCTCACTTATGTTTCAGCAGCTGTAAACAGTATAAAGTCGTTCCCTCAGAAGCATCTCTGAAATGAATAAGATACAATAATGTCAAGAAGAAACCGCAAAGAAGTGTAAGGTCTTCAGGTGGAAAACTTCCACTTGTAACAGTGGAGACTCCTTCCATAAATTTTCTGTAAAGGTCTCTTTAACCTCACCATGTCAAAGATAATGTACTAATAATGGTACTAATAAACTAACAGACCATCACTTGTCATTGGGTTTTTGATCCACAAGGTGCACTCTTTTCGCTTTCCCTGTTGAAACAAACTAAACGTTGGAAAAAAAAGGGGGCCGATGATACAGTTCATTAAACCAGTACAATTAATTGCTTGACGCGGGTATTCTTGCTCATGGTGAAGGCGGGGCATCTTTAAAATGGATGTAAGACCCACGCTAGGTCATGTACTGGGTCAGGTCCAAAAGATACACTATGTTCTCATTCAGTTCAATAATAAAGGTACAATATTACAACGCATGCATAGGAAATGCTTATAAATATGCAAATATGCGCGAACACATTCCGAATATTCATGAAAGATCTCAGTAAATACTAGCCGGGTTTAATGCTGATGAATCGCAAAGAGCTCCACAAATCTTTTCTGGGGAAACTGTCGTCTGCATCAGCGCTCAGCTCCAAACACAGCTCAAGGAACTCGGAGGCAATTTTATTAATGGCTACAACAATCCTTCACACCGTGACCTTTTGTAATTTGTTATTAAATACAGACAAAACAGTCCATTGCCTAATGGGAGGTGATGGAAGCTTCACTTTTTCCTCAGACTGCTATGATCGCTCCTCACTTTCTCTATTAAATCTCATCGTGTCAATCAGACCTCCCTGCTCGGCTAAGAACACTTAATAATGTTGCGTCTTGCTAAAATAAGACACGCCGCAGTTCACATGTGTTGCCGACTCCCCGCAAAATGTCATGTCTATTTTCTGAAATGTCAGGCTTTTTTCCGCAATATTCTCCATCGGCTTTTTGCATTTCCATTTTTCCACACTCCACCCTATTGTGTGTGCGTGTGTGTGTGTGTGTTTTTTTACACGCTAAGCAGCGATCTGTCAGGAGCAGGCATGATGTTAGCTAACCTGTGCCATGGCTCTGTTGTGGGGTTCTGGATCTGAGGCGCAGAGCTGAATAAAAACATGACCGGATAATAGCAGGGGAAAAGGATGGAGGGTCAGATGCGCTGACTAGCAATGATGCTAACGTGACACCTGGGTCTCTTGTAGGAAAAAAAAGTTTAATATTTGTATTTGGTTACATCCTGGCATGTTAGCATTATTGCTAGTTCATTTCATCCTTCTGACCAGCCCAAGACTCTCATACCTTCTTGTTTCTGGTACATCATGTCATCCAGTTCTCTGGCATCACTTCTCGTCATTAAACTCACATGCGTATAAACAATTTGCATTACTTTTATGGCGTGCCAGATGGCTAATCAATATAAGCACAGAGATGTGCTGTCACCGCCTGTTTACAATGCTTTAAAGGAAGCTTAATGACCGATAGCATCAAAGGCTATTCGCTCCAGATGTTACATCGCTGGAGGAAAAAAGCTTTCGGAGAGGAAGGAAGAAAAGACGTGAAGGACAGATGAAAGATGGACCGAGAGTTGCACTGTTAACAGCGTTGTCCATGATGCTACAACTAAAATATTCATCAAAACCACTCAGCGCTAACGGATCTGGAGGCACAGCTAGCCAAAATCAGGGTTTGAATGGATTGATAAAAACTCAAACATCTTTTTGTGTCAAAAATATAAAAGTCTTTATTTCCAGTACTACAAGCAGATCCCTAAATCTTCGTCATTACTTCTACTAAGAGCAAAACTACAAAAAAATACTCAATTATTATTACAAATTATTGAATTCCTGCATAACATGGTCATGAATGTCATGTTTTTATTTCTATAGATTACAATAAGATGCTGATGCTGCTGCTGCTGCTGCTGCTGCTGCTGATGATGATGATGATGATGATATTGTAGTATAATTACATCATGACATGTGTTGTCTGTATATTAAGAAATATTTATCTACCCTTTGTTTCATTTTTGTTTCTCATCTCTTAGTTAAATCCTGTTAGCAAAACCTCAGCAAATCGATAGATCGTGATATACGTGATATGATTTATGCATTGTAAAGTTTTTTTTAAGAAAAAAAAATAGAAAGAAAACATATTTTTATTGCGTCAGACTTTCATTACTCCAGAAATGAATGTTTTAATTAAAACTGGAGTAACAGAGTCATTGTGTAATCAGTGCTTTTTTTTTTCATTTACTCAATTTTGACTCTGAACAAAAGCCTGATCCTGAAGCTCTCAGCTTGAAGCTCTGGATTATATTCCCCTTTCTTCCTTGTTACCATGGCTAGATGAGTTGGATGAATATAAACAATAATAAACTTTAATCGATTGAAAAATAATTGAAATGGAGCCTCTTTTTACCAGTGGTAGCTCAAGTGGTTAAGGCTCTGGGTTGTTGATCGGAAGGTTGGGGTTCAAGCTTCAGCTCCACCAAGCTGCCACTGTTGGGCCCTTGAGCAAGGCCCTTAACCCTCTCTGCTACAGGGGCACTTCCTCAGCTGGGATATGTGAAGAAAAGTCTTCCACTGTACTGTAACAAAGGTGCAGTGATAATAAATGCTTCTTCTTCTAACAATAGAAGTGTTGGACTTTACTATACTTTACTGCACTGTGAAATTCTTTCTTCACATATCCCATCTTTGGAGGTTGGGGGTCATAGTCCAGAGTCAGCTATGATGCAGTACCCCTGGAGCAGGGAGGGGTTGGGGGGCTTGCTCAAGGGCCCAACAGTGGCAGCTTCCAGTGCTGGGGCTTGAACCCCAATCAACAACTCAGAGCCTTAACCACTTGAGCTACCACCGCCTAGCTAGTCGAGGAAGACTCTCTGAAGATGTCCGTGCTTGCATCCTGAGTGAAAGCACGGACATCCTGAGTTTCATTTCATCCCGAGGCACGTCGACGGCGACGTCGATCCGGCAGATGCACAAACTATAATCTTAATACCTAAGACTGCGAGCTGAGGAAAGTTGAAAGTGTGTTTGACAGACAATGTCATTATCCAAATCCGTACAGACACGGCAATCTCTTCAGGATGAATTTATGTGTCTCAGAGTAGCTGAATGGCAAAGGAAAACATTTCTCTCTCCCAGTCAAAACTCCAGCGCAGAAACCCGCACAGACGAAGCTGAAAGCAATATGAGCCGGGACTAAAATTGCACTTGCGACTGTCTTTCATCTCGTTTGTTTTGCTTTTTTTTCTCTGACAGACAGACAGCACATGTACAAGTGGATGATAAATGGAGCAGGAACACAATTACAGCACACTCGCCTGATGAGGCGCTTGTTCCTCCCATGCTGTGTATTTGATTTTATTTTTTGTCAGACATGAATCTCGTGTGAGCAGCCACACACTGCATCAGTTGGTAATTATATGATAAATCTTTGTTTTGTTTTTTTTTGGGGTTTTTTAAGATACTACATAAATACATGGTGGCTCTTTTTCTATCCCAGTGGGTATGGTGTCTTCTAACATGACCCCGCCCCTGTTCCCGCCCACAGGGTGATGAAGTGAGTGATATTCTGTGGCTCTAAAGCTCACTTCTAAAGCTTTTCAAGATGCTTGCTGGGGTTTTTTTTTATCCTCCAGTTTTTTGTTCCTTTGAGCTGTTCTGCAGATTTCTGAAGATTTCAAACACAATGTTCAGTATAATATTATAAAAAAATCAGTCCATTAAAGCGAGGGGGAAAAGCAGATTCATGAGAGATTGATTTTTATAACAAGTTTTATTATTGAGTGGAATTTATTGAGTTGTATCTGATAGCAACTTGTCTGCGGGTTCTTTCAATTCTGTATTTTATTTATTTATTTTTTTGACAAATTTGCTTACTTGTTACATTTGTAGCTTGTACATTGTTTTTATATTTGATATTAAATTATTTATGTATGTATTCAGTTTAACTTGTAAATGTATTCGACTTCACTACACTGGAAAAAAACTAATCCAAAGTCAGTTTTCTTTCAGCTAGGAACATCATCGAACACACGGATTAGCTTACTCACTAACTAGCATTCATTTCTTCATCATAGCAAGATCTGCAGAATTAGCAGCACAGTAGCTTGTAAACACAAAGCTAAACGTTGCATTCGACTCAGAATTGGAAGTCTGAACTGGGTACTGGGTCATTTTCCAGATCAACACAGTGTGTGTTTTGTTAGCAACAAGCTCAACAGCTAACATTAACGACCATTTTATTTTCTCCCAACAACAACCTCTACATTTAATTAAATAATTAACATGTCTGTGTTGCTGGATCCCGAGGAAACAAATCGATTTTAATTGACCGTGTGAGTGGTCATGTTGACATGATGTCGTATGCTGAGTGACCTTCCTGACTTTCCAACTTGAGAATTTTTTTCTTCAGTTTTTCAGAGTCTGAAAATTCGGAAATTCCGATTGACAAGCGTATGTCAGATGAACGCCGTAGAAATGTAGAAATGTATTGGAAATAATATACTGTATAGCAATGTCAAGCATTTTTGTACATTAAAGTATAAACTTTGATAGAGCTACATAGCACATGTAAACTCAGTAGAGGAAGTGCTAGTGGTTAAAATGTTGGACTGTTTACTGACTAAAAGATTGTGAGAAAGTTCAAATCCCTCAGCACCACCTTGAGCAAAACCCTCAACTGCTCAGCTGTTTAAATTTCATTCGCTCTGGATAATGGTATCCGCCAAATACCTTGACTGTAAAAACTTTCCTTTGGCACAAGCCTATAAGGATAAGCGTTTTGCTGTTTTTGTTATTTATTTTTATGCCTGTTAAACTTACTAAATTAAAAAAAACCTAATAACCCAGACGTGAAATCAGCTCCTCCCAGGCTCCTGAGTCTCTGCTACACCAGATATGGAATTTTAATTCCAGGACAAGGACAAGGATGAGGATGAGGATTTAGACTTTACCTTGCAGATGTAGCTTGCTCTCTGGACTCTGCAGCAGCACCGAGCTCACCGAGTCCAGGTTATCGTAGGTGCTGCACCCGAGAGGGCCGGTCCTCGTCTCCGTTACCTACAACCGAGCAAAAACCGGTAAGAAAAAGCTAAAAAAACATGAAAGAAAAACAGACATGAATCACAGCAAATACACCAGCATGTGAACGACGCTAATGCTCGTGGGAGGCGAAGAGACTCGTCTACACTTTAAAACCTTGCCATATAGCCCACATCTGGCACTGGAGAGCTTTTGAGGCACTTTACCGTTCAGGCGGTACCACCCAACCACTGGCTACGCTGCATCCTTTACCTTTTAAGGACCGTTTACGGATTTTTATTTCTGCTTCCAAAAAAAAAAGAAGAAGAAGAAGGTGAAGTGCTAATGGCGTTTTCTTCAAACAGCCCACTACTTCCTGGAGAAAGTTAGAAGCACTCCACTAACCGAACTTTTACTCAGCAGCCTAATTAGACAATTCAAACCTCCCTTTAGCATTTGAGCATAAGGTAAGGATCTTGACACCGTGTCTTTTTTACCGCCTCCTTAATTAACGGCTGACCGTCGGCCGGTCCAGACCGATCCGTCTCGTCTCAGAGGAGGACTGTTAAAGTCTTTGGGAAAGACCGAGCCAAAAAAGCATGACATTTATCAAAGTTTAATGTTCTTTCTTTCTGTATTTCCCCAGAGCTAATCCCTGTCAGAGAAGTGGAGAAGCACCTCTGTTTTAAATTAAGAGCACAAAATACAGACAAAATCCTGTATTAATGCGAAAGTACTTATCGTACAGGATGAAACTGTTTATCTTATTTTAAACATCAGATGGGATGGAAGCATAATGTTAAAAAATCATCTTATTATGCTAAGAACAAGGACAGTGTACTGTGTGTTCATCAACTATAGAGATACTATATACTCTTTATATATATTTACATAAAAAAGTGAAAAACAAGCAAAGAATTTTTTTTTTTGTATATGTAAATATATGCAAATTTGTTGATATTTTTTATTAAGTGATTACAACAATAAATATATTACAATAATTATAGGACATTAAAGCCATTTAAACCAGTTCACCGGTGTTGGATATGGTTAAAACCATTTTAACCAGTACACCCGTGTTGGAAATGGGCATATGGGAGATTAAAACCATTTTAACCAGTACACCGGTGTTGGATATGGCCTTATAGGACATTAAAACCATTTAAACCAGTACACCGGTGTTGGAAATGGACTTATGGGAGATTAAAACCATTTTAACCAGTACACCCGTGTTGGATATGTATCTATGGAACATTAAAACCATTTAAACCAGTACACTGGTGTTGGATATGTATCTATGGGGGATTAAAACCATTTTAACCAGTACACTAGTGTTAGAAATGGACTTAGGGAGATTTAGATTATGGAAAAACAGAAATATTTCTGAAACAATACAAATTCTTAAAGTCCTGAGTGTCTACTTTCAAATGAGCTTCATATTAACCACCACTGTGGAGCAGAACATGACAAAGACACTCCATCAGATAGATAGATAGATAGATAGATAGATAGATAGATAGATAGATAGATAGATAGATAGATAGATAGATAGATAGATAGTAGGTAGGTAGGTAGGTAGGCAGGTAGATAGATAGATAGATAGATAGATAGATAGATAGATAGATAGATAGATAGATAGATAGACAGACAGACAGACAGACAGACAGACAGACAGACAGACAGACAGATAGATCGATCCCTGTGGGACAGACATCCCTGTGGGAAATTTACAACAACAATTTATAACAATCATCAACATGGACCCAACAAAAACATGAGAAAACCCCAATTTTTGGCCTTTAATAAGTAGAGTTAACTTATAAATTATTATTTACTATGATAATTAACATTGATAAAGCAGCATTACTACACAAGACATTTTTATTTACTAATAAACCAAGCGTGTAAGCTGATTTTCTAATTTGTGCTCATTATTTATAGTAATGATCTGCTGACATTGAGCACTGAGAGCTTTCCATGTCTATTGTATCTATTATTTGTTTTTATTACACTCTCATTCATATCACAGTCTTTTGTAAAGCTCTCTGTGGTTGTGTGAGATGTTTTATAAGCCTAATAAAGACACAGGGAAAAGCTCTAGAAGGCAGAGGGACGTACAGGACTCCCATAGGTTCTGACATCATCGACCAGATCGACGCAATACTCACTACGGTTCAACGCTTTTATATTTTTTTATCGATGCAGATTTTGTCTCTGGTGGTAATGATGAAGTATTGGATCTCTTTTGTGGGCGGGGTTATGGAAAATTTTGAGGAATGAAAATGGAAATGTAAAATGAAAATGTCATGGCTGTGAAATATACAAAATATCTGTTAATGTTATTGTTAATGAGATGACTGTGTAGCTGATTCGCTTATTATTCATCTTACCTCCAACTTTCTTTTTTTTAATGTTCATGAATAAAGAAAGAAAAATGGCAAATAGGTCATGTTGAGCACAAAACATTTGGAGGTGAAAATGGGCCATTTATTATTTTTTTTTTAAGCTCAATTATGGCTTTTATAATAGAAAAAGCTGGAAAAATATTATGAATCACAATGTTGAAAGCGCCTCAGAGTGAAAACCTTTTCATTATATCTGCAAGACACAATATGTGTTACGTGATGCAAAATGGGCTTAATCTTTTACGTCTGAAGCCTTGGACAAACAGGAACATGGTCTGATTATAGGACTAAAAGGATGATGAGGAAAAAGAATGAAAGAAAAAAAATCAATGGAGATTTGAAGTGATTAGGATTTCAAGCAGGAAATAAGCCTCGAAAATAATGGAGACGAACATGATAAACATGAACGTAAACCAGATCCATGAAGGTAAACAAGATTCCACAGTCTTATTTATTTCTTATTTAAAAAATAAAAAAAACAACATAAATGTAAGATATAATCATATTTTTTCGGTATTTGTCAGCACTCGGTTTGTAGAATTCGCTCTGCCACGTGAATGAATTAGAGCTTTCGGTCATGACAGCCTGTCGAAATTAGTCAGGGGAAAATGTTCCAAGCAAAGATTTCTGACAGAAACCGATCAACATGTCTTCTTTTCGCAATTAACACATCCATTACACGATGCTGTATAAAAAAAGAAATTTTTTATTTATTTTTTCAAACAGGAAGTCCTGTCCTGTCCAGTCTACTCACTGAAAGCCTGATAATTGCAGCGGGTCTCACGTTCCGGATTCTTCCGAATGACACACTCGTGATGTCTTCTTCTCCAGCTAAGAACCATCATATTTATGGTCGATGGCTTCTTATCAAATAGACGGCACGAGCGAAAGATTTGAGGCTTTTCGGTGGCTGGGGAGAATAAATTAGAGTTGGAGAAATGGAAGACGTGGAAGTCGTGTCGTCATGGGACTGCCACGGGTCCTGATTAAAACCCCGTCACCTGGTGGCCTCCTAATGAAATTTCTATTTTAGGCACTCTTGAAAGTAAAGGCACATGAACCCCGGCGTCCCGCATGTGCGATTCCGTCTCTGGGGCTGTGTTTTGTAAAATAATTAAATAAATAAATAATTAAAACGAGTTCGTATCTGATCTGTGGTATGGTTTTCAATTCAATTCATTCCTATTCTTTTTTTTTCAGCAACTTTGATGTCTTTTTGTTGTTCTTGTCTTGTTTATTTTGTTTTTTTCCTTTCACAGCTTTTAACACAATCTCATCTTTATCAGACGCTGTTTATGATCAGCGCCTTCCCAATGCACTGAAGAAGCACTGTGTACCATATACGCTTTCAGGTTAGCATAAATTAGCATTCTCTCAGCGTCTGTCTTCAATGCCATTCGATTCCTTTGTGTAATTATGAAAATGGCAGGGCTGTTTGTGGGCCAAAAGGTGCATCTTATTATTTCTGTCTTTTGAACTAAATCAGAACTTCTGGGAAAGCAGATATTAAGATTTAAAGTATATAGCAATTCCCTTTTTACTTCATCAACACAGTCACATTTTGAGCTGATGTGAACACCATCCATTCTGTGGCTCTTCAGTAAGCACTTTGTCCTGTCCAGGATCTTGGATCTATCCCAGGAACACTGGGAGTGAGGTGAGACTTCACCCCAGTCAATCTCTAGCCAATACACACACATTCACACACTTGTTTTCAAGAATTTTCACCTCTTAACATTATTGTGTATAACAGTACCCTGACTGTGTGACTTTTGTTGTGATTCTGACTTTCTAGTTCCCTTCTATATTGTGTATATATACAATATTGGCAATGGGAGCATGGTGCCTTAGTGGTTAGCCCTTTTGTCTCACACCTCGTGGGCTGGGGGTTCCCACCTCCACCCTCTGTGCATAGAGTTTTCTTTTAGGGGTTTCCTCTGGGTTCCCCTGTTTCCTCCCCCAGTCCAAACACATGCACTGTAGGCTGATTGACATTCCTAAATTGTCCACAAGGTGTAAATGGATGAGTGTGTGTGTGATTGTGCCCTGTGATAGGTTGATACCCCATCCAGGGTGCCCTATGTCCCCTGGGATAGACTCTGGGGTGCCTGTGACCAAGTGTAGGACAAGTGGTACAGAAAATAGATGGATGGATATATATAGTACAAGTTCTAATATCATGTTCTTCATTAACATAGATTTATCAGTAGAAGTCTTCATGCACTTGTACCCCAGTTTCTTTGCTTGAAGTTACATTTATGGCATTTGGCAGACAGCCTTATCCCAAGCAACTTACAATTTATCTCATAATATACAACTGGGCAATTGATAGTTAAGAGCCTTGCTCAAGGGCCCAACGGAGGCAGCCCAACAACCATCTGATCAGTAGTCCAACACCTTAACCACTAAGCTACCACATCCCCCACACTAATTCATACCTAGAGTCCTCCATCCACTTATGGCATGTTTTTGAGAGGTATGAGGTAACTGAGGAACCTGCAGGAATCCCACACAGATATGGTGAGAACATGCAAAACCCCACATAAGTAAAAAGACCCAGATTTGGTGACCCTTAAGCCATGAGGTGGCAATGCTGGTCACTCCTCCACTGTGCTACCATTTTAAAGGACCCCCTTCCCCACCTTCCCTTGAAATGACCCCCTTCCCTAAGGTCAGCGCTACTACCGCTCTTCAAAGGACCATTACTACTCTTGTGTCCAGTGGAGAAATCTGTGGTCCAGTGGTTAAGACTCTGGCCTTCTGCTTGGAAGGTTGTGAGGTGAAACCCCAGGACCACCAAGCTGCCACTGCTGAACCCTTGAGCATTTATTTGTTTGTTTTTTCTGTACATTGGCCTTGTCTTACACTTGTCATATGACTTGGACTCCATGTAGATTTGTACATTTGTACATTTAATGTTCTGAAGCCTCGATAGTGCTGTGTATCCCAGCGTACACACCGATTTTGATGAGATGACTTTACTTAAAGAGAAATCGACTTTCCTTGATTATTCATGAACATGGCTCAGATCAGAGGGAGACAAAGAGAAATACTCTTTCGCTCTGTGATAATGTAGATCAAATTCTATGCCGGAATTCAAATTTACTCAAGTTTCAAAGAAACCTGGGATGAAGTACAACTTCAAACTTTTTCTCTGATCTCTGTAGGTTGGCTCGATAATGGTGCTGTTCCATTCGAGGCAATTTCTCATTTCTCTAGTCATGTTTTTGTTAAAAGAGTTGTGTTAAAGGGTCAGTATTCTTAAAGAGCCTGAATTTACTTTTTTTAAACCAAGAATTGCTTCAGCAAATCCGCCTAATCCAAGTGTTCCTCCTGAGCAATCCTTCAGCCTGGAGCTAAATCAATAGGTGCTGCTTGAAAACAATTTGGTCTGAAGACAATTTTGTCCCAAGCATCTCTAAAGTGGAAAGAAAAAAAATCAGACAACACTCCAGAGTATTCTTCATGGCATAGTTCATTTTTGAATGATGCTTTCCAAAGGTTGATAGATCTTTTGTGGATTAGATAAAAGGGTCTCAGCTTAAAATCTGTAAAACATCCTAGCTGCTCCACTTGCCCATAGGGACCTCTTTGTCTTCTCTCTCTATTTCTAGTTACATTTCATTGAAACAGTGGTGTGGACCATTATTGGATATCTCTGAATGAAGAGCTGTTGGAGCAAATCCTCCTGATCCAAGAGGTCCTCTTCAGCAATCCTTCACCCAGGAAACAAATCAATAAGTTCTGCTTCAAAACTGTTTGTTCATGAAGTTTGGTGCAAGCATGGTCTGTGGTCCATATATCTGCCTATTAGTACAGTGATGTCATCTGAATGTCAGTGGATCTTTGAAGGCTTGGAAGACCGTACATGAGAGTGACATTGTTCATCCCCAAATAATGTTGATTGAAGGTTGATGAATCTTCATGAGCTTGGTGCTAAAGACCCGAGCTTTAGCATGTCTGCGTAATGAGAAATAATCATTACAGACATTTGAAACATGACTCTTTCTTCTCTGTTAAGATTCTTTGCTGTATGTGTTATAACCGAACCATGCCAATCAAGAGACATTACAGAAATCCTCCTCAAACAAGCATTCCTCTTCAACAACCCTTGAAACTTTAGGCCAGATAGTATATATTGTTACATTTCATGGAAACAGAGCTGTGTTGCATTATTGGATGCCTCCAAATCATGAGCTGTAGCAGCAAATGAAGCTAATCCGAGTGTTCCACTTCAGCGATCCTTCAATAATAAATAGATTTGCTTCAAAACAGATGTCCAAAGTAAAAACAATGCCCACAACTCAAACCCTAATGGCCACTTCATGGCAAATTGCATCTTTGAATGGTTCTATCTGAAGGTTGTTGGGATTACAGGGAAATGCAGAAATTTGCATCGCTAAAACAAGAAACCCAATGACTGCTGTATTCCCACTGCTCGACATGACCTTCAGGACCTCTCTATATTCTCCCACTATCTATTTCTACTGTTATTTGATATAAACAGTGCCATGTAGTATTACTGGATGCCACCGAATCAAGAGCTGTAGAAGCAAATCCTCCTAATCCGAGTGTTCCGCTTCAGCAATCCTTCAATAAAAAATAAATTTGCTTCAAACCAGATCCCCAAAGCCAGCCCAAGGAGTAAACAATGCCCATAACTCAAACTGCAATAGCTTCTTCATGGCATAGCTCATCTTCCAGTGGTTCTATTTGAAGGTTGTTGGGCTTCAGAGAATTACAAGGAAAAACCTGAACTTTAGGATCTCCTAACCAAGCAGGCCAACAAATGAGGTATTCCCACTCTTCAGCAGGACCTTCAGGACCTTTCTATCTTCTCTATATATAATTGTAGTCTTATTTGATAAAAATACTGGATGCCTTCAATTCAAGAGCTGTAGAAGCAAATCCTCCTAATCCAAGTGTTTCATTTCAGAAATCCTTCAATAATAAATAAATATGCTTTGAGACCAACCCCAAGCAGCCAGCCCAAACCAGCCCAAACCAGCCCATTTGATATAAACAGTGCTGTGTATTATTATTCATTCATTGTCTACCGCTTATCTGATCTATTCTCGGGTCACGGGGAGCCTGTGCCTATCTCAGGCGTCATTGGGCATCAAGGCAGGATACACTCTGGACGGAGTGCCAACCCATCACAGGGCACACACACACTCTCATTCACTCACACAATCACACACTACGGACAATTTAGAGATGCCAATCAACCTATAATGCATGTCTTTGGACCAGGGGAGGAAACCAGAGAACCCGGAGGAAACCCCCTAGGCACGAGGAGAACATGCAAACATGGGAGGCGGGAATTGAACCCCCAACCCTGGAGGTGTGAGGCAAACGTGTTAACCTACAAGCCACCATGCACCCTGTGTATTATTATTATCAAGCAAATCCACATAAGTGTTACAATTCAACAATCCTTCAATAATGAATAAATTTGCTTCAAAACAGATCCCCAAGCATCCCCAAAGCCACGCAATGTGTAAGCAATGCCCAGAGCTCAAACTGCAACAGCCACTTGATGGTGCAGTTTATCTTTGAAGGTTCTATCTGAAGGTGGTTGGGATTTAGAGGCTCGTCTGAACTTTGGATCTCCAAACCATGAAGGCCAATCCACTGCAGTATTCCCACTGCTCAAAATGACCTTCAGGACATCTCTCTCTCTAAATAATATTTCATGGAATCAATAGTCTACACACTTATAAAATGCCTCCAAAACAAGAGATTTAGAAGCAATTCCTCCTAATCTCAGAGTTCGGTCCATCAATAATAAATAAATTCTGTTTCAAAACAGAGTTCTCTTCCAAAACCCAGTCCTCACAGTAAACAGTGTGAAAAAACTATAGTGACATCATGGTGCTGTTCATCCTCAGGTGATCCTCTGTCAGGTTTGATAGATCCTCTGAGGTTAAGAATGAAATATCTGAGCTTTTGCCATGTCAAGATGATGAGTATACATTAAAAAAAAAAGTCGGTCTATCTTTGCTGCCGTGGTGTATAGGCTTATCAGACCCTGTCAGTCACGAATGGTTGTGTCAGATCTTCTGATCCAAGTGTAGAGATGGATCGATAATTTCTGCTCCAAAACTGTTTGTTCTGGAGAAAATCTTGACCTGAGTATCCTGTGAGCAATTTCAGAAAACCCCAAGACAGTGGCACTGTTCCTCTTTAAAGTTGATGGATCTCAGAGGAAATGAGCTGAGCTTTAGGACAAAGGAAAGCCTTAGCACTTGCTAGGTCTCCGTTTTGATTGACACAGCAAAGATAAGTGGTGGGAGAAAAGAAGGGAGGAAAAGAAACACAGCTGTAGATGAAGAAAATCCTCCGAGGCCATCACACACCCACTGTCTTGCTCTTCAGTTCGTCTGTGACACGATTTATAATGCGAGCTGAAGTGTCTGGGGCACGTCAACGCAAAGCAAAGAAGAATGACCGGAAGAACAGTCGGCAGAGATTAGGGAGTCGAGCGGAGCGAGGAAAGACTCGGAGTGAGAGATGTGGAGATGGTCAGACACTTCAAAGAGCATTCAGCAGTGTTTACAAGAAGGTCAGAACACGACCTGAACTCTTACACACTAAGTTCGAAAACAACAAAAAGGTCAGTCGTTGGTCTCCATGAGGTAACATGTCACAACACATAACACAAATCGATTGTGTGTCCCTTACGGTTATGGAAGGAGTCTCCGGTGTCAACGGATTGTAATAGCTGAAGAGCTAAAGCTCTGCCGTTAAGTTTTCGGACACCTTCAGGACAGAGGAAGTTATGCTGTGAGGATTCTCCATAACACAGCACAGTAATTTTTGTCTAATTAACTTTAAGAAATAGAAAAAACCTTGTAATGTAAACGTATAGTGGTGATGAATTGCTTGAGTTTCTTTTAACATCAGCTTAGGGACTGTCTCTTGGAAGACTGGAGTGTTTGTGTGTGTGTGTGTGTGTGTGTGTGTGTGTGTGTGTGTGTGTGTGTGTGTGGATTTAGCACCCACAATAACTGCACTGAGAGTGTTAGATCTACACACACTGGTGCACTGGAGAGAAATAGTGTAACAACAGCTAAAGTAGAAGAATAAATCATAAAGCATTGTGTGATGTGATGAGTCCTGTGATGTCCACCCCTGAGATCCTGTGTATGAGTGTGTGTGTGTGTGTGTGTGTGTGTGTGCATGTGTGTGTATGTGTGTGTGTGTGCATGTGTGTGTATGTGTAAGAGAGGAAGAAAGAGTGCAGGGTTGGACTGCTGGCAATATTAAATCAATACTGGAAAGGCAGTTGTGTGTGTGTGTGCGCCTGTGTGTGTTGTGTGTGTGTATGTGTGCATGTGTGTGTGTGTAGTCCCAGTACACACTCAGCTACTTCCTGCAAGCAAAGACTGTTGACTGTCTGCTTCGTGACTGGCAAACACGTCTCTCTCTCTCTCTCTCTCTCTCTCTCTCTCTCTCTCTCTCGCTCTCTCACTCTCTCATTCTTTCTCTATCTCGCCTCTCTTCTTCTTTATTCCTTTTACCCCCTCTTTCTTTCTCCCCTCTACCCATCCTTTACCTCTAACTCTCGCTTCCTGTCCAGTTATATACCTCTCCTTCTCTCTCTCCTTCTTGTACATTACCTTCCCCTCTCAATCTGTTCCCTTAACTCTTTCTCTCCCCTTTTTTTACTGCTCTCTATCCTTCTCTTCCTTTACCCCCCCTCTCTTTCTCTCCCTCTTTCTCCTCTCTTACCCCACTTTCTCTCATTATTTTCTCTTCCTTTACCCCTCTCTTCTCTCTCTCTCTCCTTTTTTGCCTTGTTTTCATCTTTCACTCTGCTCTCTCTCACTCGCTCTCTCTCTCTCTCTCTCTCTCTCTCTCTCTCACTCTGTCTCCCTTCTTTTTTTTATACCACTCTCTCTGATTATCTTCCTGTACCCCTCCCTCCCTCCCTCTCTCTCTCTCTCTCTCTCTCTCTCTCTCTCTCTCTCTCTCTCTCTCTCTCTCTCTCTCTCCATCTCTCTGTAGGTTGTGTGTGTACAGAATAACGATCATACACTCCGACCTTGAGCTGTGTTTGCTAACACTCCTGCAGTCCTTTTGTTCGTCGCCTTGACGTTAGCGTTGCTTTTCCACGTGAGTTTCAGGGCACTACTCACGGCGAGTGAGGACACAACATGCTGCAGTAAGAGCTGCGTGATGAACGGGATGGAAATTAACGACCGAACACTCATTTCTGTCATGGTGTTTCAGACAAATGCGTAAATAACTGCAGAAAAAATACCTTCCATAGTTCAGTAGTCTCCTTAGCAACAAGAGAAACTTGTCTATAAAGCATTATAGCGAGCCAAGCAGCTGAAAGTCAGAGCTGCACCATGAAATACAGGTGGTTTTTACCATGAAATAGATTAAAAAATAAAAATAAATAAATAATTAAAAAAAATAAAGCATTTAAAACATTTTATCAGGCTACCTTGAATTTTTTTTTTACATTTTTTTTAATTAATTAAAAAATCAAAACATGGACTGAAAGCATGCATTTTTTTTTACCATATTAAAAAACCATATTTTTTTACCAATTATATTATGTAAAAAACATTTATTTATCTTTTTATTTATTTATTTATTTATTTATTTATTTATTTATTTATTTATTTATTTATGTATTTTTAATTTATTAAATATTGTCATTGAATTCTTAGATTCTTAAATTCTTAAATTATTTATTTATTTATTTATTTATTTATTTGTTTGTTTGTTTGTTTGTTTGTTTGTCCCTTTGACTATTTCATGCTTTTTAACGTTATTGAATTAACTTCATGATATGAATCCTAATTCATGCACAATGAGAATGTATAAATTTTATAATATAGTATAGTCCTCATTAAAATATCGATAAAAGTTGCTGTGTAGCGAGATGAAAAACGAGGTGAAACAGGACATGGACAGATTGAGGGGATTAGATGAGACGTGATTAGACGAGACATTATCATTTATACCTGATCTATATTCTCATCACTCCGATGGTGAATATGAGCAATAATTTATTTAAAAAAAAAATGTTAAAAATCACCTTGTTTCTTTCAGGGCCAAGAACGTCCTGAGCGTCAGGTCTGTAATATAACCAGAAATTTTCTTTTTTTATAAATGACACTGACGCTTGATGGTTATTAGAGAAATCAGGCCAAGAACAAAGGTTTATGTGGGCGAAAAAAAATAATAATTTCAGTCCTGTTCTATATTTAGCTTAAAAAAAAAAAAGAAAGAAAGAAAGAAAAGAAATGGGTCATTTTGACCTGAGCAGCACGTGAGGGTTGGATGGAGCTTGGGCTTTCTGTGTGCTGCCTCTGCTTCCTGTTCTCCTGAATCAGCAGCTATTGTCGATTTCACTTTGTTCAGTCATGCTTCACTTCCTGCTCCTGCCTCCATCACTATTAAATACTAAAAACTGCACAGACATGCAGATAAAGAGACGACAGTGAGAAGGAGGGACTGTCTTGTTTATTTCCAGGGAAAAAAACATGATATATTTTATGCTTTATAATTTATCAAAAAAAAAACTCTTTTTTTTTCTCTTTTGGTATAATGATCATTCACAACCTTTATAAAACCTTTATACAACCTTTATACTTTTGGAATTTTATTACTCATTTTACATTATCCATCCCCCATTTTCTTCATGAATTCCTTGTGGAAATGTTGCCAAAGCATGGCTTCATGAAAAATATTAATATTAACATGCATTCACACGGACTTTAATGGCAAGTTACTTCACAGCTTTAAATATTCATTTTTTTATTTTTTCTAACAATTTCTGAGAGTATTTGAGACTAAATTCATGAACGTTTCGAATCAGAGCTGCTGAAGTTACTAAAAACCTTAGAGGATTTTGGAGAGATTTTGCTCTGATTAGTTTGAGAAGATGTTTATGGAGGTATTTACCTTGATGGCGTTGCTGGAGATCTGGATCTCGTGGAGTTTGCGCATGGTGCCGTCCCGATCGATGAAGTAAGACGAGGCGAGCTGGTGCAGCGCTTCCACCCCCTGCGTGGCGTTCACCATCTTCCTGTCCAGCTTGTTCTTCGCCATGTACATGGTGAGAGCCTCCTCACCTGTAGGACAGAAAAAATATTTCATTTATTTTTATATTTGCGAATTTTTAATTTTACAAAACAACATATACTATGTGGGGCACGGTGGCTTAGTGGTTAGCACGTTTGCCTCACACCTCCAGGGTTGGGGGTTCGATTCCCGCCTCCGCCATGTGTGTGTGGAGTTTGCATGTTCTCCCCGTGCCTCGGAGGTTTCCTCTGGGTACTCCGGTTTCCTCCCCCAGTCCAAAGACACACATTGTAGGTTGATTGGCTTCTCAAAATTGTCCTGTGTTTTGTGGTGCGCCCTGTGATGGGTTGGTACTCCGTCCAGGGTGTATCTTGCCTTGATGCCCTATGACGCCTGAGATAGGCACAGGCTCCCCGTGACCCGAGTGTAGTTCGGATAAGCGTCAGACAATGAATGAATGAATATATACTATGCTGAAAGAGTTCTCAAAATGTTGTGTTTTTTTTTTTTCTTTTCCTTTTCGTCTGATCACGTTTTATTGTCTGTGTGAAAGCTTTACTTTTAAACTCATTTCAATTCATAAAATGAAACAGCTCATGCTAGGTGTTGGCTAGCTTCATTAACAGTGCCTCACAGTGCTAGCATATGATGAAGCAGAAGATCTGAATCATTTAGCTTAACACTTAGCTAACAGGAAACCTGCTAGC